>CM069904.1:80259993-80851104 GCA_036172215.1 Camellia granthamiana
TATAGGTCTCTTGTTGTATGTCTAGAAATAGCAAAAATAAGGGATTTTTATTTATTTATTTATAGGTCTCTTGTTGTAGGTCACTTGAAGATAAATATTCTTACCCTTTTTTTACTATTCCACAAAACCTATAAAAATTAGGAAAGCCTTGTAGCCTTGCATATTCTTGGATGGTGAGGACTTGGTCCTGCTCTGGATGTAATGCTGCCTAAAACAATACTAATAACCTTGATTTTTTTCCATTTAATTTAATCAAATAAAAAACACTAGCTACAAAGGTACCTGATTGCGAAGATTAGGAAAAGTAACTACACCTTTTAGATTTCCGTTGTTCAAAAGCGAGGACATAATCTGGTACATATAAGTAAACCAAGCATAATTTCGAAACTAACATGTATATATGAATAAATATCAAAACTATCTATATTATAGTTCAGAAGCCTACTGGATTTAGCCTGTGGCAGTGCCAAACCCCTTCATAATCAAGAGAAACAACCAAAGGTCCTTACATAAAACCCTTTAAACCCTTTATTTCATAGACATGGTATGATTCATTAGGTAAATTGTATTTCTTTTTTTTTTTTTTTTAAAACCTCAGAGGAACTGAGTGTAAATTACTCAAGAAAGAAATAAACTGAAGATTTGATTGCCACAAACCTCAGGCTGCCAATTAGTGTAATTAAAACCATGAAGTCACATGACATGGTTTTCTTCTATGTTCTTTGGACCGTAATGTGTACAACTAAAATTTTATTGTCTTGAAATTTGTATTTACACTTGGCAGCATATTTTCTTGTACTTGCATGCATCAATCGAAATCAAGTAGGTTGGTGATTCTGTTTGGTGCAATTTACCATGACCTCTCTTTTCTTTTGTTTATTTCTTAAATTTGCCTTTTTTTTTGCTTGCTTCATTTGAAGGCATAATTGTTTGGTCTTTATTGATTTATTTAAGAGAGTAATGTATTTCTTGAATCTATCATAATCTATCAAGAGCATTGTAGAAAATGAATGGAAAATTTTCTCTTATTTGGTTTCTAAGAAAATGAATGGAAAATAAACCTCAAGTCTTCTTTGTTTCAGTTTTCTGTTCCCTGTTGTTTTCCTTCTCTGATATTGAAAAACATGAGTGAGTCCAACCATGCTTAGTGGGTGTGCTAAGACTGATTTGAGGCTTCTATTACTTGTTCATTTGAAAAAATTCTAATGTGATTTTTTCGCAACACTGCCATGTATCATGCATGTGATGCTTGTAGATATTGTATTTAGGTACAAAAATTAAATTAATAGATAGATAAAACACAAGTTTGATATATACTCTAGTTCTTGTAATTTGTTTCTTTGTGTCAATTTATACTCTTTTGTTCTAATACATCAATTTTCCCTTCAATTTTTCTTAAAATTGTATCAATTTTTAGTTTAATTGACAAGTCTTATTTAGAAACAAGACTCATACTGCAATTAAGGGGTAAATCCCAATTTCAAGAACTATTAGATAAAAAGTTCATTTGCCCGAGCACTTCGTCTTGGGGTGCTACAATCCTGTTTGTTAAAAAGAAAGATGGGTCTTTGAGGCTATGTATGATTATCAGGAATTGAATAAAGTAACTGTGAAGAACAAATACCCATTGCCCCGAATAAATGATTTGTTTGATCAACTCCAGGGAGCCCAAGTATTTTCAAAGATTAACCATAGATCTGGGTATCATCAACTTAAAGTTAAAACAAAAGACATTGAGAAAACAACCTTTCGAACCAGATATAGGCACTATGAGTTTATGGTAATGCCATTTGGGGTAACTAATGCACCTGCGACATTCATGGACCAAATGAATAAGGTGTTCAAACAATTCCTTGATGTGTTTGTTATTGTGGTTATTGACGATATTTTGATTTATTCTAAAAGTAAGGAAGAACATGAAAGTCACTTGAGAACTGTGTTACAGATTCTGAGAGAAAAGAAATTGTATGCAAAACTCTCCAAATGTGAATTCTGTCTAGATAATGGGACATTTCTAAGGCATGTAATCAACAAGGATGGCATATTAGTTGACCCACAGAAAATTGAAGTCATGGTGAACTAGCCAAGACCGACAAATGTGTCAGAAGTTAGATGTTTTTTGGGGCTTCTTGGTTACTACCGTAGATTTGTAAAGGACTTCTCCAAACTTGCCATGCCATTCACACAGTTGACACAAAAAAATGTACCATTTGATTGGAATGATCAGAAAGAATCTACTTTCTAGGAAATGAAGACTAGGCTGGTGACTACACCAATTTTGATTCTACCTAATAGTATAAATGGGTTTCAGATTTACAGTGATATTTCATACAAAGGCCTGGGGTGTGTATTACTGCAGAATGGGAAAGTAATTGCATATGCTTCACGACAACTTCGTCCACATGAGAAAAATTATCCATCTCGTGACTTTGAACTTGCAGCTGTGGTTTTTGTTCTAAAAATCTGGCGCCATTACCTATATGGAACAACTTGTGAGGTGTACACCGACCGCAAAAGCCTAAAATACTTTTTCACTCAGAAAGAACTGAACATGAGACAAAGAAGATGGCTTGAGTTGATTAAAGATTATGATTTACAGATTCTGTATCATCCGAGAAGGGCAAATATAGTTGCGGATGCTTTGAGTAGAAAATCCATTGGGAATTTGGCATGTTTGCTTACTGGTCAAAAAGAATTGTTGTATGACCTGGAAAGAAATGAAATTAAGATTGTTTTATGTGAACATGGTGGAATTCTAGCTGCCATTTCTGTATAACCAGCTAAACTTGAACAAGTTAAAGAAAAGCAACTACGGGATGAGTTTTTGGAGAAGATTGTTGATAAAATAGATTCAAAACCAAGGCTCAGATTTATATATGAAAACAATGTGTTGAAGTTTCAGAATAGACTTTGTGTACCAGATTGTTCTGAACTGAGAAAGCGTATTATGACAGAAGCTCACAATTCAAAGTTTGTATGCATCCGGGAAACATGAAGATGTATCATGATTTGAAACAGGATTTCTGGTGGCCTAGAATGAAGAAGTGTGTTGTTGATTTTGTGGCTAAGTGTTTGCACTGCCAACAAGTAAAAGCTGAACGTCAACGACACGCTGGATTATTTTAGCCGCTTTCAATATCGGAATGGAAATGAGAGCATATTATAATGGACTTCATTGTCGGTCTACCTCGCTCCTCTCGAGGTATGGATTTTATCTGGGTAATTATTGATTGTTTGACTAAGTCCGCACATTTCTTACCTGTCAAAACTTTTTATAATGCGGATAAATTAGCTAACATTTATGTGAATGAGATTGTGAGATTGCATGGAGTGCCAGTATCTATTGTGTCTGACAGAGATCCTAAGTTCACTTCAAGATTCTGGCAGAGTTTATAGCTAGCTTTAGGAACCGAGTTGAGATTAAGCAGTGTTTATTACCCACAGACAGATGGCCAATCTGAACAGACCATTCAAACCTTGGAAGATATGTTGAGAAATGTGTGTGTCGGATTTCCAAGGGAACTGGGAGACTTATTTGCCTTTGGGCGAGTTTGTGTATAATAATAGTTATCACTCAAGCATTGGAATGGATCGGTATGAAGCCTTGTACGGAAGAAAATGTCGATCTCTGATCTATTAGGCCGAAGTAGGCGATAGACCGCTATTGGGACTAGAACTCGTACAAGAAACGACTGAGAAAGTGAAGTTGATTAAACAATGTTTGAAAACTGCATAAAGTCATCAAAAGAGTTATGGGGACGTTCGAAGGAGAGATAGGGAATATGAAGTCAGTGATCACATGTTTATCAAGGTAACTCCAATGAAAAGGTAAACTCGATTTGGGGTTAAAGAAAAGTTGGCACCACGATACATTGGGCCATATGAAATTATTGAGAAAATCAATCCTGTGACGTACCGAGTGGCTTTACCTCCGGTTATGGAGAACATGCATAATGTTTTTTATGTTTTGATGCTTCGAAGAATACTTACAAGATCCGCATCATGTTATTGAACCAACACATGTACTTCTGAAACATGATTATACGTATGGAGAGCGGCTAATCCACATTGTGAATTGCCGGATTAAAAGATTGAGAAATAAAGAAATTCCGTTGGTGAGAGTCGATAGGTAAAATCACGGAGGAACTTATGCAACATGGGAAATTGAAGAGGATATGATAAAGAGATACCCTGACTTGTTTCCGCTAGACCCGGTATTCTTCCGAAATGAAAGTAATTCGAGTTTAGAGGACCAAACTCCTTAAGGGGGGGAAGACTGTAACAACCCTGAACTGTGGTTAGTCCCTAAACCATGATTAAGAATGCCTAATAAGTAATTAAGAGTAAATTTTGAGTTAATTGCATGTGCTTTATGTTAATTGTGCTTATATTTGTCTACTGTAGGAATAACTGTCTGAATTTCCAATTCAATATGCGAATTAAAGGCCTTATCGGCATCTAAACATGAAATTAACTACGTATATGTGTTATTTAGAATTTTTATATGGTGAGTTCAATTCGAATTCGATTAGGAATCAAATAATTAAATTAAATTAAGTTAGATTAATTATAGTTAAGCACACTTGATTAGCCTAAGCTAATTGGACCTATATAAGGCCAACATAACTTCTAGAACCCATTCTTCATCATCAAGTTGAGCTAAAACACGTGAGGGAGAAGAGAGAGTGAAGAGAAGTTTGAACTCAAGGGAGGAAAGAAAGCCTTTGGAAGAAACTTTGGAAATTTGGTCTCCTAGCTTAAGGAATTAGGCATCTAGAACCTAAGGTCACATGCCATAGACCGTCTGATCCGTCTGTTCTGCTACTGGAGCTATCTATGATCAAGCATGTGACCAGGCTCAGTGATGATTGCCTGGGGATTAGTTTTGTCAACCAGCTACTGTGCCTCCTTAGCAGGTTCCCATTTGAGAAGTGGTCAAGTTTTTGTGAACAATGTTTAAGACTTTTTGCATTTCTTTTGTTAAAATCTGAATATGCCTTTTTGTTTATCTGTATATATGGTGACGCGAGGATGATGTCTTAACTATGTAAATTAAGTTTTAAATTTTCTGTTTCATATATGTCTGCACGACTCTAAGGACATTATGCATTTGTATAATTGCTTCCACTAGTCCCTTATTTTGTTAATATGTTCAGAGGCCTTCGGTAATCCCAGGATTACTGGCTGGTTACGATGTTAAACCTATAGGGGCAGGTTTGGGTCATGACACTATGGCAGACTGAAAGCAAGATTGAATGTCTAGGGTTTGGATGAAGCGGAAAATCTGATGCTAAAGAAAGTCACTTTATTGTAAGTTCATTTGATACATTCAAAATATAAATTTTCCAAGGAGTCACAACTGCTTCTGTACAAATGTAAAATATTGTATCTGAATGCAGTAGCAAATAAATTGACAGTGCATGCCTTAATGTGTAATAAATCAGATTGACCTAAGTACCACAAAGGCTAGCCCAACCAGAACCAGCAAAAAATTTCTCAAAGCTCACTGAAAAGCATTAGTTTTTTAAGAGATGTCTAAGGAAGAGAGCTATAGAAAAAAGGGTTCAGGTTCTCCTGCACGATCACGATTACAGCGAACTTATTCAATCCATCATCGTGAACCTTTGGATTATGGTCGTGATGGAGAAATAAACGATTAGAGTCACCCGCTTTATTTCCTTTACAGAAATGCTGACAATGACACTAGTGCCATGAGATCATAGGACCAAGGCGATATGAATGGAGCTAAAAATTTTAATGTGGGTGGTTCTGATAATGCTTTGGAATGCTTGGAGCATAAACAGCTTGCTGAGAACCACACAATTTGCCCAGAGAAGTGATATTTGGCAGATATATCTTTTAAAGAAAAGGATCCCAACTGCAGACACATTTGAAAGCATAAGAGACAGATTGTGTCATTTGTAATTGCAATTTTTGAAATCATATTTTTCTGATTGTCTTGTTGAATTTGTTATTTGACAAGCTTGCAATATATGTGTGTGATATGATGTTTTTTCCTTTTATTTTTTGGTTGTGTTTGTTGCTTGATTTTGGTTTGGAATAATCATGCAATGTTTACCTAAATTTAGTCAATATATTGAAATACCAGCAAAGCTTTATCTATATTATTACTATTTTTCAGTTTTGTTACAGGCATTTTTTTAGTTAAATCCAACAGAATTAGCACAATCTCAAAAAAAAAAAAAAAAAAAAAAAAAGTTATAACGGCGTTTTCCCAAACGCCACTACAGTGCCAACGATCATATTTTTAAAATAGGAGAAAATCTATCACGACATTTTTAAAACGTCCCTAAATATTAGATGATGTCATTTTATCATTATTTACCACATTTAGCGGCAATCTAATGACGTTTTTAAAGAGCCATAATGCTACAGCGACGGCTGCGTCTTCGGCGTTTGGTGCTAAACGTCACAAAAAGAATTAGCGGCGTTTTTTTACACCGATAGCGGCATTTTTTAAACGCCACTAAATGTTGAATTTCCAGCAGTGTTTACTTGTAATTTGATTGTTTATTCAGTCATTTACATCACCATCTTCTTCTTTCTCTTTCATTTTTCTTGTTTGTATTGCTATTATTTTTACTCAAGAAGTCCTTGAAACTTTCAACATATAGAATTGCAATACAATTGTTTGATCATTGTATTGTTTGGTGAGATTTTGGTTAAGGTTCTATCGATTTAAACCAAACAAAAATTTTACTAACAAATGATACAAACAAAATATCAAGAAATTACGCCATCAAAGTGGCATGTTTACATTTTGTGCACCCATGGATACAAACCACTGATGGAGTGACAATGTTCAAATGGGTATGAATTATTATTGAAATGTCTCATCTTTCATGTATAATGATTGTCAATATAATGGCAATGATTCTACTGCCTGTTACCAACATAATAGCATGACAAATGAAATGAAAAGAATGATTCGGCATCGTAAGAATGAAATTTGTTGGTATAAGAGTGAAATTTTGGCCCTACAAAAAGCAATTAATTCTCTTGATTGACAAAGATTTTAAATTATTTTATCACCACCATATTATTTAATGCAGAAAGATAGAAATTACTTTGATGGAAAAATTAATCAACCTCTTGTCAAGTTTATCAAGTTGATGAAGAAATTCAGCATTGGAGTAAAAAGTTAAAAAATCTTAAAAAAACAAATTTTATGAGTTGTTAAGAGGCATTTTCAAGCAAAACTTTCTACCCACAAAAATTATGACCCAAAAAAAAAAAAAAAAAAATTCTAAAAATGACATACCTGAAAGGTAATTTCTCAAGCTATTAATTAAAAAGAAGACCAATCTCTTTTACTAAAAAAGATATTAAATATTTTAATGTTAAAAATCCAATTGGAGGGTATGCTTCCATCGCCATAACAATATATTTTTTTAGAGAAAATATCATTTTGCCCCCCAAACTTTCATGTGTTTTTCAATTTGACCCCGTACTTCGATTAATATCAATTTTATACCTAAACTTTCAAAATTTTGATCAATTTGGCCTTTGCCGTCACATTCCGTCTACAATTGGACAGAATGTGCTGACGTAGGGGGTAAATTGATTTCTAAAGTATAGTTTTGGGAGCAAATTGATTTTTAATTTGGGGGGGCAAATTGATTTTTAAGGTATAGTTTGGGGGGTAAAATGAAATTTTTAATGAATTTTGGTACCACGTCAGCACATTCCGTCCAATTGTAGACGAAATGTGACGGCAGGGGCCAAATTGATCAAA
This sequence comes from Camellia granthamiana, assembly GCA_036172215.1. Classification (NCBI taxonomy): domain Eukaryota; kingdom Viridiplantae; phylum Streptophyta; class Magnoliopsida; order Ericales; family Theaceae; genus Camellia; species Camellia granthamiana. The sequence goes on from CM069904.1 coordinate 80,267,750, forward strand.
ATTTCAAAAGTTTTAGTGTAAAATTGATATTAATCAAAGTCTAGGGGTCAAATTGAAAAATGAGTGAAAGTTTGGGAGACAAAATGATATTTTCTCTATTTTTTAAGGAAAAGTTTGCCCTTGACTTTGAAACAAAGGATAATGCTGTGAACGGTGTGAGCCACAAAAAATTGGTTCCCCATCCCTTAGGTTTTGTATAATTCTTCTATTACCCTTTAAATTTATGACTAATTTTAAGATAGTCCTCTTAAGTTTTTATTTATTCTTCATTTTATAAATAGTTTTTACAATATTCATGACATAATGCTGAACTATTTTACATATTACGTAATATCTTCAATTCTATTGATTTGATATTAACATTCATTTGTTGTTTTCTTGTTATCAAAATCAAACAAATATACTTTTTTTATTTATATAAATTATATTAACTAATAAATATTTTAAATGTCAATCTAATAAATTTTACACTAAAATCCTCATTATATAGCTCAAAAATTGTATGAAATAACTGAGATAAATATTAAGAAATCATTTATATAAATGTATTGATTTCTTTTGCTAATTTTTTTTTTTCATAACGTTTATGTAAGAAATTATTATTTTCAAGAAGCTAACTTTATTTATTTTTCTACACTTACCTTTGCCCCCTAAAATAAATTTTCATCAATCTGAAGTATAAGATAGATACACATAAGTACTATCTATCTTATACTTGGTGTGGGGACATATTTTTTGGATTGTTCACATGGAAAATGTTGTTAGCCGAAGTGCCACGTGGATGGACCAAGTCACTGAGATATGATGTGATCGTATCTGAATCCGAGATATTTGAATAGAGGACAAGAGTCCTAGATAAGTTGAGGCGCTTAGTTCAGATGAGGCTCTTTAATGGGATCATTCTTATCTAACTAACAGTTTGTAGTTTGGTTTTCACGCTCCTCGGAGGGGTTAGTGTAGTTTGCTTTTCGTGCTCCTTTCGGATACGACTAGCTCTACAGTTCGGACTCCCGTGGTTCTGAATCTGATTTCATAAGTGTAATGTGAAATAGATCAACACAAAATGAGTCCAAATTTGGCAATTCTTTTGGAAAATCGATTTGAATAAAAAAAATACTAAAAATGGACTACATTGCCAGATTTCAGAGTTGCCACCTAAATATTTTTGGAGAAATTTAGGAAACCCGTGACTCATGCTAAAGGCCACTTATCCGTCATCACCAAAGTGTCTCAGCTCGGGAACTTAGCTATGAGAGAGGAAGGTCATGAATTAAGTAGCCCTCTCACCCGATCAAAGATCGGCCTCTACTAATCATGATGTGATTTTTATTTACATTATATGCTCTTATTCTAGTTGTTATGCTAGCTTTACTATATGACGCACGCAAGTATAGACCACTTTAAAAAATTTGGAACGCATTGATTTTATGCTTGTTTTGAAAAAGTGTTTTGAATACATGTCACTTGGAAAAAGCAAGCTCATATTTACATGAAAAAATTGATTCCAACTTAAGTAAAAGGCCTTCATCCACCGCCATTCAAACAGGTATATCATTTAAGCATTTACCCTTATAGAAAACATGCTCAATATGGCAACACAAATGCAAGATACTAAAACAAGAAATGCTCACCTAGTACTCTGAGGCAAGCCAAAGGAAATTTAAAAGAAGTAGAATAAATGTATGCGCTACTATGCAATATGACTAATGCAACGCATTCACTCATGCAATTAATAGGCTCGGCTACTAGCATGGCATGTGACTCAATTCAAGGCATGCAATAAAGCACATATTCAAGGAATGAATTCGAAATTGGTACTGGTTAGTATGATGAGCCAAACCCTATATCCAGGGGCGGAGGGAAGGTGGGCCCAGGGGGGTCACGTGCCCTCCCTGAGTTTTGGATTTTTTTTTTTTTTTTTTTTTTTTAACAACCATAAAGAAAATGTTTTATATAAAAAAATTTATAAAAATATTATTTAGAGTGAAATGTCAATGATATATTTAAAATTATAAGAACAATAATGATTGTTTTGATTGAAAATAAAGAGACTACGATATTATTATCTATGAAAATTTCAATATAATGGTGATCTCTATCATTATTGATATACAAATATAATTAATCTCAATGAAAATATAAAATTTATTGAATTGTTAATTACATTTAATATGCAAAGTTCATCCTCCATGTATTTCGTTATTATTGGTTGGTAATATCACATGTCAATAATTGCATGGTATGACTATTATATTGAATTTTTATGTATATTTTGTATAAAAAATTACTTTATCATTATATAATTTATTTTAAAACTTTATATCCATGACTTTTTTTAATGTTGTCCATGATACATTAATTACAAATAACATATTCACTTTGTTTGGTTTGAGTTTTCTAAAAACACTTTTCAAAAAATTCTATGTTTTTGTTTTTCGTATTTTTTTGTTTTTGTTGAAATTTTTTTAATATTTTAAGCAAATTTTTTTTAATTTTTAGACACACCTAACATAAATATATTTAAAAAGTATAATTTTTGAGAAAAAATCTTTAAAAATTCAGTAAATACCAAAAATTTAAAAAAAATACAAAAAATCAGTACATTTTTCGTATTTTTATGTATTTATTAATTTTTTAAAATATTTTTTCACAAATATTTTATTTTTTTAGATTCATCATGCATCTAAAAAAGTAAAAAAAAAATACTTAAAATTTTAAAAATATTCACTAAAAACAAATAAAATAAAATATAATAAAAAATAAAAAACTTAATTCAAAAAATTCAAACCAAACACACTGATTATTATTTTATTTTTTTTATCTTTCTCGAAGTCAATCGTAAAAATTTATGTGAAATATTTTTGTAAATATTTTCAATATTGTAATTAAAAAGTGCCCCTCTAATTTATTTTCTTGGCTTCGCCACTGCCTGTATGTATGCAAAACAAATGGATGCAAGTCATGGAAGATGCTAAGGAAAATATGATGCTACCATTATAAGTGGGCAAATAAAAGGGAGAAAGAAATGGGGTTGGAAGACATACACAATTATTACATATTTGTCCCCGTACAAGAGGGTTTGAATGAATGTCCAAACTCCTCCGTGGATGGCCTCCATGAGACATTTTGACTCCTCTTTTTCAATGTAGAGCTTGTGCATTCTCAGATGCCCTCTTTTATACAACTTACGTCCGCAGATGATGAACTAAATGGCCAGACGCCATATTCCCATTTATCCTTGGCATTTGCCCCTTGTGGGTACATGCCCTTTTCCAAGAAGTTCCAAATGTCATGATACTAGGGGTTCTTGCCCTGAATTTCGTCTATTGCGACTATTGTCTCGTAAGTAGGCATATACTTCTGTTCAATGATGATCAGACGCATCTTAACCTTGAGCAGTATATCTACCATAAAGGATAAAGTTGCCAATGCATCAGCAAACCGATTGTTCTCCCTTAGCAGATGTGTGAATGTCAGTTTTTCAAACCTTCGAATTAGAATGTCCACGGTTTGATAATAAACTTTCATTTTTTCTTCCTTGACTTCCTAGTCTCCATTGGCTTGAGAAATAACCAGATTTGAGTCTCCGATGACGTCCAACCTTATTGCCCCTGGTTCTAGGGCAACTTTTAGTCCAGTAATGCACGCCTCGTACTTTGCTTCATTGTTGGATACTTGGAATCGAAGTTTGAAAGCTAGGGGTATATGGGAATCATTGGGTGCTATAAGCAACACACCTATCCCATAACTATATTGATTAGCCGCTCCGTCAAAGTACATTATCCACGTCTCTTCCTCTAATTGCAGAATCTCCTCATTTGGGAACAAGTACTCTACTGATTCATCTCTTTCCATTGGGTGGTCTGCCAAAAATTTCGCTACTAGTCTCTTTTTGACTAACTTGCGAGTGACGTACTTGAGGTCAAACTCGGAGAGCATAAGCAACCAATGAGCTAGCCTACCCGTAAGCGCCGATTTCTCAAAGAGATATTGGATGAAATTTAATCTTGAAACCAGAATTACGGAATAAGATAATAGGTAGTGTCTTAACTTCCTAGTGGCCCAAACCAAAGCTAAGCAAGCCTTTTCCAAAGGAGTGTAGTGGGTCTCGTAATCCAACATCTTCTTGCTCAGATAGTAGATTGCCTTTTCCACCTAGCTTCTGATTCTTGTGCTATCATGCACCCCATGGTTGACTCTGTCACCTACAGATACATGATCAGTGGCTTCCCTGGCTCTGGTGGTGACAATACAGGCAGATTCTGAAGGTACTTCTTGACATGTTCAAAAGCGAACTGACATCGATTATCGCATCAAAACTTCTTCCCCTTTTTCAAGACACCAAATAGTGGCTCACAAGTCAACGTTAATTTTGCGATAAACTGTCTTATGAATTGCACTTTCCCCAGAAAAGCTGCGTACCTCTTTTTTAGTCCTTGGTGGTGGCATTTCTAAGATGGTCTTGATCTTGGACGGATCTACTTCAATTCCTCTTTGTGTAATCAGAAAATCCAATATTTTCCCTGTAGTCACCCCAAAAATGCATTTCTGTGGGTTCAACCTCAACCTGTACTCCCTGATTTGTTCGAAGAACTTTTCCAGCACAATGTAGTGGCCTTCTAGCTCTTTGGATTTTACAATCATATCATCCACATACACCTCGACTTTCTTATGGATCATGTCATGCAAGATTGTGGTTACAGCTCTCTAATATGTAGCCTCGGCGTTCTTCAACACGAATATCATAACCCTGTAGCAGTAGGTACCCCATGGTGTGGTGAATGCAATCTTCTCTCAGTCCTCAGGCACCATTAAGATCTGGTTATACCTCGAATACCCATCCATGAACGATAACAAGACATGGCCGGCAGTGAAGTCTACCAACTCATCAATGTGTGGCAATGGAAAGTCGTCCTTAGGAATAGCTTTATTCAAATCCCGGAAGTCGACGCAAACTTTGATTTTGCCGTCTTTCTTCAGAATTGGAACAATGTTGGCCAACCAAATCAGATATTTAGACACCATAAAAAATCCGGCGTTAATCTGTTTAGTGACTTCTTCTTTAATCTTTAGTGCCCAATCTGGACAAATTCTACAGAGCTTTTGCTTGATTGGTCGGGCTTCGGGGTCAAGAGGGATTCGGTGCTGTACAATCTCAGGATCGATTCCAGTCATCTCTTCGTAGGACCACGCAAAAACATCTTTAAACTCTTTTAATAAAGCGATTAAACATTCGCGTTCCTCCGACGACAACATAGACCCGATCTGGACTAAGCGTGGATCTTTCTTGGTACCCACATTAATTGCAATGATCTCATCTGTGTAAGGCTTAGCACGCCTCTCCTCCTCTTGGTTGATCAAATTTTTCAAAGCCCGAGGAATTTCTTCCTCTTCATTTAAGTCAAAGTTTTGAAAATCAATATCAGTGTAGCAAACTAAAGGCATAGAAAAGTAAGTGAAGTCTACTGCATTCCCATTAATAAAGTCTAGGTCCTCTGTTACAGTTGACTCAAAAGAAAAACTAATTAAAGACCTCAACAGGACTTTGGCACCCAGGTTACCACCCCTAGAAATGCCAGACTCTGACTCACTAGACTGACTCGAGTCTGATTTTGACTCAATAGACATGGTGGAATCAGACTCAAGCACATCATCCGATTCAGAACTTACGATAAATCCCTTCTCTAACTTCCAAGTGAAGCGCGGCACCCTTGACGCATCCAGAATGCAACTGGTGGAGTCCACAACCGGTTCCTCTCCAATCATAGATATAGTAAAGATATCCCCCAAGTCCTCCATACTGGTCTTAGGATCTGCCAAGAGATCAACCAATATTGCCCCTACTTCCACTTCACTACTGTCGGAATCATCATCTTTACTTTAGTTGGTGTTGATAATCGGGTCAGCCCTTTCTTCATCACTATCTTGAAGCTGGTGGTTAGAAAAGCTTTCGAATCTGCGGAAATGTTTTTTTGTTAAGGAATCCACCCAAGGCTCAGGAAAGCCGCAGAAGGGGAAATCCTCTCATTCTCTAACAAAGCGCCCATTCAACGTTCCCTAGATTGGCTTGTGAACTAGCTCGTAGTGTTTCCTGGTTCGTCTGGCCTTGGCCTTTCCTTTCATTTTTTCTCCCTTCCTTCTCTAGTCTTCTTTGGTGGGCATATAACCCAACCCAAAGGCATGTGGATTGTGTGGCATCTCAGCTAGCACCACAACACCTTTGCTTGCACTTCTTCAAAGCCCCATCCCGGGAATGTACCGCAATTTGTTCATGAAATAAATTCACTGAGCACTGACATATATACCTTTATCCTAGGCTAGGATTTTTTGTACCACTTGGGCTTCCGCTAGAGTGAAGCCCGAAAGAAACACATCCTAATCACCGTGATTGATTTCCAGCGAAGACGTAGTAACCTCTGGCAGAGGATGAATAGATGAGTTTTCAATAACGATAGTCACTCCTCCCTCATGAGGGCATTTTAGCATTTGATGGAGAGTGGAGGACACAGCCTTCATGTAATGCAGCTAGGGCCTCCCTAGAAGTAGGTTGAATATAGCTGGCACATCGAGCACATAGAATTCAATCTTATGCTCGGAAGGGCTTACTTGGATCTGTACTTTCATCATCCCCATAACCTCTTTACTTGTATTGTTATATGCCCGGATCACCTGGGTTGTGGGGATAAAATTTGCCGGCTTCAAGGCTTTTACATAGGCGGTACAAAAAGGATAGACGTTGATAGCAGAGTCGGTTTCCACCAAAACCACTGGAACCCATTTTCCTCTGCACTCAACAGATATGTACAGTGGTTTATTGTGAGCCGATCCTTCCGGTGGCAGCTCCTTATCAAAAAAGGTGAGCATAGGCTTGGTGCTACCTAGGAAGATTAGGCCGACAAGCTGCTTTGGTGTAGTATCAATGGACAACTTGGCTTTATCCATTGCTGACAAAACTGCCTGTCGGTTTACTCACGACGCCATAAGGATGTCCCAAATGGAAATGTTAGCTTGAATCTTTTTCAGTTGTTTCAGAACCAACTCTTCTTCCAATCTCTTCTCCTTCTCCTTCTCTTTCTTCATCTTCAATTGCTGACAGATAGTTGTCTGGCTCCACTTGAATCACTCCCATAGGACAATTATCTCCCTCAGGGCTACAAAGTGTTGCGGCCTTCCGATTATCTTCGATCCTCTCCCATTCAAACTACCCCAGCACGTCTTTCCGTTTAGTGTCTGTGATTTCATTAACACCCGATTCTTGGGTTTATTTTTCTATAGTACTGCTCTCAGGCACTTTCCCTTTTTCTTCAGCTTCCCCAGCTACAACAGTTGTTGTGACTTTCTTTCCCTCAGATTTCACTCCAGTTTTCTCTTCTTTGTCAGATTCATCACTCTGCCATTCCCGATTATCAGCCAATAGGCTCAGATCAAACTAACTAATCTGCACATTACCTTGGTCCTGTTCTTTGAAGAATTTGAGGTTGTCCAAATCTTCCTCAAGATCTGTAAGATCATCTAGCCCTTGGCTTGGGCCGTCTTCTCTAACCACATTAACGTCAACTGAACTCAGCAGTATTACCTTGGGCTTGGGTTGAGCAACAGGAACAATGTATTGACTCTGGTCATATTTTTCCTCAGATAATTTCCCATGAATTTCCAGTTACAGATCGACACTTCTTTGTAAGGTCAAAGCCTTTTCTTCTTTGGGTGTTGTCACCGCAAATTTATGAGGTGTGGATTGTGGGTTGGATGTGGTCACCATGCACAAGTCTATGCCATCAGGGATGAACAACACTGGTTTTGGTAGATGGGAGGGGGTGATATAAATGCTTGGGTCATAGGAAAGGGGTGGTATATGGATATAGTTAGTGCATGGTGGAGGTGGTACCTGGTTATGGTTGGATAGTGGGTTGGTTATGGTGTTTGGATTTTGAGGTGGAGCTATAACTTTGTTGTCAATGAGATCCTAGATCTCATGATGTAGGCAATATCATTTATTTGTTTCATAGCCATGTTGTTGATGGAAGACACAATACTTGGTGGGATCATGCCTAGGTAGGAGAGGGTATGGAAGTGGTCGAGGGTCTAGGGGTTTCAGATGCCCCTTCTTCATTAACACCTGCATGGCTCGAGATAGAGTCATGTGCAGCTGATTGAATTTCCTTTGGTTTAAGGTAGGATTGGAAGTTTGTGGGCACATATTGGCAAAGGGGTCGGCGGTTTTGGTAGTGGTGACAACACTCACCTCTGAAGGCCTCACAGCTATACTACCCTCGGCAGCATTGGAACTGCAAATAAAAGGCCTCTTGGCTAACTTATTGTCATCTACAATGATACCCTGCTTCACCATGTCTTCAATCTAAACTCCCATTTCATAAAGCTCCTTGATAGTAAATAAGGAAAGAACGATCATCTTTTGTAGCAACTAGTCGTGAAGATTCCGGACAACCATCTGGATTTGGTCATTTTCTGAGGATCAGGTGGTCATCATCGATGCCTTCATCCTCTACCTAGTCACAAACTCTGAGAAACCCTTATTCGGCTCTTGACACGTTTATTCAAGATCACGAGTTAGGACCTTGATCTGTGTGTTGTATGAGTATTGAGCAATGAAAGATTCGACCAATTCCTTCCAACTTTGTTTCACAAAATCCTCTAATTTAGCACACCAGATGGCAGCTATACCAGACATGGTTTGCCCAAATAGCGATAGCTTTTGAAGTCTGGTCAAACCCATTGGTCGCAGAATATTAGAGAAAACGTGCAGATGTACCATTGGATCTCCAGAACCATCGAAGCGGTTAATATGTGGCATTTTGAACCGCTCTGGAAAAGTAACGGCGGATTTAGTATACCCATCCTATATATCCAAAATTCGGTCCCACAAACTGATAGCAACTATACCACTGATATGAAGCACCCTTATAGAGTTTCACTGTAGAGCACATACTAGGTAAAGAGAGCCAAAAACACTCCTATGAGAGGGTAAGGTTACCCTATCCTAGCTTTGGTATGATCTAGGGTTTCACTACTTCAAGCAAGTAGTTTCACAAAATCTTACATATGAGCAAGCATCCTATCCTATGTTAGAATAGTCACTAGAGCTTTACTATATGCACTAGGCCAACTAGTCAAAAGGGTACTTTAGCAAGGTTACCTAATATACCACTCACACCTAACATCAAAAAGTGAAAGGAGGATCAAGCGGTACAGCGGTAACCCAGATCCAAGGGTTGTGTTCCCAACGTGACATTGCCTACGTCCGACCAGCCTTTTGGCAAGTCTCTGGAAAATCATCCAAGATATCAAATGGCAAAACACAATAACTTAGAGCACCATGCAAATGCAAGGCAATGAACATATATCTGTAAATAAAATGTCACATATTGAAGACCAAGTCAAGTTCTCTAACTCCCCAACAGAGTCGCCAGAAACTGTAACTGGTTTTTCACACTTCTCGGAGGGGTTATTCTCCTCGGGTACAATAGCCCTATAGTTCGGACTCTTGTGGTTCTAAATCTGGTTTCAAAAGTGCAACGTGAAATAGAAAAATGAATGAGAGTCTAAGCCTGACAAATCTTAGAAAATCTATTTATCATTAGAGATGCCAAAAATGGGCTGCATTGCCAGATATCAAAGTCGCCACTTAAATATTTTTGGAAAATTTAGGAAACCCGTGACTTGTGTCGAAGGCCACTTGTCAATCATAACCAAAGTGTCTTGGCTTGGGAACTTAGGTATGAGAGGGAAAGGTCATAAATTGAACACCCCACTCACCCGATCAAAGATTAGCCTCTACTAATCATGATGTGATTTTTATGGACAGTATATGCTCATGTTCTAATTATTATGCTAACTTAGTATGTGAGACACACAAGTATAGACTACGTCACCCATTTTAGAATGTTTTGATTTCATGTTTGTTTGAAAAGAGGTTTGAATATGTGTTACTTGAAAAAATGAGCTCACATGTACACTAATCAAAGTCATTTTAACTTAAGCGAAATAGCCTTCATACACAGGTATTCAAAGAGTTATTTCAAATAAGCAAGTAGCCTCATGGTAGTATGCTTAACATGGAAACACAAACACACATGTAATATGCTAAAGTAAAAATGCTCACCTAGTACTCAACCAAGGCAAGGTAAAGAAAAGAAGATAGTTAGAAAAAAAAAATGCATGTTCTTAAATATGCAAAGTGACTAATACAATACATATGACAAGGCAACTACTAAGTTTGGTTTATTTAACATGTCATATGGGTCAACTCAAAGCAAGCGGTAACGCATGTATTCAAGTAAAATGGAAAATGACAATGATATTAGAATGATGAACCAAACTCAATGCATTCAAAAATGGATACAAAGCATAACAATGATATGAAACGGAAAAATATGATGCTATCATGGTAAGCATATAAATAAAAGGAGAAAGAAATGGGGGTTGGAAGACATACAAATATTACAAGTTTGCCCTCATACGAGAGGGTCCAAATGAATGTCCTAATTAACTAATTATTACAACACAATTGAATAAGCTAATTAACTAATTATTACAAGTTCGAATGAAAGAAAAGCAACTAATTAATTACAAATTATATACAAATATGAATATTAAGACTACTAATCTAATGGATTCGGATGGTAGGTGAGAAACCACATGCGCACAACCCAGAACATCCTACAAAAACCTCTTTGTTTGCACTCAGAAAATTATTCTATTTTGGCCTCAGATTCTGCTCTCTTCTACTGTAAAAATGCCACTGTTGTACAAAATAGGTGGTCGGCCAGCTTGATCAGGTGGTCAGCCGTACAGAATAATGGTTGGCTGGCCACTACTTCTGGGAAATACCTTGCTGCAACAAAGCTGAAACAGAGCAAAAATAGAGTGTTTCGAAGAGAGGTTTATCCTCATTGCACTTCCTTATAATGGAGATGATCAAGGGAAGAGAAAATTTGATTCTCAAATCATCAATCATTGCCAATTTGTTGCATGATGACCTTAGAAATGATGGGACACGAGCTCAATAAATGAAACAAAAGATAAAGAATATCTCTTCCCTATCGTGGAGTTACCTCAAGGGAGGGGGGTAGACTTATCTCGTGAATCAGCAAACATCACAACAATAGCATGCGATGATTCAAGATGCAATTTGTTCAGTATAACGTCTGACTAAACCTAACCAAAATTTATTATCTTTTACCTCTTTTACTCCAATTTTATTAGCCTTTTTTACTTTACCTCTCCATTTTTTTTTTATCTTCTCTTCCTTTTTGTCCAAAGGGGATGATTACGTCCACTAAGTCTAAAGCAATAAAGAATAGTAAGCACGACTTAGCTTGAGAAATGAGTTTTTCAAGCCCTTTTCTACGGGGGAAACTACAAAAGGAAGAATCAAACTCATTTACAAACGATAATGAATTCGGAGTCAAACTCAAAATGAGCGATAATGACTCCAAATCTAAACTCGAAAATGAGCTATAATGACTCTTTCCTTTGTGATTTCCAAAGGTCTAACAAGAAAATTAGTGCCTTAGAAGTAATGCACTAGCGATAAAGAGAAGTATCAAACAAAGATCATGCTTAGCATGAGAGAGATGTAATGTCCTGGTAATGAACCTCCAACAAGATTAAACCATTAAGCATGAGAGGTCTCTTTCTTATGCCTTGAGCGACAATCTTTTGTTTGATACAACTTTTTATTAAAAGAAACAAAGAAAGGAGGGAAGTTGCAGATTATGAATGAGAGGGTGGATGATGCAATGTGTAGACACCCCATTTTTGACCGTCCTCAAGACTTAGGCGTCACCGTTTGAACACTCGGTGATCATCCTTGTTTATGTTCGTCTTGAGTTCCCGGAGGTCTTGGATACGCGCCTTGCCTCAGGATCTCTCTACTCAACTGTTTTGTGTTTGGTTTTGCACCAAACACTTGTGTCTTGCCTTGGAAGGGCAGGGAATGCCTTGTGAGGCACCCCCACACTCCACCGGCCATGGCTCGAGGCCACCGGCTGTGTTTTGTTGCCATCGGCCATATATTTGGCCGACCGGCACTACTTATGGCCGACCGGCCATTGTTTTTTGGTCAAATTGCATTTTTGGCTACCGACCACTGTTCATCTGCTTTTTCAGATATTTTTGTGCCAGCTGTGATAGCTGGCACCCACCTTTGCTCCCCTCCATACACGTGTATAGAGGGATCTCTCTCTTGACAAGCTTTACAAGGGAGAGCTATATAAAAGAGAGGCCCTTCTCTCTCATGGGAGGTTAGACAACATTTTTCAAAGCTTTGAGTTCTAGGGTTGGGGTTTGCATATATATCCTATCTCTATATCTCCCTCTCTCTTGTGTTTTGTGTGTGTTTTGTCTTACTTTTGTGCACAAACACCCACCATCACACCTTCCTTTAGCTACTGAGGTACTAAGAGGCTGTGCTTGAAGTTTGGAGCTAGTTTGAGCCAAAGAAGCTGTTGGTCCATCATTTTTGAAGAGGGTCTACAAGGGTAAGAACTTACCCCTTTTATTCTCCATTTTTGCATAGTTTTTTTTTACTACTTTGCAACTATTTTTAGAATTGGTGTATAACATATAAAAGTTCTGTTTTTGAGCCCTCTAAATAGTTGTTTAAGAGTGATCTAAGCTTTGAGGTTGTTTGACCCCTCTTAAGGCTTGTTTGGCCCTTGTTTTGTGCCATTTTGGTTGAGATCCGGGACCATTGTGTTTGGGTCTCCTCACCACTGAAATCTTGAGGGATTTCAATGATGAGCAGGGTGCCTTGAGGTCCTAGGAAGGAGAAGGCCACCCCCTCTCCTTGTTGTCCTTGAAAAGGGCCATTTTTGCCTCTTTAGTGAGCACCATGTTTAGGTTCATGTTGGCCATGCCTTGACTGATATTTATGCTTATTATGTCATAATATAGCTCTGTTTTTAGTTGGTTTTGGTACACCATGCTTGCTTAGCGTACATGCCTTATAATGCCATGATTTGCCTCAATACATGCATAGCATTTAGACTACCATGCCCATGTGTTTTGGCCAAGCTTTGTGAAGCTTACATACATATTTTGATGTGCTAAGGGACTGTTTTAGGTCATTTGAGTCATTCATGTCTTGCTTTGTATAGCTACCATGCAATCCCTCTTGTATGCCTTAAGCTTTAGCCCCTCTAGCATGCCATCCTTGCTTTGTTTCAGTGGTTTGGCACCACTTATGGCATCATTTCAGTCCCCATGACATGCTTGTATGCTTGCCTTTGATGTCTCTTTGATGCCTTGAAAGCTTGTGTTGTACGCTCCATGTTTTGGCAACTATGCATGCTTTTGGATTCGAGCCATTTAGATGCCATCTAGATGTGTTGTTGGCTTTGCTTTAATATATTAAAACTCTGTTTTTGATCATTTAATTCATGCCATGTTTAGTTTTGTTAAGGGTAGTTTGATGCCTCCCTTAGCTTACCTTGGGTTTTGGATCTTGGTTGCATGTCTTGGCTTATCCTGTTTAATTGATTTGGCATCATATTTAACATGATTTCAGAGCTTAATGTGCATGCTAATTGTCCATGTTTAGTCTCTTTTAAGTGTGCTTAAAAGTTGCTTTTTTTTTTATGTGCTTAAGTGTTGGCCTATTAACATGTGCATGTGTGTGTGTGTTGGACCTCACTTCCATAGCATTGGCCACTGTTCTAGGCTTGTTTGAGAGTCGCCTAATTTAGTTTAAGTCCATCCCTTTGTTTGTTGCATGCTCTTCTTGTATGTTGTAGCATATTAGTGGGTTGTTGCGCTATTAAAATTGCATGATTGAATGAAGTCACATGCTTGTTTGCATGCTTAAACACCCGCATTGTGCCTTGCACTTGTAGGTTGCATTCCTTCATGCCTTACATGCTTCTTTAGGTTATGCGCCTGATATGCATTGCTTGCTTGCATTGTCCATTTTGCATACTAGTCGACATGCTTAGGATTGCATCGCATTGGCATGCATGCTTTGCCTCTTGAAATGCTTGTGATAGAGATTGAACCCCCTTTATTTGCTTATGTGCATTGCATTCCAATATCAAAATGCATACTTGGTTTCTTGGGCCATCATGCATGGAAATGCGTGATTAGTGGTCCGAGAACCAAGGACCATATCCCTTTGAGTCATAAATATGATAAGGGGTGTGATTGGTGCATACATTGCTTGAAATGTATTGCCATGCCAAGTTTTGCCCTCTGCTACTGTCAAAAACAGATTCTGCAGGAAGCTTTGGCCGGTCAGCTACATAGAGTGCCGATCGGCCATCCATCAGTGGCCGATGGCTCAATCAGTGGCCGGTGATCGTTCCCCTTGGGCGGTGGCTATCCCCCTCAGCCGGTGGTGTTCCACAGCATTCAGAGAAGCAACCCTGGGACTTTGGCAGTTTTCAGAGGAGCAGAACAGTCAAGGTAGAGGCATCTTGTGCATGGCAGTGGCTTTCCGAGCGGAACCGAGCACGCATTGCATTTGGCCCTCCTCCCGAGGCTGCTGTTTACTGCTTTCATTAGATTAGTTAATTTGTTAATTAATTAATTGGTCTGTAATATTTAATTAGCTTGTAGGTTAATTAAATCGTATTATTCTTTTGGTCCCTCCGAGCAAGGGTAAACTTGTAATAAGTGTGGGTGCGTGGGTGCGTGTGTGCATGTCTTCCAACCCCCACTTCTTTTTCCCTTTTACTTACCTGCTTTGATGGTTAGTATTAGGACATGTTTAATTTAGCATACCTTATGCTATGCATGCGTGCATCATTCATCAGTATTGCATGCACCAGGCTCGGCACATCATTCTAACTACATTTGTATTTCAATTCCAAATTGAATACGTGTTAGTTGTAGCATTTCACATGTCATTGTAGATTAGCCGAGCCTATTCTAGTGACATTCTGTATGTGATGCATTAGCCATTTTAACATGAACTAGGATCATGCACGATTACTAACTAGTTTCTGTTTTGGCTTGGAGTACTCTGTAAGTCTTTTCGCTTTAGCATCCTTGTATGCGTGTGAGTGTTACCATGACAGCATGATTACCATGAGACTAGTTGCTTATGTGATATAACTGCTTGAATGCCTGTGGATGGAGGTTGAATTACCTAAATTGGAATAGTGCATTAAAACTATGAGTTTTAAGCCCACTAGATAGTGGCAAAATCATCTTTTGTGGCAAAATCTGCGTTTTAAAGCCTATTTGCGAGTAGCAAACCGTTTTCGAAACAAACATAAAATGCTTTGTTCCAATTCAGGCGACTCAGTCTATACTTGTTTTGCTGTGCGCATCACGTAGTAAATCTAGGCTAATAACCGGAATAAGAGCACATAATGTTTTCAAAACAAGATATCATGGTTAGTAGAGGTCAATCTTTGATCGGGCGAGCGGGGGTGCTCATAGCTGACCTTCCCCAATCGTACCCAAGTTCCCGAGCCGGGGCAACTTTGGTGATGATGGACACTTGGCCTTAGGCAAACGAGTCAGGGTTTCCTAAATTTTCCAAAATAAAATATTTAGGTGGCGACTCTGTACCTGGCAAAGCAATCCATGTTTGGCACTTCTTTCTAAAAATCTGTTTTCTCAAAACGATTTGCCGGATTTGGACTTTTTGGTTCAAGATTAAGAACCGTGACAATTTGAGTCCGAACTGTAACCCATGAGGTCCCTCGCGGACTTGTTACAGTTTCTGGCGACTCTGCTGGGGAGTTAGAGAGCTTGACTCGAACTCGTGATATCCTGTTTTGATTTCATTCATGTGTTTCTTTGCATTGCATGTGCATTGGTGCGCCTAGGACACCGTGTTTGCCATCTGCCATTCCTGAACGGTTTGTCGGAGGCTTGTCTTGTCAAGGCATGACCATAAGGCTGACCGGTTATGGGCTCTGACAGTATGGGAACACAAACCCCGGTTTTACCGGGGCACCCTTTTTGACCATTCGACCTAGTGCATATCGAAATCCATAGTGACCATTCCAAACTAGGACAGGTTGCTTACCCGATTATAGGTTGTTTGAAACCGCTGCGTGCGTAGTGAAACCCTAGCTCCTGACAAAATAGGACAGGGAAACCCTACTCCAACATAGGGGTGTTTTTCGCTCTCACTTATCTGCTATGTGCTTTAGAGTTGGCCTCTACAGGATTGCATGTATCGGTTTGCAAGTTTGGGCATCAGGCCTGCGGGCACCAGTTCAGTATTTTGGGATTTAGTTTACCTGAGGGTATCGGTTTACAAGCAGAATTTTGGGGCAGAATTCAGTAGAGGGCACAGTCATCCTACTTTGCTCGAATCTGTTTTGGTGAAATTAGGCTGAGATGCTCCCTGTTTTCTCTTTTGCTAGGTAGTCCTGGAATCATAGCTTCAGAAGGCTCCATTATCCCCCGGGTTCATTGGATTTGTACTGATAGACTTTGTCAGGTTAGAGACTCAGTTCAAGGGTAATCAGGGCCAGAGAAGGCTAGTCAAGCACAGACCACCAGTACAACAGCTACCAGATCAGTGATCTTTGAACAGTCGGGCTGAGATTTCCGAGCCTACTGTAGACACAGATATACCAGTTGCTGAGATTTCCGAGCCTACTGTAGACACAGATATACCAGTTGCTCAGTTAGGTTAGAACAATATGTCGGGTCTGGAAGAGATGGTGCGCCAACTCCAGGATAGTATGAAAGCCATGCAACAAGACGCTGTCTGTCAAGCGGAATTCGCCAAGCAACAGGCTGTGGCCATAGCCTAACAGGCAGAGACAATTGCTAGGTTAGAGTAGCAAACTGGAGTATCTACTTCACACCAGGCTCCTCCCCCACCGAGAGTTCCCATACTCGGGGAGGCGACTCACGTCCAGGATGATATGAACATTCCAATCAGGCCACCTCCACCCCTGGTTCTACCCCAGCTATCCAAAACACCCACCAACCTACCGAACTCCCCCTTTGAGTTCGAGATGGACCCCACAGCACTAAAGGTGAGCAAACTAGAAAAGCTATTCAAACGTACTCGAAGAGCCGAAGATGGATCATTCCACAAATCAAAGAAGGTCGGCAAGAATGCCAAATCCCAGAGGGAGGAAAGAAGAAAGTATTGCTGAAGAAAAACTGAGTTTCGATCCACAACACTAGGGGCAAATTCAACCCCCCATTGGATGGACTCTTGCATCGTCAGTGAACAACAGCCTTTCTCCTGGATTCAGACGACTTCGAGATCTCAGAACCATTCGACATGGACCAAGCTACACTTTTACCCTTGAGAGGCTCGCTGGACCGAAAACCTGGAAGGGCGACCCAGGCAAAAGTTAGAACAAGAAAAAGAAGAAAAAGAACACACAAAAAAAAAAGAAAAATGCAAAAAAAAAGAGAGAAGAAAAGAAGAAAAATGAAGAAAATGAAAGGAAAAGATGAACAAAGAAAAAAGAAAAAAGAAAGAAATGAAAAGAATTGAAGAACATAGCTCGCAAGGTTGAAAACCCGGAAGGGCGGCCTTGGCAAAAGTTAGAGCGCAAAAGGAGAGGTTAAATACCCGAGTGTACCTTAACCCCGAACTACGTAAGGCTTGATTCCCATCTTTGGGATACGTAGGCAACTTCATTCTGAAGTCCAGCCGTAAAACACTTCAAATTCGATTATGTCCATGTAATGGTTTTGATCATCTTTGCCTTCTCTGTATCCGAGAGTTTGGTTGTAATCATCGCTCCGAAGACTGATTACAATGTGCTGCGGTGCCATTCAAACAAGGGGCAACTTTCCGTTGCCATTCAATGCGCTGCGGTGCCGTTCAAACAAGGGGCAACTTTCCATTGCCATACAGCTGCCTTCAAGCAAGGGGTAATTTTCCTTCAGATCTGAGGTTATGCATCTCAAGAGTAGGTTCCGTGCTTGTTGAGTATTGGCCGTTTGCAAAAACAATTTTTGAGAATTTTTACTGAGGTTGACTAATTCTCTCGAAAATTATTCCATTTTTCTAAAACTGGACCATTTCTTGGATCCAAAAAGGGAAAAATTTTAGTGCTTATAGCCTGACTTGCATGATTTTAAATCAGAAATTCGAACAAGCATGTTAATCTAACTTTCATGTTGGTCAAAATTGTTTTAAAACCAAAACAAAAAAATGGTCAAAATGATGAACTAGGGGCACAGTTGAGTCAGGTGTTCTGTCTTTTTCCCGTCGTCAACTACTCGCCAAGAAGGACACCATGCCTGCCGAAAAAGGGAATCACTGAAGCTGATCGCAAAAGGGCAGAAAGCTCTCACACCCTCCAAGCAACGAGGTATCAAGCCAAGTGCGTCGGAATGGATCAAGATATTCCACTTCCTCATCTGGACAGATCTGATCACGTCCAAACTCCCCAGCAGAGCATCGTCAACCGATGTCAGCTGCAGATTTGCTACACACCCACTTGTAGCGCAACCCCTTTGTGGAAGAAACTCACTGTTAGCGGAATGCTAGGGGCAAGACCCCGTAACTTTCTGTTTATCCATCAACCACTCAAGGGAGGGATTAAAAAATGAGAGATTGAAGAATAGAGAGATGTGCGTTGAGAGAAAAAGTGAGAAAAGGGCTTTTTCAGAAAAACAGAGATTGAGTGTCAGAGTGATGTGAGAATCACAAATAAGAAAGGGTGGGAAACACTACCCAAGGAAACAGGCTCTCTGTGCACGTCTGAGTGTCGTGTCTTTTGTTTTGTTTTGTTTCTTGTTTTGAGTCGTTTCGAGTGTTCAGGTTGTTTACCTTTTGTTTTTCTTTGTGGAGTCTTTTTTTACTGTGGTCAGTCGTAGGCTCAATACCCAGTTAAGAACTCACTTCGCAATATAAAATTTCAAAAAATTGTTTTGTGCTCAGAGTGCCGTGCCGTTCTCCACATTTGTGCAAAACAAGCTTTTGTTCTTTCAAAATATTGCAGGGTTCAACCCAGGTCATGTGAGAACAGTAAAATCAGGACCTATCTGAAGCTATATAAGTTCCCGATTGCAAAGCAAAAGAAAAGAGGGAAAATTTGGAGCATCTGAGTTTATTTCAACTTCTGCAAATTCCGAGATTGCGTTCTGAATCTACCTCTTCAAGCCTTGTCAATGCCCCGAAGTATGAGTGTGCCTCTACCTCAAGCTCAAGCTCAAGTCTGCTTCAAGCCAGAATGGCGATCAGAAATGCTCTCTTTGAGTATCATTTCCTTGCCAGGGTCATCTTGGCCGTGTTTGCAATGAGTTCCTAGAAGACCAACTGCGACGGTGGAAACTAGAGTTCGAATGGCTGATGCCTAGAACGTAAAGGTTCGGGATTTCCGAGACTAAAGTCTGGTTTAAATACCCAGGGGTATATCCTCGGCTTGAAATCTGTATGCAAGCCCCATAGGTTGAGATAGCGTGTATGCACCTCAATTCTGGATACTGAACCAATCTAGTCTGTCACCCCGTTGGAGAATAGGGAAAGTTGTGAATATGATCGGAAAGAAAAGTGGCATCCCAAGTGTTCTATGTAAAGAACCCTTGTCAGTATTTCAGAGCCTTTGTACTGTCAGTTGAAGGTAAGTGTTCGAAGAGCACAAGGGGAGATCCCCGTCGGAGTAGAGCGGTTCACCGCCACTCACCTCATGAGGTGTTTTCTAAAGCGCCGTTTTGTCCATTTATTGCTTTCCTTAAGCATCATGCATTGTAATGCATTGTACCTATCAAGTTTCTTCCTCAGTCATGCACGATATTGTATGTACGGTTCATTCAAAGAAGTTCCGTTTTAAGACCATTCATTTAGTGTATCAATCACACTTCATTCACTTAGTGTATCAATTACACTCTAATTTACTTAAGTGTATCAATCACACTTCATTCAGTGTATCAATTACACTCTCATTTATTTAGTGTATCAATCACACTTCATTCATTTTGTGTATCTATCACACACATATTCACTTTTGTGTATCTATCACACACATTCTCGTTTTCTGTATCACACTTTCAGTGTATCAATCACACTTCATTGATTTAGTATATCAATCATACTTGTTCACTAAGTGCATCTATCACACTTCGTATTCACATTTAGTATATCAATCATACTCTGTTCACTAAGTGCATCTATCACACTTTGTGTTCACATTTAGTATATCCATCATACTCTGTTCACATGGTGCATCTATCACACTTTGTGTTCACCTTCAGTATATCAATCATACTCTGTTCACATAGTGCATCTAGCACACTTTGTGTTCATCTTTAGTATATCAATCATACTCTGTTCACATAGTGCATCTATCACACTTTGTGTTCACCTTTAGTATATCAATCATACTCTGTTCACTAAGTGCATTTATCACACTTTGTGTTCACATTTAGTATATCCATCATACTTGTTCACTAAGTGCATCTATCACACTTCGTGTTCACATTTAGTATATCAATCATACTCTGTTCACATAGTGCATCTATCACACTTTGTGTTCACATTTAGTATATCAATCATACTCTGTTCACATAGTGCATCTATCACACTTTGTGTTCACCTTCAGTATATCAATCATACTCTGTTCACATAGTGCATCTATCACACTTCGTGTTCACCTTCAATATATCAATCGTACTCTGTTCACATAGTGCGTCTATTACACTTCGTGTTCACCTTTAGTATATCAATCATACTTTGTTCACTTAGTGCATCTATCACACTTTGTGTCCATGTTTAGTGTATCAATCACACCTCATCACCTTTTGTGTATCCATCACACTTTGTTCACTTAGTGCGTCTATTACACTTTGTGTTCACCCTTGTGTATCTATCATACGCTCACCTAGTGTATCCATCACACTTTGCTTCATACAGTGTATCCATCACACTCACTTCACTTTGTGTATCTATCACACGCTTACCTAATGTATCTATTACACTTTGTTCACTTTGTGTATCTATCACACGTGCTCACTTTTGTGTATCTATCACACTATACTTGCTTTGTGTATCTATCACACTATGCTCACTTAGTGTATCTATCGCACATGCTTACTCACTTTGTGTATCTATCGCACATGTTCGTGAAGATTTCACAATTTTCAAACCGGCTTCGCGTAGCGTATAAGTCCAATTATCAAAGTCTTCCTGCATATCATTTGCATCCTGCCCCTGAACTACGCTGGTTTGATTCCTTGCAAAGGGATACGTAGGCAACCTGCGGGCACAACCATTTATTTATCGGTATTTTGTTTGTTTGTCCAAGTCTTCGGCCTTGTCAAAAATGGGTCGTCTCTGGGCTTTGACATTCACTCACGTCACTTCTTGACTTCCGAGTTCTGTCAAAGAGGGGCAACTGTAGACACCCCATTTTTGACCGTCCTCAAGACTTAGGCGTCACCGTTTGAACACTCGGTGATCATCCTTGTTTGTGTTTGTCTTGAGTTCCCGGAGGTCTCAGATACGCGCCTTGCCTCAGGATCTCTCGACTCAACTGTTTTGTGTCTGGTTTTGCACCAAACACTTGTGTCTTGCCTTGGAAGGGCAGGGAATGCCTTGTGAGGCACCCCCACACTCCACCGGCCATGGCTCGAGGCCACCGGCTGCGTTTTGTTGCCATCGGCCATATATTTGGCCGACCGGCACTATATATGGCCGACCGGCCATTGTTTTTTGGTCAAATTGCATTTTTGGCTGCCGACCACTGTTCATCTGCTTTTTCAGATATTTTTGTGCCAGCTATGATAGCTGGCACCCACCTTTGCTCCCCTCCATACACGTGTATAGAGGGATCTCTCTCTTGACAAGCTTTACAAGGGAGAGCTATATAAAAGAGAGTCCCTTCTCTCTCATAGGAGGTTAGACAATATTTTTCAGAGCTTTGAGTTCTAGGGTTAGGGTTTGCATATATATCCTATCTCTATATCTCCCTCTCTCTTGTGTTTTGTGTGTATTTTGTCTTACTTTTGTGCACAAACACCCACCATCACACCTTCCTTTAGCTACTGAGGTACTAAGAGGCTGTTCTTGAAGTTTGGAGCTGGCGTGAGCCAAAGAAGCTGTTGGTCCATCATTTTTGAAGAGGGTCTACAAGGGTAAGAACTTACCCCTTTTATTCCCCATTTTTGCATAGTTTTTTTGACTACTTTGCAACTGTTTTTAGACTTGGTGTAGAACATATAAAAGTTCTTTTTTTGAGCCCTCTAAATAGTTGTTTAAGAGTGTTCTAAGGTTTGAGGTTGTTTGACCCCTCTTAAGGCTTGTTTGGCCCTTATTTTGTGCCATTTTGGTTGAGATCCGGGACCATTGTGTTTAGGCCTCCTCACCACTGAAATCTTGAGGAATTTCAGTGATGAGCAGGGTGCCTTGAGGTCCTAGGAAGGAGAGCGCCACCCCCTCTCCTTGTTGTCCTTGAAAAGGGCCATTTTTGCCTCTTTAGTGAGCACCATGTTTAGGTTCATGTTGGCCATGCCTTGACTGATATTTATGCTTATTATGTCATAATATAGCTCTGTTTTTAGTTGGTTTTGGTACACCATGCTTGCTTAGCATACATGCCTTATAATGCTATGATTTGCCTCAATACATACATAGCATTTAGACTACCATGCCCATGTGTTTTGGCCAAGCTTTGTGAAGCTTACATACATATTTTGATGTGCTAAGGGACTGTTTTAGGTCATTTGAGTCATTCATGTCTTGCTTTGTATAGCTACCATGCAATCCCTCTTGTATGCCTTAAGCTTTGGCCCCTCTAGCATGTCATCCTTGCTTTGTTTCAGTGGTTTGGCACCACTTATGGCATCATTTCAGTCCCCATGACATGCTTGTATGCTTGCCTTTGATGTCTCTTTGATGCCTTGAAAGCTTGTGTTGTACGCTCCATGTTTTGGCAACTATGCATGCTTTTGGATTCGAGCCATTTAGATGCCATCTAGATGTGTTGTTGGCTTTGCTTTAATATGTTAAAACTCTGTTTTTGATCATTTAATTCATGCCATGTTTAGTTTTGTTAAGGGTAGTTTGATGCCTCCCTTAGCTTACCTTAGGTTTTGGATCTTGGTTGCATGTCTTAGCTTATCCTGTTTAATTGATTTGGCATCATATTTAACATGATTTCAGAGTTTAATGTGCACGCTAATTGTCCATGTTTAGTCTCTTTTAAGTGTGCTTAAAAGTTGCTTTTTTTTTATGTGCTTAAGTGTTGGCCTATTAACATGTGCATGTGTGTGTGTGTTGGACCTCACTTCCATAGCATTGGCCACTGTTCTAGGCTTGTTTGAGAGTCGCCTAATTTAGTTTGAGTTCATCCCTTTGTTTGTTGCATGCTCTTCTTGTATGTTGTAGCATATTAGTGGGTTGTTGCGCGATTGAAATTGCATGATTGAATGAAGTCACATGCTTGTTTGCATGCTTAAACACCCGCATTGTGCCTTGCACTTGTAGGTTGCATTCCTTCATGCCTTACATGCTTCTTTAGGTTGTGCGCCTGATATGCATTGCTTGCTTGCATTGTCCATTTTGCATACTAGTTGACATGCTTAGGATTACATCGCATTGGCATGCATGCTTTGCCTCTTGAAATGCTTGTGATAGAGGTTGAGCCCCCTTTATTTGCTTATGTGCATTGCATTCCAATATCAAAATGCATACTTGGTTTCTTGGGCCATCATGCATGGAAATGCGCGATTGGTGGTCCGAGAACCGAGGACCATATCCCTTTGAGTCATAAATATGAAAAGGGGTGTGATTGGTGCATACATTGCTTGAAATGCATTGCCATACCAAGTTTTGCCCTCTGCTGCTGTCAAAAACAGATTCTGCAGGAAGCTTTGGCCGGTCGGCTACATAGAGTGCCGATCGGCCATCCATCAGTGGCCGATGGCTCAATCAGTGGCCGGTGATCATTCCCCTTGGCCGGTGGCTATCCCCCTCAGCCGGTGGTGTTCCACAGCATTCAGAGAAGCAACCTTGGGACTTTGGCAGTTTTCAGAGGAGCAGAACAGTCAAGACAGAGGCATCTTGTGCATGGCAGTGGCTTTCCAAGCGGAACCGAGCACACATTGCATTTGGCCCTCCTCCCGAGGCTGCTGTTTACTGCTTTCATTAGATTAGTTAATTTGTTAATTAATTAATTGGTCTGTAATATTTAATTAGCTTGTAGGTTAATTAAATCATATTATTCTTTTGGTCCCTCTAAGCAAGGGTAAACTTGTAATAAGTGTGGGTACGTGTGTGCATGTCTTCCAACCCCCACTTCTTTCTCCCTTTTACTTACCTACTTTGATGGTTAGTATTAGGACATGTTTAATTTAGCATACCTTATGCTATGCATGCGTGCATCATTCATCAGTATTGCATGCACCGGGCTCGGCGCATCATTCTAACTACATTTGTATTTCAATTCCAAATTGAATACGTGTTAGTTGTAGCATTTCACATGTCATTGTAGATTAGCCGAGCCTATTCTAGTGACATTCTGTATGTGTTGCATTAGCCATTTTAACATGAACTAGGATCATGCACGATTACTAACTAGTTTCTGTTTTGGCTTTGAGTACTCTGTAAGTCTTTTCGCTTTAGCATCCTTGCATGCGTGTGAGTGTTACCATGACAGCATGATTACCATGAGGCTAGTTGCTTATGTGATATAACTGCTTGAATGCCTGTGGATGGAGGTTGAATTACCTAAATTGGAATAGTGCATTAAAACTGTGAGTTTTAAGCCCACTAGATAGTGGCAAAATCATCTTTCGTGGCAAAATCTGCGTTTTAAAGCCTATTTGCGAGTAGCAAACCGTTTTCGAAACAAACATAAAATGCTTTGTTCCAATTCAGGCGACTCAGTCTATACTTGTTTTGCTGTGCGCATCACGTAGTAAATCTAGGCTAATAATCGGAATAAGAGCACATAATGTTTTCAAAACAAGATACCATGGTTAGTAGAGGCCGATCTTTGATCGGGCGAGCGGGCTGCTCATAGCTGACCTTCCCCAATCGTACCCAAGTTCCCGAGCCGAGGCAACTTTGGTGATGACAGACACGTGGCCTTAGGCAAACGAGTCAGGGTTTCCTAAATTTCCCAAAATAAAATATTTAGGTGGCGACTCTGTATCTGGCAAAGCAGTCCATGTTTGACACTTCTTTCTAAAAATCTGTTTTCTCAAAATGATTTGCCGGATTTGGACTCTTTGGTTCAAGATTAAGAACCGTGACAATTTGAGTCCGAACTGTAACCCATGAGGTCCCTCGCGAACTTGTTACACAATGACATGACTATGTATGCAAAAGCTATAAAAATGAAAGAAAAGGCTATCAACTCAAATAGATTGAAAGCTAAGGCCTATACACCAAATCCATGAGAACTTACAACAACACAAGCATAATATTCAAAGCATAAACTAAATAAACAAACTAAACAACCCCAAAATAGCACAAAACAGTGCTGAAAATCAATTTGAAAAGATAGAAAATATGAACAAAAATGGGAGAGAACAAGCTAGTAAGCAAGCCTAAGGAAGGGTGGCTAACCCCTCCACTTTTTGTAACTTAAATCACATATTTAAGCTTAAAATAGTTCTGAAATCAGTATGAAAAGGTAAAGAAAAGAGAGAGAGAAAAGATGGTAAAAGAGCTCAAAGTATACCTCTTAAAAGAGAGAAAAAGCTCCGAGAGAAAAGATGGTAAAAGAGCTCAAAGTATACCTCTTAAAAGAGAGAAGAAGCTCCTTAGTTAACAAACCAGAAACCAAGCATTCTCAAGGAGCTGAAGTTAGATTCAAGAACCTTAGCTAAAAGCTTCAAGTTTAAGCTTAGAAGGTGTATGTATAGTGTATGTATATTGCAAGAGAGGAGAGAGGTGTGTTGAACAAGCTATTGACTCTTAGAGAATTTTTCTAACCCCAAACCCTTAGGAGAGGCCTTGTATTTATAGAAAAATAGGTTCTCACGTCGAAAATATCAACGAAGGGACAGCTGGTGCAAGGCATGCACACGAGCATAGTTGGCTGTTATGAAATATCTGATGTCACTGAACATGGTTGGCCGGCTATGATGGTGTACGACCGGCCCACTAAAAATGGCCTGCCGGCCATCTGTTGGCTAGCTATTTTCTGAGTGGTTAGGCTAAAAAAAATAAGGTTTTGGTTCAAAGAAGGTGCAAGGTTTAAGTTATAAAGCTTGAAATCGAATCATTTTGCTGAAGTTTCGAACGATTGCACAACTTAACATTTCATCATTGAGTATTCAACGTGAGGTGCCCAAGTCATAAGGGCGGTCAAAATGGGTGTCTACACAGTCCGAGATAAATGTTGTGCTTGAGTCTTATGAAGTGAGACTTCTAGGAGACGAGGGAACTGATTGTTATAAAAGTAAGGCACCTCCGTAGGTCTAGGGTATACTTTTACTTGTGCATTGATTAATTGAGTTGATATCTTTGAGAGATAAGTGACTGACATGATTGTCAGAGTGACCCCAGGTGAACGAGCCACCGTGGTATTCTCATTTTCTTATGTACAGGTGCTTGGTTTAAGCTATTTTTTCGTGTGCTCTCCAGTTAAGTTTCCTGTTTGGTTGTGAGATGAAAAATCAACACCTACAATTTGGCATCGTCTGTGGGAACTTAGTAAGGATAGATGGCTAATGCTGGACAAGAAATGAGAATCGGGGATGACATATACAGTGAGAAAGAGGAGTACATAGATCCAAACGTCAGAAAGGGAAATAATGAAGATGAAGTGCAAGAAGTAAACCCTAAAGCAAACAATGTGGCCAGGGATCGTAATGGTCTAAGGAGGGGCAACTGAGAAGAATATTACAACGAGAGCGATTTCTAGGTTTGAAAGGATCGGTGCTTAAGAAAAGACAACAAGCTAAAGGACTTGGCGAACAAATTGATGGATCTGCAAACCGTGGTGAACTTCATGATGCAGAACAAGGTGATGCAACTTGCTCTACTGTTGCCGGGAACACCGACGCCAGCAATAAATGCCGGTGCCTAGCAAGAAGGATAGGCTACAGTGCCAGCTATCCCGCAGCATGAAAAGAGACCTGGGAACTCGCACCGGCAATCACGAAAAGCTAAGCAGAAAGAATCACAGCAGGAAGAGTCTCAAAGAATCAATAGGTAAGGCCTCTACTTTGACGACGTAATAAACGTAGAGAAGTGCAAAAGCACGCATCCTAACACAAGAAGCATATGCCAAAGAGATTGAAATCAACCAATATCTAAGCTTTCGGATAGATGAAAGAAGACTTGTGAGATTACCTCCAAAGTAAGAAGTAGGGCACTGAGGTCACGTCCACTGCCCAACCGAGAACATCTTTCTCGGTAGAGCTGGATGCGTTCGAGGCATCGAAAAGATTTAGTATACTGACGTTCTAAATCTACGATGGTAAGTCAGACCCGAACTTTTATGTTGGTTTATATTTGAATGCAATGTCTTCGTGGAATGGAAACGAGTAGTTGTTATGCAAGGTGTTCCCTTCAACATTAGGAGAAATAACATCAGATTGGTTTCTCAAGCTGTCGACGGGATGTATCAAGAATTGGAAAGGCCTGGCTGAGATGTTTTGTGGCTGGTTCGTTACAAACAAATTGCAACCATTGAGGGTTGATTCCCTGTTGGCTTTGAAGATTGACGATGGTGAAAGCCTTAGGGCTCATGCCAAGAAGCACTACAAGCTTTACAACCGGATCCCAGCTTGTAACTAGGAACTTGCAGTTGTGTCTTTTAAGAACGGCTTGGAGAATGATTGCCCATTTTAGAAATCCCTTGCAAAAACCCTCCCAAAAAATATGGAGGACCTCATGGTAAGGATTGAGAAGTACACAAGGGCAGAAGAAGACAAGAAGGAAAAAAAAGGAATCACCATGAAGCATGAGAAGTGAAACAACTCACCAAAGCATAATCAAGGAAATACCGACACCGACAAATCAGAACCAAGATTGAAGGCTATGTAGGCCGTGAGTATAGTTTTAAGATTTTGATTTACAAGATCTTGGAAAGGATCATGAATCGGGCGCCGTAGAAGACACCAGGGGAATACATGGGTAGGAACCCCGGGAAGAATTATGCTTACCATGACGAGAATGGGCACATGACTTAAGGGTGTTGGGCTCTGAAGCAGCATCTAGAGGACCTTGTCAGACAAGGACACCTGAGAGATTTGATAGATAAGGCAAAGACAAGAGAAAAACTTACGAAGTTGGTTAGGCACCAGCATTGTTACCCCCAGCGGCACAGGCAGATAGACCATAGGTTATCAACATAATTCACTCAAAGATCAGTGCAAATGAAATCTGAGGAGAAACACAGAGGGTAAGGCATTTGTAGCATGTCTTTCAAGTCCAAAAAAAGAAGCCCCAGATGGAGGGACACTGAGGGTCGATGATCTCATTCATGGACGAGGACCTGGATATGGTGCATCATCCACACAACGATACTCTGGTGGTGACCCTGAAGATCAGAGACTGCCAGGTAAGGCGTATACTAATTGATCAAGGAAATTCCTACGATATCATGTATGTCAGGTGTCACAAGGAGCTTAGTTTTCACAATGATGATTTGGAGCAATTCGACAGCCCCATGGTCAGATTTAATGGGACACCGACATGACAAATAGGAACAACGAATTTAGAGATTCAGGCAGGAACAAAGACTATAACCATGGAGTTCATCGTGATTAACACTCTTTTATCATATAACATTATCTTGGGAAGGCCTTGGTTGCACGCTATGAGGGTTGTTTCCCCAACTTTGCATCAACTGCTGTCATTCTCAATCGAATTTAGGATTGAGGAGGTAAGAGGGGACCAAGTGTAGACGAAAAATTACTCCATGGCAACAATGAAGTACACCTGCAATATTAGAGAAGCGGAGATGGCTGAAGTGAAAAATGAAGACCAAGAGGTCTTGGATGATCTCAGCAAAGAGCCCGCTGACAAGAGCTAGGAGCCTTTAAGAAAGGTCCTAGTACAGGAAGGGGATGAATAATGATTCTTCTCCTCAGCTCAAGTTTGCTTGAGGAGGAAGGAAGAAAACTGGAAGCATTTTTAAGAGAGAACATAGAGGTGTTCATCTGGATGTTGTACAAGATGTCGGGGATCAGCCTCGAGGTCACTTACCACATGCTCAACATGGATAGGTTAACCAAGCTCGTGATTTAAAGAGCTAGGCGACCAACCTTGGTCCACGTAAAAGTAGTAGAAGAGGAAGTAGAGAAACTATTGGAGGCACAAACAATCTGAGAAGTGAACTACCCAACCTAGTTGTCCAACACAGTGGTAGTCAAGAAAAAGAATGACAAATGGAGGGTATGCGTGGACTTCACAAGGCTAAATAAGGCCTACCCAAAGGACTGCTTCCCTTTGCCAAAGATAGACTAGCTCGTGGATGTCACCTCAGGATATGAAAGAATGAGCTTCCTTGATACGTACAGAGGTTATCATCAAATAGCCATGTACGCACCAGATGAAGAGAAGACATTATTCATAACTCCAAAGGGATTCTATTGTTATAGAGAAATGCCTTTTAGATTGAAGAATGCAAGGGTAACGTACCAGAGGCTAGTGACTAAGATGTTCAAACATCTGATTGGGAAGACCATGGAAGTTTACATTGATGACATGGTCGTCAAGAGTAAGAAACATTCAGATCATCCAGTCAATCTGAAGGAAGTTTTATTAGCTTCATTTAAATGCCTCCAAGTGTGCTTTCGGAGTAGGGTCTGGTAAGTTCCTGGGATATCTGGTGACCAAGAGAGAAATTGAAGCAAGTCCCGATCAGATCAATGCCATCATTGGTTTGAAGAGCCCAACAACAGCAAAGGAGGTCCTAGTTTTGACCGGTAAAGCAGTTGCACTAAACAGATTCATTAGTTGGAGTTTAGATAAATGCAGGTCATTGTTCCAACACCTGAAGAAGCCTATAGATTTTCTGTAAATAGATGCTTACGAAGTAGCCCTGGCAAACTTGAAGAGGTATTTGACAACCCCACCCATTTTATCGAACCTAGTTCCAAGAGAGGGGCTATTTTTATATTTGACAGTCTTGGAACAGGCGGTTAGCGCCGTGGTTGTCTAAGAAGAAGAAGGAGAGCAGTAGGTGGTGTATTATGTGAGCAAAATCTTAGCAAGCGCGGAGATAAGGTATCTACCTCTGAAAAAACTGAGACTCGCTCTGGTAATGGCATCGAAGAAACTTACTATTATTTTCAAGCTCACAAGATTGTGGTGCTCACAGAGCACCCACTGAAGTCTTTGTTGCAACACAGGGACTTATCGGGAAGAATATCACGATGGGCTGTAGTTCTAGGTCAATATGACATAGAATATAGACCAAGGACAACAATTAAAGGTCAAGTTTTGGCTGACTTTGTTGCTGAGTTTACACTGAGCACAAGCCCGAAGCCAAGATCTATGAACATTGGCCTAGAATGCACAGAAGAACCAGAGAAAAAATAGCTGGTAGCATAGAACCACACACCAGCAGGACAGAAGAAAGAGCAAGAGAAGCTGCAGACATGCATATTTACATTGGTGAGTCCTTCCGCCTTTTTGTCGATGGCAATTCAAACCGACAAAGAACGGGGGCATAAGTGGTGTTGGGCTCACCAGACGGACAGATGATAGAACAATCGATCTGACTAAGGTTCAAGGCCTCAAATAATGAAGCAGAATATGAGGCATTGATTGTCCGATTGAAACTAGCAGCAGAAATCGAAGCCAACGATGTGGTAGTCTTTTGTGACTCTCACACATTGTGAACCAAACGACGAGGGAGTATGTGGCCTGAGATGAGAGAATGGTGACCTATGTCAAAGAGGTCATCTAGTTGCTAGCACAATTCCAAAGTTGTCGGCTTTAACTGGTCTGCCAAGACAACAACAACCATGCGAATGCATTGGCCAACCTTGCCAATGCCATAAAGTTAGACACGCCGAGAACAATCATAGTTGACTACCTATCAAGCCCAAGCGTAGATGGATGCCTTGGTCAAGGTTATCAGAGATGGCTAGTTGCCAGAAGACAAGAATGATGCACACAAAATCAGACTAAGGTTGGCATGATTTTGCTTGTTGGCAAAAGGCCATTTGTACAGAAGGTCCTTTACTAGACCCTTATTGCGATGTGTACATCATTCCGAGGTAGAAGACTTTCTATATAAGATCCACGAAGGAGTTTGTGGAAGCCATGCAGGGGCAAATCTCTTGCTCATAGAGCCATAACACAGGAGTACTGGTGGCCCTACATGCAAAAAAACGGAGAAACCTATGTCAAGAAGTGCGAGAAGTGTCAAGGTTTTCTCCTTTGATACACTAGCTAGCTGGAGACCTAAACCCAGTATCCAGTTCTTGGCCATTCGCCCAGTGGGCATGGATTTGATTGGGCAATTGCCCAAGGCAACCAGATAGAGGAAGTACTTACTAGTAGCCACAGACTACTTCCCAAAATGGGTGGAGGCTAAACCTTTGGCCAAAATCCGAGATGTAGACATGAGAAATTTCATCTGGAAGAACTTCATTACCATATTTGGGATCTCAAGAGTCATTGTGGC
This sequence comes from Camellia granthamiana, assembly GCA_036172215.1. NCBI lineage: Eukaryota > Viridiplantae > Streptophyta > Magnoliopsida > Ericales > Theaceae > Camellia > Camellia granthamiana. Next base: position 80,299,234 of record CM069904.1, read on the forward strand.
AAATAATGGTACCTAGTTTGAAAGCAAGTTGATCCAAAAATTTCTTCGACAAAATTGCATCATTTTCTTTTGTCAAAACCTCCCAAATTGATTCATCCGAAGGCAAGGAAGATAAGGATGATGAAGAAAGTGGAGATGTGGGTTTTGAAGGTTGGGTCGAAGGTTAAAGCCAACATTGGTACTGACTTTCAATTGAAGAGTTTTGGAGACCAACGTAGGGTTGATTTCGTGTCTCAGAGTGTTTGGGCGATGAAATTCTTTAGTGAGGAAGATTACAAAGGGTTTGTCACCAAGTTTCAAGATTGTTTGTTTGAGAACACTTATGGTTTTGAACCGAATGATGAAAATAAGGTTAAAGTCTATGGGAAAGATTTTATTTGGTGGAATAAGTCAAAATTTGCGGACGATTCTGTGTGGGAAGATGCGAAGGATAGTTTTCTGAAAAGCCCTAGCTCAGCAATGCCGGTGAGACCAAGTCATGATTTGGGGGAAGAGTTCAAAGGCGTGGCCGAGCATGGTGTAGGAGAGGGTGTGTTTGAATCTATAATTTGAAATTTGGGGCCAAAATGTAAATTTTTTAAATTTTGCCGTTTAAATGTAACGGTAGGGATAAATTGAAACAATTTCAAAAATTCTGGGGGTAAAATTGAAATTATTTAAAGTCTGGGGGTGTAATTGATCATTGAGGTAAAGTTTGGGAGTAAAATGAAATTTTCTCTAAATTCAAAGACAACCCACAATTTACTGTATCATTGTAGCTATAATTGTGATATTTAAATTGTGGATTTCAAAACTTTTTCCTTAATGATATTATAGGAAATCATAAAGGTTATTCTAAAAAGGTAGTGACTTCTTGTTGGGCTTCCGTGGACCCGCTATATAACTCACATCGATGATCCAAATTGTTCAATATATAGAGCTCGTCAAATACTTTATCCCTGCAAAACTCAAGTTGATCGAATATTGATAGTCAATTGATCAGATTAAATTTGTGTTAGTGGTAATTATGATTTTAAAAATAAATTATTTATACAAATGTTACCTAACTATTGATATCCGATCAATGTGATAATTTTTTTATAAAGATAAAGTACTCGATGAGCCCTATACATTGAACAATTTGGATCGTCAAGATGAACTCAAAATTAGCCCATAATGGGCCGAATTGGACCGTTCAATTGACTAGCTCAACTGGAGATAGTCCAAGTTCTTCTAAAAAATATCTTCAAAAGGTATCGTGTTGCTTAAATTCATTTCAAATATAAGTCTTATTATATAAAAATTAAAACTAAATTACACATTTATTTTTTAAGTTTAAGATTGATCAATGCTGAGTTACTCATAAATCTACTTTTAGAAACCTCTCCCAAATTTTGCACAAACCTTTTTTTCTAGCGTGTCAGACAATAAATCTAGGTTGGAAAAAAAAAAAAAAAGTATTAAATTAACACAATGCAAAAAATAAATAATAAATAAAAAATAAAAAAAAAATAAAGGAGGAAAAATAACTACAAGTGAATATATAATGACTAAATTAATATAAGAAATAAATTACAGAAATCACGGGTATAATTTATCCTAATTTAACACAAGTTACACTAGCAGTTCTTAGACTTTCTCTCTTTTGTGTGACCCAATCAAGTATTATTTAGTTTAATTTAATATACAAAATTATGTTTTCGTAAGTTAAAATGAATACAAAAAAATATGTTTAGTGATATATATTTTTTTAATATTATTTCTTATTTGTTATGATAGTAGAAATTAGTTCACACTTTCTTTTTATTTTAGTGCATATTGTTTGCCCATCTAAGTTAATATATATATATATATTTGATTTGTCGTAGAAATTGATTTGTGCTTTTGATTAGTTGTTCTTGGGTCGGTCGATTGGCATTCGTCAAATTGCAATGATTAGCATTCTTCAAATTGCAAAACTACAAATGTGAACATGTAAGAATTTTTATTTTTTTTTTTGAATAAAAGCTTGAGGCCTCGAATTTGAATTGTTTTTTTTTTTTTTTCCTAAAGTTGTGTTAGTTTGGTTTTTTTTTTTTTGGCAATGGTGGTTATGTATAGAAGTGTACTAAAAAATTAGACATTCTACAAGTGAGTTGGGTTGGATTGATTAGGTGATAAAATTGACTGATCAATTTTTTTTAATTTAATTTTATTTTATTTGTTAGGCTGCGTTGGTTTTTATTTTTTTAATTTTATTTTTAATTTTATTTAATTTTATTTGTTAGGTTGTGTTGGTTTTTTTTTTTTTTTTTAAAAGTGGCTATGTGTAGGAGTGTGCCAAAAAATTAAACATCCCGCACCAACTCATCGTACAAAATTATATAAAATTAGCGAATTTTAACCAGCAGTCTAACTGATTAGACTGGTTAAGTGATAAAATTAACTGATCAGTTAAGTTGTTAGTTAAATTTTGTTAATTTCATATAATTTTATACGATGAATTGGTACGAAATGTCTAATATTTTATATAACTCACCCTTAAAAAAAAAAAAAAAAAAAAAAAAAAAAAAAAAAAAAAAAAAAAACTAACACAGCAGAAGAAGACAAAAAAAATAATAAATAATAAATAACGGCATTCGAGCCGAATTCGAGAGCTCTAGGACTAATTTTTTTTATAATGAAAAAGAATGTTATCATAATCCTTGAAACAGGGTCACTAACAAACAAACTGTCACTAGGATCCCACCCTAACTTTCATTACGGTATAACCAAACTGTTGTTAAAAGAAAAGTGATCAACATCCCTTTCCCCCATTTTCAAAAAAAAACACATCCCTTTCCCCCCACCTCCCTCTTTCCCCCACCTCCATTGAGCTCTCTTCTTTTGATTGGTCAATATATATATATATTTTTTTTCTTTTCCTTCAATCACATCCGTCATGTGTTTACGTGTGTCCGCCATGTGTATACGTGTGTGTAAGGGGGGTGGGAATGCTAATTGAGGGAGTATCAAGCACAGCTCAAAAAAAAAAACCCACAAAAGTCGTAACTTGTAGCGCTCAGAATCTTTCTAGTATGAGGAGAGAGAGAGAGAGAGAGACAGAGAGAGAGAGAGAGAATTGCTATCCACCTAGCTTTTGACGAGTCTCCACAATATCCACAATTACGAAGACTGGAAAATGACCTATCCTTTTCTTCTCTTTCAAAAAAATTTAAAAAAAAAAATTATTATTAAACATATTTGAACCAATCAATCGATTGATTCCTCATCTCAATTTTATTTTTATTTTTTTACCATTAGTCTAATTTTATTTGAAAAATTATATTTATACATAAAATTTATTAAAAAAAATTCACAAAAATGATATGGTAATGTCATTACTATAAATAAATGCACCTTTAATAGTGTTTTATTTTAAAGTAAATGGTCCATAATAAATCATATCATTATATATAAAAATTATGTATAAATTTTTTTGTTTTCATTTTGTTATGTTGGGTTCTAATAACTTGATATCACCTTTTAATAAAAAGATAATACATGTGTGATGAACCAAATTAAACATAATCTAATAAGTATCATGTATATATAAATAATTATGAGGGAATTACATACCAGTGGTGTATCAAAAACAATATTACAAAAAAAGTAATAAACTTTATAAATATTAATTATTAAAATTATAAATTTTTTCACTATTTTAAAATAATTTTTCAAAACAACTCCTGAATAATAATTTCTTCAATAATTATTTTGTGTTTATGTAGGATTTATTTATTCATATAATATTTAGTTATTGGGCGTGATATCATGTCATCGAAATGAATAAAGCCATATGTACTAATTAATATACGCACTAATTAATATATCAATTAGTATACTAACGAATGATGTAGTATAATTTTAGAAGTTTTGGATTTTTGTGATTTGTATAATAAGTGGAGTTTATAATTTTAAAATAATGATGTCATTACATATATTAGTACATTAATTGGTGCATGTAATATTACTATTTTGAAATTGTATCACGATTGTATTCTATTTTTACTCTTATGATAGACGAGCCAAACAAACTATTGCTATTATTATTTTTTCTCTGTCGTTGTTTACTCTTTCATTGCACAAAAAAGACACTTCAGCAACATCTTAAAAAAGTCACTAAAACTATAACGCTGCTATAAGAAGAGATTAGGGTGACTTGCTTTCCATTTATATGCTCTGGTAATTGATTTTTCTTGTTTGTTGATCCCACAAACAAAACAAAACAAAAGAAATATTGTTTCCCACATAACAATAATAATTTGTACGTCAAGAAGGATAAGAGAGATTTCCCAAATAAAATAATACATCAAATATATATATATATATATATCTCACAAAAGTTCATAACATTAAAGAAATACATGTGTCTTACAAATTAAGCATAACAAACTCACACGGAAATTGACAAGCAGGGATTACAAACCAAGCACAACAAACTCCACACTCCTTTAATCTTAACACACTATTCAACATGTAGCTCATTATCAGGATCAGCAATCTGGGCTGGGAGGAAGCCTGTGAACAAGTCCCATGCCTTTAAGCGCACAACAATGACAGAGAAAATGAACCAGATGCCATATGGAAGCCAAATGAGCGAATCTGGGACCAAGACGGAGACAAGCGAGACCGGTGTGAGACCTGCAACGATCAGAGTAACATAGCAAAAGATTCGAGCATAGTTTTCACCGATAATTTGTTGCCCTTCAAGTTCAACAATTTCTTTCAACACAAGGGCCAAGCTGTAGATGCATGCTGACATCAAGGAAGCTAGCATGCTCTTGGGGTGGGTTTTGAATGGTGACTCAGCTGCACCCTGATTAATTTGAATGAAATCAAGCAGCAATCCAACGAAGGAGAAGTATACAGTAGCAGTGGATTTGGTGAATACTCTTGCCCTAGAGAAAAAAATAAAGATAAAATATGTATTAGACATGTCGCAGGTTCAATTTTTGTTGTATTAATTTGTACCTAGATTTTTGGATAAATTACAAATACACCTCCTGAAATTTGCTTAAAGTAGAGATTATCTCCCGTGATTTGAAAAATTACAAATAACCCTTTATTAGAATTTTTTATTTAACAAAATTAACTAAAAAAATAAAATTCCTAGTTGCTCTCATATACAATAATAAAATTATCTAAATTATTAATTGTAACATATTTCTAATATTATTAAAAATTGTTAATTGACTTGATAATTTATTAATAAAATAAGCGATTTATTATGAAATTAGAAACCTCAGAGGGTAGAATGTAATTTCCAAAACTACAATGAATGATTCGTATTTTAATCATACCTTAGGAGATGTATTCGTAATTTATCCTAAATTTTATAGTGAAATAAAATTTGGATTATTGTAGGAGGTTTGTTGAAAAGCTAAAAAAGAAAATGAATTTAGGGGACAAATTTGAAGACAATATAAAAAAATTTGAAAATTCTAAACACAGTCTGATTTGGAGGAGTAGTACTAAAACTTAACCATGAAGATAACTCTATCCAAAGAGTAGTCAGGCACTCCACCAAACCCTAAATTAAAATCATACAACACTAAACACTAAAATCTTTCAACACTAATGACCACCACACCACCCTCTCCCAATCCCTTTTTTTTTAATCTGCAAAAAAGAAAAAATTACTGATGCAATTCAAAGTACAAAGGATACAAACAACAACATCAAAAAAGAGAGAAAGAGGCATTCAAATAGCATGAAAGTAAGCACGACTCGTCCCAACTAAGCCTTCGGAATCCGTTTTCTTACCACTGGCAGCCACGCCATCACCGGCGGCGGTAACACCATGCCGGTAATGCCGGCAACGGCGCCCGTAACGCCGTTGAATAAAAATTTGGACCAGTCAAAAGTTGTTTTTTGAAATGTGAAACTTTGGACAAGACAACAAAGAAGCTGAGAATTAACATAGCAAAGAAGTCATGAGTAATAGTAAACTTATCTTACCGGCGAACAGCAGCCTCCACTCTATTCTCGTTCCCTCTGTCTAGATCTGGAGGCATTCTTCTTTCTCTCTCACCCTTCTCAAAGATAGTGAACTTTTTTCCAGTGGTTTTACAGGTAGTTTTACTTGCAGTGTCACCTACTTTTATAATTCCAAACCCAAACCAAAACCAGGACCAAAACGAGAACCCAAACCACAAAACCGCTCTTAAAGAATATCTCAGTCTCGAAGCAAGGAAAGTCTAAACCTCCTTAAAGGGAGACACGTAGCAGAGGAGTGCGATCTAGTGTAACGGGGCAAAAGTGATATTAGTGCCCACCCGACTCCAAAATATTTGGTTAGTGTAATTTTATTCCCCATATTGTTTGAATTGTATTCATTTTTAATGTATTAAAAATTCGGGGGGGATAGGTGCTGTCACATCATAGTGATGTAACAATACAATGGCACCATTATATTTATTTAACAACGATTCATTTTTTAAAATTAAAGCCCTAATTAAATTTTAGTGATATGAAAAATCACAACAAAAAAATAATAATAATAATTTTTTATTTTTTTTTATCAGTAAAAAAAATAAACTTTATTGATGAAGAGAAAAAAATTAATACATTAGATAGGACCTACACATAAATTAGAACTATTAGAGTTTTTTTCTAAACTCTCAAACATTTCTCTTATTTATTATATATTAAAAAATTAAAAAAAAAATTGAAACGCCTTAAGCCGCAGTCTTACTTTGGGTTGTTTTGGCAACATAGTTTTTAGCCACTTTTTTTGGTTAGTAGCAGAAGTCAAAAGTTGAATTTTTTGTCTTTTTTTTATTTGGGAAGTTGGTTTTTAGTCAACGGTGAAATTACAATTTTACCCCTCATGAGTCAAAATGTGTTACATAGGTGAAGTTGTAAATATTTTAAATAAATAGGGGTAATTGGGTCATTTTATTATGATTTGACATCATAAACAAACATTAATCAAAAAAATCAAAAGTCACTTTTTACCAACTTCCCAAATCATTTGTCTAAAAAAGCCAAAAACTTGGTTAAAAGCCAAAAAGTCACTTTTTATCATCTTCCCAAAATAACCTTTTGGGAGCAAAGAGTGTAGACTGATATTTTTAAATTTCTCTTGTTTAAAATAAAAAAATAAAAAAATTGAAAAGCCTTAAGCCGCGAGTGTAGACCGATACTTTTAGGTTCACCTTAGGAAAATAAGGAGTAGCTATAAGCAAGAAAATAAATAAATGATTGAAATTTATGATATAGTGTACTAATTTTTCAGGTATTTAATTTCTTTAAATTTTTAGAAAAAATAGTCAATTTTTTTTCTTTTAAAGAAAATTAAGTTAATACAATTGTGCAAACTTCCATGAAGGTTTCGTCAAGTTTCGATAAGGATAAATTTTTTAATTTCTTTAGCAATTCACAACCATTCTTACAAAATTAAAAGAGATGGCGTTTGATTAATATGTATCTATTACCTTGTCATAATTGTAATCTTTTACTTTTCAGAAATATTGGGTTCGATCATATTATTTTTTTTACTTGTTTTAATGATTTTAGAATTTGAATTTTGAATTATTTGGTATGGGAAGGAATTAGATTTAGAATGATATTGAACATTGAATTTGTTAGTTGGTTCACAGTTTAAATGCAACTTTATTTTTTTATTTTGATTTAATTTAGTTGTTACAGTTATATATATGGTAGCCACATGTACCTTTTATATTATATGGATGTTATAGGTTGTATAATTGAAGTACATTTGTTTCAAGTGGCTTATATTTCAACATTAGTGTTCCTTCAAAATTTAGAGTATATTACATTGGTAATCCTTAAATTTTGTTCCTTGTGCCGTATTGTACCCTATACTTTCAATTGACTCAATTTTAACCTTTAATTTTTTTATATTTTTATGTCAATTTGGTCTAATTGATAGTGATGTTAGCATTTTGGATGAAAAATAGTTACTAAGCTAGTTGATGTTAACTCAGTAAATTGATAAAATTTATAAATTTGCCCTTACGTGATATATGACGCTCGTATGCATATTTTTCATAAAAAAAATTAACAATTATAATGAATTGAATCAAATTGGGACAAAGTCAAAAATGTATAGTCAAAATCAAATCAAATAAAATTACATGAACCAAAATGACACAAAAACAAAATTTTAACCTAAAATTTATTTTTACAAAAAAAAATGATTTTGAGACAAATAAAAATGTTATAAAATTCAATTTCTGTACAATTTTTTACTTATTTTTTCCAAGTAATTAAACCTATTTCTTATAGCAAATGTGAATTTTATTTCTATTTTTGTCACCTAAATCCATTCACTACAATTGAACTCAACAGAAAATGGTGGGGTGTTTCAAAAATTGTTATTTTTTATTTTTTGTTTTGTTTATGGCTTCTCCCGTGTTTTTCTAAAGTCAACTTCAACGTGTTGTTCTACACTCTTTCCATATAGAGGAAGACCGCGGCGTGTTTCCATTTTATTTATTTATTTATTTTTTAATATAATAAACAGAACGGTGCCATTGTAACAGCACCTACCCTACCCTGCTTCCTTAAAAAGTACTTTGGCTTGATTTTCCAACCTAACTTTATTTGTAGATGCATTTAAGATCAAGAGTGAAAGTGGACATTCAATTATATAAAAAGAAAAAAAAATAAATAAATAAATAAAACTATTCTTTTAATTGTTAAGGTATGCAATATGTATCATTTTGGTTACTTAATGTTACAATTAACTAATACACAGGTGATTTGAAAAGTTGGTTAAATGTTAACTTTTTAATTATTTTTTATTTTTATCTTTTTATGTGTAAAAAATGTGAGAAATGATGTGACATAAAATGAATTAAAAATTAAAAGTTAACTTTTTGCTAACTTTCCAAATTACCCCACAGAATAATGGAGGCAGTGATCTATTCGCTGTGAAAGTGACATAAACAAAGGGGGTGTTTGGGAAAAAAAAATTTAGCCTGGTTTAGTCTAAAATTTACAAAAAGATAAAATAGAATAAAATAACTAATAAGATAAAACGTCAAATCAAATTCACAATCATTTCACTTTTTTTTCTCACGAATATCACATCAAACTATAAAAAACTCTAATAATCTTCTCAAATATAAAAATTTTAACATACTAAAATAATAACTTTCCAAACACTCACAAAGTCTCCCGCAGTCCATGGGATTTGGCGAGCCTAGTCCTTCGAAAAAAATTTGAAGAAGAGAGACACAAAGATCATCATTCATTTTCAATTCCATTACAATATATTGTTGGTATTTTTTTCATAAAAATATAAAAAATATATTTAATGAATTAAATAGAAATGATAAAATAATTTTTTATTAAAGAATGAAATACAAAATAAATTACATAACTAAAAATACATAAATTACATTACTAATAGAATAAATTGTTAACATGGATAATTAAATATTAGAACTTATCGAGATAAGCCAAATTTTGAAAAATTTAAAAACAAACGATAAGAAAAGAAACAAATCGAAACTTGTGTGATATTACAGTTTCTTTAAAACAAATTCACCGCCTCCCGATGACTGCTGGAGGTATGTCGGCGTCTGTCTCCCAAAATACAACAGTCAAAACCAACTAATACAAAAGCACCTTTTGAATAGTTTCGGCAAACTTCACAAGGGATGAACTCTCTCTAATAAGAACCAAAGAAGAGGCTAGCAAAAGAATATAGGAAAAGTTTTTTTTATCTCAAAACACTATCTCTTTTTTCCATAAAAAATCTATCCCAAATTATCCTCCCAAATTAGAGGGGAAAGGCTTCTATTTATATAAGTAGGGGAATCCCTAACCATGAAAACTATACATCAATAAGACCATCAAATTCCATTAACCAATGCCATCAACTTTAGCCATTAGGGCTAGAGTTACAAACGTTGAAAACATATAACCACTAATATGGTCATCAACTTGTAGACGTCCCCGAACGTCCCGGGAGGGAATCCCCCATTTTGTTCACTTGGGCTCACTACAGTTCGAACTTAAATGTCACGGTTCTAAATCTAATCTCGCAAAGTGCAATGCAAGATCGATAAATCACCAAAAATTCCAAATCCGGCAAATCGTTTTGAAAAACTGATTTTTAGAAAGAAGTGCCAAATATGAACTGCTTTGCCAGATACAGAATCTCCGCCTAAATATTTTATTTTGGGGGGAATTTAGGAAACCCTGACTCGTTGCCTAAGGCCACGTGTCCGTCATCACCAAAGTTGCCTCGGCTTGGGAACTTGGGTACGATTGGGGAATGTCACTTCGTGAGCACTCCCGCTTGCCCGATCAAAGATCGGCCTCTACTAACCATGATATCGAGTTTTGAAAACAATATGAGCTCTTATTCCGGTTATTAGCATAGATTTACTACGTGATGCGCACAGCATACAAATATAGACCGGATCGCCTGAATTGGAACAAAACATCTCATGTTTGTTTTGAAAATGGTTTGCTACTTGCAAGTAGGCTTAAAATGCAGATTTTGCCACCGTCGGGTGGACTTAGAAAACATGGTTTTGCCACTATCTAGTGGGCTTAAAACTCACAGTCAATGCATTATTCCAATTCAGATAATCCAACATTCACCCACAGGCATTCAGGCAGGTATATCACATAAGCAATTAGCCTCATGGTAAGTATGCTATCATGGCAGTCACCTACATACATGCAAGGATGCTAAAGCATAAACACTCATCGAGTACTCCAAGCCAAAACAAAAGCTATGTTAGAAATCCATGCATGATCCTAACCATACAGAAATGCCTAATGCAACACATACAGGAATGCAACTAAGATAGGCTCAGCTATTCTAAAGATGGCATATGAAATGCTACAACTAACAAGTATTCAACTTGGAATTGAAATACAATGCAGTTAATATGATGCGCCGAGCCCGGTGCATGCAATACAGATGAATAATGCAAACATGCAATCATAAGTATGCTAATTGAAACATGCCCTAATCTAACCATCATAAGCTGGTAAATAAAAGGGAGAAAGACGTGGGGTTGGAAGACATACATCACACACACGCACACTTATTACAATTGTGCCCTTGCTCGGAGGGTCCGAATGAATATTACACAACCAAAATAAATAACGAATTATTACACAACACTAATTACTTAACAAATGAACTAGGTAAGCAAAGTAAACTAGCATGCTATGCTACGTGCAATGGACTGCCTCAGCTCTGCTCGGAATGATGGAGGATGTATGCAAGCTCAAGTTGCCTTGTCGGTAAATTCCATCGCAATGCCTCGCCTCGCCTCGCCTTTGTTTGCAATTGACCTCAGAAACTTGCACAAAGCTCCAGAAGGTTGAAACTCCACCTTGGGAAGGCCACCGACCAGTTATCAGCATGGGAGGCCACCTGCCGACAACCCTTTGTGGTGGAGACCAAAGAGGGTGGTCGGTCTGCCAGAAAATCTGGTCGGCCGACCAGTTTCCACCTCTGGTTTCTGGTTTTTTCTGCAACAAAGGCAAGAGAGAGAAAAGGCAATGTATTTTCAACGCATGTGTGCACGGCTACTCTCCCCGTCATTGCACAAGCTCTAGGGAGTGTAGACCTCGATCCTCATGCCACCAATCATGCATCTCGATGCACGATGGCCAAGGAATCGAATTACACGGCTCAATGGGACATGAATGCACATATAAGCAACTAAAGTCGATGACTCTATCATGGATAGTCAAGAGTGTCGGCGACCGAGAATCGAAGCACGATTCGTCACTTGAAGTACGAAACATCCCTCGTTTACCGTGTTTGGACTACACCATACTCCAAACGCAATGCAATATGCATGACATGCATGAATGTAACTCTAACATGCAAGCTAGATGCAATGCCACTGAATGACGCAAACATGCGAGGAATGAAAATGCAAACATGCAGCTAGCATATACAATGCTAACACTGCATGGCATGCACAATGCTCGTGAACTATGGCATACTCAATGCGACTAACAACCTAGCATGCACAATGCGAGGAATGACGTGGCATACACAATGCTAACAACATAACATGCACAACACATTGCGACATGGCATACACAATGCAAGATGGACTTACACCAATATGAGTGGACCTCAGCCACACTCACATCAGTGGCCATGTGATGGAAATGAGACAACCGAAACACATGCAGACATGCACGGATGCAAAGGACCGATCCTAAGGCATAGCATGCAACTCTAGCTAAGCATGGCATAGGATGAAATGTGGCATGGAATGGGACATGATATGGCTCTGAAATGGCATGAAAGATGGTCCCCAAACATGCAAATATGGCACACAAAGCAAGCTAGGGGGGCCCGGGTACCGAAACTAGTGAAGTGCGTTACTCTAGAGGTACCCAAAGCAATGCACTAATGGAAAAACCAACCCCAAACAGACCCTAGGCAGGTCTGAAACAGTGGGGAAATGGCCTAAAATGATGGCTCGGAATGCAAAGAAATGGAGCTCATTCAATGGTCGGTAAATGAGGCATACAAGCCCGACTCTCAAACGCATTTAAAGAGTACAAAACATGGAAATATGGCATTCAAACAAGCTCTGAGATATGATGTATAATGGACCCAAAACATGAGCACACCTCAGTATATGCATGGAATGAGCCTCAAAACTCAAAGTTAAGCATAGGTATTGAACTACAAGCATGCAAAACAAACATCATTCGACCACGAGACCCAAAAACAAAGCTAGGGCAGTCCACAATATGCACAAAATCAGTTTAAGGCATGGCCAAAAAGTGTTAAAATCAAGGGCCAACAAAGCATGCAAAGAAAGCTAGTGAACCATGAGTTACACTACAACTATATGAAACATATGAGGGCTCACCAAACCAGCCAAAAAAAGAAGTATGCCATGCCAAAATATGCCCAAATAACCACTGAAACTCAATCAATGCATGCAAGAATGAAGTGTTCCTTTGGAAGGCCATGAGGTGGATTACTCTACACATACATGATGGACATACAAAGTGGCAAAACTACCTCTAGAAAGAGGTTATGACAACCTTAAAATTCATTGAAAATGGCCTGAAATGGGTCAATGAAGCATGCAATGAAAAGTCCCTTTGAAAGGCCTTGAGGAGGATTGCTCTACACATGCATGAGGGACACAAAATATGGCCAAAAGGGCTCTGGATAGAGTCAAGGCAGACCTTAAAACTCACCAAATAGGCCTGAAATGTGACTTCACAACATGCAAGTAGGAGCCCCTTTGGAAGGCCAACAAAGCTAGTAAAGAGAACAAGGGGTGAGAGGGTCACCCCTCTCTGATTTTAGGGCTCAAAAACACATCTAAGCCACTGAAAATCTACTAGATTTCAGTGACTAAAATGCCAAACCAAGGCCAACACAAATGCTCTAATGCATAGCCCTAAACATGAGGAAATGAAGCATGCAAGGGGAAGGTGACCCCAAACAGAAAAGTGACCTTAATCAAACTTAAAGAGGAGCTCAAAAGAAAACTTTTTTCAGTTTATGTCGAAATCCAAAAATGCTCGCAAGTAGGGCTAAGATATGAAGCAAAATAATGCAAAAAAAAGGGAAATAGAGGCTTACCCTTGTAGAGCCGACCCTCAGCAACTTCTGGACCAAGGTAATAAGCCTTCAACCTCTGAAAATCAGATCCAAGGTGCTTGGATGGACGGTAGAGGTGTTGTGCTAGGAGGTGTAGTGTAATGGGTGCCAGAATAATTGGGTTTGGAGCTTGAAGAAGAGGGCTATGGAGGGAGAAGTGTATAAGCTTCAGCCAAATTTTTCTAACCCTTGCAAATTGAGAGGAGACCCTCTCTTATAGAAGACAAAGGGCCAAGGCTTCTCTAAGAAGCTTCAACAAAGGGTCAAAGCTTCTAAAAGAAGCTTAACCAAAAGGGTCAAGCTTCTTGAGGAAGCTATACCAAAGGGGTCAAGCTTCCTCAAGAAGCTTGACAAAAGGGTCAAGCTTCTCCTAGAAGCTAAGCAAAAGAGCTTCCTTAAGAAGACAAACAAGAGGGTGAAATCCCGGAGAGTGGGTCAAATGCTACACAGCTGGCACAGCTGTATGCAACTCAGGAAGGCCAAAAAGCAGAAGGTAGGCCGACCAGTTCAAGTGGTCGGCCGACCAGGGTTCAAAAAGGTCAAAGTGAAATGCTGGTCGGCCATACCAGAAAGGTGGCCTCCCAGATGAGTACAACACAGAAATTGTGGCCCAAGAGAGAGGAAAACCAGCTTTCTAGCAAGGTTCAAAAGGGTTAGGAAGAAAAGCTGGTCAGCCTACCCATATTGGTGGCCTCCCAGATGAGCACAACACAATGGTGGTATGGAGACCAGAAATTAAGGTCCAAAAGTGAGGGAGACTACCTACCTATCAAGAAAACCGGCTGGAGGAGAGAGAAATGGTCTCCAAAAGAATTGCTGGTCTCCCACCCTCCTACCACCTTCTAAACAATGAAAATAGGGTCCATGCCAAAAATGAACCCTAACCGATGCAGAACGAGGGTTCGGGGGCCAAAACGCGCAGCCCGGGGCTCCGAAAACAAGTTGTTGGGCACCGGGAGTGGCGTGCGACCACTAAGGTGGTCTCTCGGGCCACAGTGTCCCTCTAGAGAGAGGGAACAAGGTGTGTGCCAAAAATCGGAGCAAACGGAGATAGTTAAGCGGTCCCGAACCGAGGCACACGGCCGACGGCTCCGAAAACCGGAAACTGGTCTCCGAACGGGAAAAATTGTCTATGACCACGAAACTTAGCCTACAGTCACTGAGAGATGGTCTACAAGACCTCTCCCTCCCTTCAGGAATAGAAAACAGAGAAAACAGGACCTAGTTCGCAAATCAAGGCAAAGCACAAAAGAGCCCTAAAGTCCGAAGGCAAGGTTCGCAGCCGAGACTCTGAAACCTCAGAACGAGCACAATATGCATCATCACCAAGCGCTCAATCGGTGACGTCTGAGTCTTAAGGTCGGTCAAAAATGAAGTGTCTACAGTTGCTCCTCTTTGACGGAACTCGGAAGTCATAAGTGACGGGAGTGAATGTCAAAGCCTAGAGACGGCCCATTTTTGACAAGGCCGAAGACTTAAACAAACAGGCAAGATAAACAAAGAGATAGGCCCACAGGCATGCTCGCAGGCGGGGGCGAAATGCAAAATGAAAAGCACCAAGCCGAACGTAACTCATGATCATGCAAAGCAGCAAGCTGTAATGAGGCAAATATTCACAATAGATGCAACAGTTTTAAGCAAGAATGCGAAGCAAAACTACATTTCATGGAGTAAGAATGTGGAGAATTATTCAATTCTCGCCACGTCTCACGCGGAGAACACAATACCTGTCCGGTTCGTCTAGTCGCACCAGCCTCAAATGAACCGTACATACAATATCGTGCCTGTAAAAGAAAGAAACTTAACAGGTACAATACTGTTAGACACATGCATAGCAATGTAAGTGAAAAGTGCGTGACCACGCAAGTGGAGTGTGGATGCATGACAATGCAACCTAAGTGTGCCATATAACAATGCAGATAAAAGATGCAAAATGATATGCAATATTACAAAACAATGTAATAATATATAATGTATTGAAATGATGCAAATGATATGCAATGTATTTGAGATGATCAAACCACAAACAGTACAAAACCTCACAAATATCACGAAAAGAATGGAGATACAACAATAAAACTCCGTCTACCATAGAAAAAGTGCCGACACCCTCGAACCACAATCCCATCAGTGGAATAGGCGCGTACACATGCAGAACTATGTGTGTGTAGATGGAACACAAAATACAAGTAATTGGGTGGCATGATATAAGTGATGAATGATCTGCTCAGAAAAGATCATGATCCTAAATACTGGATGCAACACACTACACTACAATGCATTGAATGCAATGGATAAGGCGCGCGGCCAAACCGTATCTTGCCTAGACAAGGCATGGACACAAACAAACCACGTCTAACACGGAAATGGTGCCGTTACCTTCAAACCACAATCCCTTTAGTGGAATAGGTGCGTACACAAAATCTCATAACCATGCTTTGACGTGAAAAGTATGGGCACATGCCAGACCAAGCTAAATATGGAAAGGCACAAGCGACAGATGGGTAATTCGACTGAATGCAACAAACTACAATGCAATATATTCTATATGCAATGGATGGAGTGGATAACGCGAGCGGCCAAACCATATTTTGCCTGGGAAAGGCATGGGCATAAACAAACCGCGTCTAACACAGAAATGGTGCCGTCACCCTCAAACCACAATCCCCTTAGTGGAATAGGTACGTACACATAATAACATAACCATGTTTTGACGTGAAAAGTATGGGCACATGCCAGACTAAGCTTAACATGGAAAGGCACAGGCGATACAATGGATATGTAGTAGATGCATGCGATAGATGCTATATGCAACGTAATGTAGTAGCTAAAATACAACGTAATAACTAGGAAGTGAAGGTACCTTACAGGGGCAATTGGCAAATGACTTACCTCATGCTGCTGGGGATTTTTCGCTTCTTCTTGGCTGAATCGCAGGTACTACTTTTCTCCCTGACTATGGTCGCAGCTTTCCCTATTCTCCGACAGGGTGACAGACTAGGTTGGTTCAGTATCCAGAATTGAGGCGCATACACATGCTATCTGAATCTATGGGGCTGCCATACAGATTTCAAGCCGAGGATATACCCCTGGGTATTTAAACCAGACTTTAGTCTTGGAAATCCCGAACCTTTGTGTTCTAGGCATGAGCCATTCGAATTCTAGTTTCCACCGTCTCAGTTGGTCTCCTAGGAACTCACCGCAAACACAGGCAGTTGGCTATACCAGACCACCGGAAGTTGTTCGGGCACAACAAACACCAAAGGAATTGCACCTTTAGAGGATTTAAAGTCTCCTAGACCAGAGACTGCACAAGACAGTGCGAATGAAGACACAGGATTTAAGGTCTCCTAGACCAGAGGATTTAAGGTCTCCCGGACCAGAGAGTGCACAAGACAGTGCGAGTGAAGAGTGAATGCACAAAACAGTGCTAAGAAGATGCACAAAACAATATGATGCAGGTTAAAATGCACAAGACAGTGTGAACAAGATGCACAAAACAGTGCGATGCAAGAGTGAATGCACAAAACAGTGCTATACAGGTGCACAAGACAGTGCGATGTGGAAAATAGCGCGATAAAATGCATGCGCAATGCAAGTAAGGTGCATAACAATGCGCTTAAAATGTGCATAACAATGTGAGAAAGGTCTGCATAACAATGCATTTTGCATTTCTTGCACACTTCATGTTTTTGCTATGTATTATATCTGCTCGTTCTGAACACATTCACATACATAGTATTTCTGCTCATTCTGGCATACAGCTCACACATAGCACAATACTGATTTGGCACACAGCTTATTTAGAATACGATGCTGACTTGGCACACAGCTCATAGCACAATATTCTGTTAATTTGGCACGCAGCTCACTCTGAACACACGGTTCATTCTGACCACACAGTTTATTTCGGGCGCACAGCATATTTGGGCACACAACATATTTGGGGCACACAGGACATTCGGGCACACAGCTCATTTTGGCACACAACACATTCAGGCACACAGCTCATTTTGGCACACAGCATATTTGGGCACATAGCTCATTTTGGCACACAACACATTTGGGCACACAGCTCATTTTGGCACACAGCACATTTGGGCACACAACTCGTTTTCGGGCACACAGCTCGTTTCTCAGGCACGCAGCTCGTTTTCGGGCACACAACTCGTTTTCGGGCACATAGCTCGTTCCGGGCACACAGCTCCATTTCGGGCACACAGCTTGTTTTCGGGCACACAGCTCATTTCAGGCACACAGCTCATTTTCGGGCGCACAGCTCGTTCTTCGGGCACACAGCTCGTTCCGGGCACACAGCTCGTTCTTCGGGCACACAGCTCGTTCTGAGCACACAGCTCATTTCCAGGCACACAGCTTATTCTTTGGGCACGCAGCTCATTCTTTGGGCACACAGCTCGTTTCTCGGGCACGCAGCTCTTTTCGGGCACACAGCTCATTCTTTGGGCACGCAGCTCATTCTTTGGGCACACAGCTCATTTCTCGGGCACGTAGCTCGTTTCGGGCACACAGCTCCTTTTCTGGTACACAGCTGTTTCTCAGGCACGCAGCTCGTTTTCAGGCACACAGCTCGTTCCGGGCACATAGCTCCTTTTCGGGCACACAGCTCATTTATCGGGCACACAGCTCGTTTTCGGGCACACAGCTCATTCAGGCACACAGCTCATTTTCGGGCGCATAGCTCGTTCTTCGAGCACACAGCTCGTTTTCGGGCACACAGCTCGTTCTGGGCACACAGCTCATTTTCGGGCGCAAAGCTCATTCTTCGGGCACACAGCTCGTTTCGGGCACACAGCTCGTTCTTCGGGCACACAGTTCGTTTTCGGGCACACAGCTCGTTCCAGGCACACAGCTCCTTTTTGGGCACGCAGCTCATTCTTTGGGCACACAGCTCATTTCTCGGGCACGCAGTTTGTTTCGAGCACACAGCTCATTCTTTGGGCACACAGCTCATTTCTCGGGCACGCAGCTCATTTCAGGCACACAGCTTCTTTTCGGGCACATAGCTCGTTTCTCGGGCACGCAACTCATTTTCAGGCACACAGCTCGTTTATCGGGCACACAGCTCGTTTCTCGCGCACGCAGCTTATTTCGGGCACACAGCTCATTCTTTGGGCACGCAGCTCATTCTTTAGGCACACAGCTCATTTCTCGGGCACACAGCTCGTTTCGGGCACACAGCTCCTTTTCGGGCACACAGCTCATTTCTCGGGCACGCAGCCCGTTTTCGGGCACACAGCTCATTTATTGGGCACACAGCTCGTTTTTGGGCACACAGCTCATTTCAGGTACACAGCTCATTTTCGGGCGCACAGCTCGTTCCGGGCACACAGCTTGTTCTTCGGGCACACAGCTCGTTCTGAGCACACAGCTCATTTCCGGGCACACAGCTTATTCTTTGGGCACGTAGCTCATTCTTTGGGCACGCAGCTCGTTTCTCGGGCACGCAGCTTGTTTCGGGCACACAGCTCATTCTTTGGGCACACAGCTCATTTCTCGGGCACGTAGCTCGTTTCGGGCACACAGCTCCTTTTCTGGTACACAGCTGTTTCTCGGGCACGCAGCTCGTTTTCAGGCACACTGCTCGTTCCGGACACACAGCTCCTTTTCGGGCACACAACTCATTTATCGGGCACACAGCTCATTTCAGGCACACAGCTTATTTTCGGGCGCACAGCTCTTTCTTCGAGCACACAGCTCGTTTTCGGGCACACAGCTCGTTCCGGGCACACAGCTTGTTTTTGGGCACACAGCTCGTTTTTCAGGGACACAGCTCGTTTTCGGGCACATAGCTCGTTCCGGGTACGCAGCTCATTTTCGGGCACACAGCTCATTCTTTGGGCACGCAGCTCATTCTTTGGGCACACAGCTCATTTCTCGGGCACGCAACTCGTTTCAGGCACACAGCTCATTCTTTGGGCACACAGCTCATTTCTCTGGCACGCAGCTTGTTTCGGGCACACAGCTCATTCTTTGGGCACACAGCTCATTTCTCGGGCACGCAGCTCATTTCAGGCACACAGCTCATTTATCAGGCACGCAGCTCATTTCTCGGGCAGGCAGTTTTTTTTCGGGCACACAGCTCGTTTTTGGGCACACAGCTCGTTTCTCGGGCATGCAACTCGTTTCGGGCACACCGTTCATTCTTTGGGCATGCAGCTCATTCTTTGGGCACACAGCTCATTTCTCGGGCACGCAACTCGTTTCGGGCAACCAACTCATTCTTTGGGCACACAGCTCATTTCTTGGGCACGCAGCTCGTTTCAAGCACGCAGCTCATTTATCGGGCACGCAGCTCGTTTCTTGGGCACGCAGCTTATTTTCAGGCACACAACTCGTTTATCGGGCACACAGCTCGTTTTCGGGCACACAGCTCGTTTCTCGAGCATGCAGCTTGTTTCGGGCACACCGCTCATTCTTTGGGCACACAACTCATTTCTCGGGTACGCAGCTCGTTTCGGGCACACAGCTCCTTTTCGGGCACATAGCTCGTTTATCGGGCACACAGCTCGTTTTCGGGCACACAGCTCATTTCAGGCACACAGCTCATTTTCGGGCGCACAGCTCGTTCTTCGGGCACACAGCTCGTTCCGGGCACACAGCTCATTTTCAGGCACACAGCTCGTTCCGGGCACACAGCTCATTTTCGGGCACACAGCTCGTTCTTCGGGCACACATCTCGTTCCGGGCACACAGCTTATTCTTTGGGCACGCAGCTCATTCTTTGGGCACGCAGCTCGTTTCTCGGGCACGTAGCTCGTTTCGGGCACACAGCTCACTCTTTGGGCACGCAGCTCATTTCTCGGGCACGCAGCTCGTTTCGGGCACACAGCTCATTTTCGGGTACACAACTCGTTTCTCGGGCAAGCAGCTCGTTTTCGGGCACACAGCTCGTTCCGGGCAAACAGCTCCATTTCGGGCACACAGCTCGTTTTCGGGCGCACAGCTCGTTCTTCGAGCACACAGCTCGTTTTCGGGCACACAGCTCGTTCCGGGCACACAGCTCATCCTTTGCATTTCAAACACGCAACTCAAACTTTTGAATTTCTGAACACACAGCCCATTTTTTGATTTTGAACACGTAGCTCACACTTTTTGAAAGTTGAACACGCAACCCAAACTTTTGAATTTCTGAACACGCGGTACACCCTTGTTGAAAGTTGAACACGCAGCCCAAACTTTTGAATTTCTGAACACGCAGCCCATTTTTTGATTGTGAACACGCAGCCCAAACTTTTGAATTTCTGAACATACAGCCCACATTTTCTTGAAATCTGAACTCACAGCTCAAACATTGTTGTCGTGAACACACAGCCCACAGTTTTTAAAAGTTGAACACGCAGCTCAAACTCTTGTAGTGAACACGCAGCCCACAGTTTTTTGAAATCTGAACACATAGCTCAAACTTGTGATGGTGAACACACAGCCCACAGTTTTTGAAAGTCGAACACGCAGCCCAAACTCTTGATGGTGAACACACAACCCACGGTTTTTGAAAGTTGAACACGCAGCCCAAACTCTCGATAGTGAACACACAGCTCATAGTTTTTGAAAGTTGAACACACAACCCAAACTCTTGATGGTGAACACACAGCTCACATTTGATTGTGAACACGCAGCTCAAATTTTTCAAACTTCTGAACACGCAGCTTAGTCTCTTCAACTTTTAAACACGCAGCTCAAATTCTTTCAAATTTCTGAACACGCAGCTCAGTCTTTCAACTTTTGAACACGTAGCTCAAATTTTCCAAATTTCTGAACACGCAGCTCAGTCTCTTCAACTTTTGAAACGCAGCTCAAATTTTCCAAATTTCTGAACATGCAGCTCAGACACAGTACTCCGTTGGTTTTGAACACACCGAATGCAAAGTCAGAACTCGCAGAAGTCGAAACAAACTCAGATGCTCCAAATTTTCCTACTTTCTTTCGCTTTACGGTCCGGAACCCAAACAGCTTCAAATAGGTCCCGATTTTACTGCTTTTACATGACCTGGGTTGAACCCTACGGTTTTATAAAAGAACAAATCTTGTTTTGCACAAATGTGGAGAACAGCACGGCACTCTAGCACAAAACGATTCATTTTCGAAATCAAAATTGAGAAATGAGTTCTCGACCGGGTATTGAGCCTACGACTGAACACAGCGCACCACGACTCAACAAAGGAAAAAACAACGGTAAACAACCCAAACACATCTAGACACACTCGAAACGACTCAAAATGAGAATCGAGACAAAGAAAACAAAAGACACGACACTCAGACGCGTTACAAAGGTGTGAGACCTCTAAGTTCGCGAGGAGCCAGTTTCTTCAGGTATTATTTCCCATCCTTTCTCATTTGTGATTTCTCACATCACTCGGCCCTCAGGCTCTGTTTTTCTTCTCAAAACCCTTTTCTCACTTTTTCTCTCAACGCACACCTCTCTATTCTTCAATCTCTCATTTTTTTTTATCCCTCCCCTGGGTGGTTGATGGATAAACAGGAAGTTGCGGGCTCTTGCCCCTAGCATTCCGCTAGATTCTTCTTCCTCTGCGCACAGCTAGTGAGTTCCTCCCACAGAGGGGTTGCGCTACAACTGGGTGTGCAGCAAATCTGCAGCCGACATCGATTGATGATGTTCTGCTGGGGAGTTTGGACATGATCAAATGTGTCCAGACGAGGGAGTGGAATATCCTGATCCATTCCAATTCGTGCTTCGCACTTAGCTTGATACCTCGCTGCTTGGAGGATGAGAGAACTTTCGGCATTTTGCTGTTAGTTTCTGTTGTGCCCTTTTCTGGAAGATACGATGCCCCTTTTTGGTAAGGAGAGTGCCCTTTCTGGAAAGTATGTTGACAACGGGGAAAAGACAGAACACCTGACTCAACTGTGCCCCTAGTTCATTATTTTGACCATTTTTTGTTTTTGAGCTTTCTACTAAAACAATGTTGGCCAACATGAGAGTTAGATTAACATGTTTGTTCGATTTTCTGATTTGAAATCATGCAAGTCAGGTTATGAGCACTGGAAATTTTCCTTTTTTGAGTCCAAGAAATGGTCCAGTTTTGGAAAAGATGGAATAATTTTCGAGAGAATTAGTCAACTCATAGTAAAAATTCTAAAAAACTATTTTTGCAAACGGCCACTGCTCGACGAGCACGGAACCCACTCTTGAGATGCACAACCTCAGATCCATAGTAATGGAAAATTGCCCCTGGTTTGAAGAGAGATGCATGGCAACAGAAAGTTGCCCCTTGTTTGAACGGCACCGCAGCGCATTGAATGGCAACGGAAAGTTGCCCCTTGTTTGAATGGCACCGCAGCGCATCGTAGTCAGTCCTCAGAATGACAGTTACAACCGAACTCTCAGATTCAGAAAAGACAAAGATGATCAAAATCGTTACATGGACACAATCAGTTTGGAAGTGTTTGTGGCTGGACTTCAGAATGAAGTTGCCTACGTATCCCAAACATGGGAATCAAGCCTTACGTAGTTCAGGGTAAGGCACACTCGGGTATTAACCTCTCATTTTGCGCTCTAACTTTTGCCAAGACCGCCCTTCCGGGTTTTCAACATTGCAAGCTATGTTCTTATTTTCTTTTCAATTCTTTTCATGTTTTTCTTTTTCATCTTTTCCTTTCATTTTCTTCATTTTTTTTTTCATTCTTTGCATTTTTCTTTTTTTGTTCTTTTTGTTCTTTTTCTTGCTCTGACTTTTGCCTGGGTCGCCCTTTCGGGTTTTCGGCCCAGCGAGCCTCTCAAGGGTAAAAGGTGTAGCTTTGACCATGTCAAATGGTTTTGGGATCTCGAAGCCATCTGAATCCAGGAGAATGGCTGTTGTTCGCTGATGATGTAGAAGTCCATCCAATGGGGGCTGAATTTGCCCCTAGTGTTGTGGATCGGAACTCAGTTGTCCTTCAGCAATATTTTCTTCTTTTTTTTTTCCTCCCTTCTGGGATTTGGCATTCTTGCCGATCTTCGTTAGCTTGAGAAATGTCCCAATCTTTGACTCTTCGAGCACATCTGACATTCTTTGCTCCCTAGTTCAAGGGTTACTTTTGATCTAGCTTCGTAAGCTTCTTTTGATGACATCTGATCTTCTTGTCCTTAGTTCATGGGCTGCTTCAAATCTGGCCACACAGGCCTCACATTGTAGTTGACCATTGAACATTCTGAATTCAAGTTCAAGGTTTGAAAGTGAGGGCTCAAGTCTCAGGGCTGAGAGCGATCCTAAGCTGCACAATCTCAAGAGCGACTCCACACAGGTCTTCGCAGGACCACGCAAAATATTTTTTGAAATTTTTTTAAGAAAGCGACTAGTCGCTCGCGCTGAAGACAGTGCGAAACCAATCTGGATCAAGCCAGGATCCTTCTCAGTACTCATATTAACAAACATGATCACATTCATTAAGGCTTAGCACGCCTCTCTAACTCTCAATTGATCAAATTTTTGCAAATCCCGACGAATTCCTCCCTCTTCGTTTTCATCACAATGTTCAAAAAGTTTTGAAAAACTTAGGTCAATGCAATGACTTAAAGGGCACAGAAGAAGTAGGTGAAAATGCATTGTTGTTCCATTCAAACTTCTGGCACAACCATCTTAAGGCGAGAACAAGCACAAAAGCATGAAAAACCATTGCTGTTTCAATTAGGTCTCCTGGTGTAACTGGCTCCCTGGCAGAAACAGACTCAAAAGAAAGCGAAAAGACAAACACAAAACAAAATGGTGATGCCCGAGGTAATACCCCCGGAATCACCCGACCTTTAATCAACAACAGGATTGACTCGATATAACAAGACAGACCCTTAATCAAAAGACTGACTTAAGACAATGAGACAGGCTCAAAACAAAACTACAGAACTAACCCAACACCCAAGTCAGAAACTACAAAACCAGCATTCGCAAATGCTCAAAACAATGCGTGCCAAACGCCACATCCGAAGGTAAACCGAGCACCGCCCGCAGGTGGTCCGACCCCCTGATCACATACTTGCATTATCTTCGAAATCCACCAACCCGGTGATGACAGACTTTGCCGAGCTTAGCGGGAGGATGACTTCACTGTCAATCAAATCTTGCACTTCGTGGCGAAGATAGAAGCAGTTGTCGGTGCTGTGACCGGTTTGTTGATGGTATGCACAGTACTAGGTACCATCATGTTTAGCTGGAAGGGGATTCGGGAGAGGCCGAGGCTTGAGGGGTTTGAGATGCCCTTTTTTGACGAGGATTTGAAGGGCCTTAGACAAAGGCATGTAGAGGGCATGGAAGACCCTGCGACCTCAGGGTAAGTACTTCGAGGTTTGCTGACTTTTGCCGGACGTACTAGCAAAAGGATCGGTAGGTGCTGCCTTGGCTTTCTGATCCTTTCCAGGTGCAGGGTTAGATCTAATAGGATTGTTTCTGGTATGACGGCCCTTCTCTCGATTTTCCCCTTGGCTTGAACTACCCTCGGTCTGAGTAGAGAAAATGTCATCCACATTTTTTGCGGCAACTGCGAGTACTTGTTGTTTGTTCAGTCCCCCGGCTTTCAAAGCCTCAACAGCCTGCAGAAGTTGTTCATAGGGATCAGTGTCTGCCCCCACTTTGTTCTTACCCCTCGCCTCAGCTTGGTCAAAGGTTTGGGTTGTTGCGTCCGAGCGGAGCCTGGTTGTTGTTGACCTGTCATTGCCGGAACTTGGGATGGCTTCAGGTTGGCTGAGTTCAATTACAATTCGCCCCAATAGCGAGGCTCTTCTGGTATGAAGTTTCCGTCATAAGATGTGGTCGGCGGTGGGGCCGACGTTCCGTAGGCTAGATCAGCCACAGATCCCTGAAGATCGCCAATCATTCCCATCAGCTCAAAAGTGGTGGGCTCACAGGTGTGGAATAGTTGGGGTTCCCAGATTGGACGTGCGGCAGGTGACCTGGGTGGATGTGGCATGTCAACATCGGTCTCGCCCTGCATGGTGATTCCCTGGTTCAATGCTGCCGCCATGACCACCATTTCTTCTAAATTCTGCATCATCATGAGTCTGCCGAACTGAACAGAGGTGATGTGCCTGGTGACTGATGGATCTGATGAACCAGTGAGCCTCAATTGAGCTCTTTCTGCTTTGCCTCAGCTAAAAAGAACACTGGTTGCTCTGAATTGAATCTCTGAACCCCCTCTATAAAGAGAAAACAGGCAGCATCTCAGCCCAATTTTACCAGAACAGATATAAGCATAGCTGGATAATTGTATTCGAACACTGATCACTGTTCCCCAAATTACTGTCCCAAAACTGAATCTGATACTCGCAGATATAACTGATTCTCAAATACCGATGCTGATGCCCGTAGACCTGATACCTAGACTTGCAAACTGATACGTGCATTCCTATAGAGACACACTCTAAAAGCACATAGCAAGCAAGTGAGAACCAAAACACCCCTATGTTGGGGTAGGGTTTCCCTGTCCTATTTTGTCAGGAGCTAGGGTTTCACTACGCACACAGTGGTTTCAAACAACCTATGATCGGGTAAGCAACCTGTCCTAGCTTGGAATGGTCACTATGGATTCCGAATATGCACTAGGTCCAATGGTCAAAAAAGGTGCCCCGGTAAAACCGGGGTTTGTGTTCCCGTCGTGGCAGAGCCCGCAACCGGTCAGCCTTATGGCACGCTTCTCGAAGCGAGCCTCCGTCAAATCGTTCAGGAATAGCATACGGCAAACACGGTGTCCTAGGCATACCAATGCAAATGCAATGCAAAGAAACACATAAGTGTAGTCAAAACAAGATATCATGAGTTCGAGTCAAGTTCTCTAAATCCCCAGCAGAGTCGCCAGAAACTGGAGACGTCCCCGAACGTCCCGGGAGGGAATCCCCCGTTTTGTTCACTTGTGCTCACTACAGTTCGGACTCAAATGTCATGGTTCTGAATCTAATCTCGCAAAGTGCAATGCAAGATCGATAAATCACCAAAGAGTCCAAATCCGGCAAATCGTTTTGAAAAATTGATTTTTAGAAAGAAGTGCCAAACATGGACTGCTTTGCCAGATACAGAGTCGCCACCTAAATATTTTATTTTGGGGGGAATTTAGGAAACCCTAACTCGTTGCCTAAGGCCACGTGTCCGTCATCACCAAAGTTGCCTCGACTCGGGAACTTGGGTACGATTAGGGAAGGTCACTTCGTGAGCACCCCCGCTCGCCCGATCAAAGATCGGCCTCTACTAACCATGCTATCGAGTTTTGAAAACAATATGAGCTCTTATTCCGGTTATTAGCCTAGATTTACTATGTGATGCGCACAGCATACAAATATAGACCAGATCGCCTGAATTGAAACAAAACATCTCATACTTGT
This sequence comes from Camellia granthamiana, assembly GCA_036172215.1. Classification (NCBI taxonomy): domain Eukaryota; kingdom Viridiplantae; phylum Streptophyta; class Magnoliopsida; order Ericales; family Theaceae; genus Camellia; species Camellia granthamiana. The sequence continues at coordinate 80,326,140 of CM069904.1, forward strand.
TTTGAAAATGGTTTGCTACTCGCAAGTAGGCTTAAAATGCAGATTTTGCCACCCTCGAGTGGGCCTAGAAAACATGATTTTGCCACTATCTAGTGGGCTAAAAACTCACAGTCAATGCATTATTCCAATTCAGATAATCCAACCTTCACCCACAGGCATTCAGGCAGGTATATCACATAAGCAACTAGCCTCATGGTAAGCATGCTATCATGGCAGTCACCTACACACATGCAAGGATGCTAAAGCATAAACACTCACCGAGTGCTCCAAGCCAAAACAAAAGCTATGTTAGAAATCCATGCATGATCCTAACTATACAGAAATGCCTAATGCAACACATACAGGAATGCAACTAAGATAGACTCAGCTATTCTAAAGATGGCATATGAAATGCTACAACTAACAAGTATTCAACTTGGAATTGAAATACAATGCAGTTAATATGATGCGCCGAGCCCGGTGCATGCAATACATATGAATGATGCAAACATGCAAGCATAAGTATGCTAATTGAAACATGCCCTAATCTAACCATCATAAGCTGGTAAATAAAAGGAAGAAAGACGTGGGGTTGGAATCACACACACGCACACTTATTACAATTGTGCCCTTGCTCGGAGGGTCCGAATGAATATTACACAACCAAAATAAATAACGAATTATTACACAACACTAATTACTTAACAAATGAACTAGGTAAGCAAAGTAAACTAGCATGCTATGCTACGTGCAATGGACTGCCTCAGCTCTGCTCGGAATGATGGAGGATGTATGCAAGCTCAAGTTGCCTTGTCGGTAAATTCCATCGCAATGCCTCGCCTCGCCTTTGTTTGCAATTGACCTCAGAAACTTGCACAAAGCTCCAGAAGGCTGAAACTCCACCTTGGGAAGGCCACCGACCAGATATCAGCATGGGAGGCCACCTGCCGACCATCCTTTGTGGTGGAGACCAAAGAGGGTGGTCGGCCTGCCAGAAAATCTGGTCGGCCGACCAGTTTCCACCTCTGGTTTCTGGTTTTTTCTGCAACAAAGGCAAGAGAGAGAAAAGGCAATGTATTTTCAACGCATGTGTGCACGGCTACTCTCCCCGTCATTGCACAAGCTCTAGGGAGTGTAGACCTCGATCCTCGTGCCACCAATCATGCATCTCGATGCACGATGGCCGAGGAATCGAATTGCACGACTTAATGGGACATCAATGCACATATAAGCAACTAAAGCCGACGACTCTATCATGGATAGTCAAGAGTGTCGGCGACCGAGAATTGAAGCATGATTCATCACTTGGAGTACGAAATGTCCCTCGTTTCCCGCGTTTGGACTACACCCTACTCCAAACGCAATGCAATATGCATGACACGCATGAATGTAACTCTAACATGCATGCTAGATGCAATGCCACTGAATGACACAAACATGCGAGGAATGAAAATGCAAACATGCACCTAGCATATACAATGCTAACACTACATGGCATGCACAATGCTCGTGAACTATGGCATACTCAATGCGACTAACAACCTAGCATGCACAATGCGAGGAATGACGTGGCATACACAATGCTAACAACATAACATGCACAACACATTGCGACATGGCATACACAATGCAAGATGGACTTACACCAATATGAGTGGACCTCAGCCACACTCACATCAGTGGCCATGTGATGGAAATGAGACAACCGAAACACATACAGACATGCACGGATGCAAAGGACCGATCCTAAGGCATAACATGCAACTCTAACTAAGCATGGCATAGGATGAAATGTGGCATAGAATGGGGCATGATACAGCTCTGAAATGGCATGAAAGATGGTCCCGAAACAAGCAAATATGGCACACAAAGCAAGCTAAGGGGGCCCGGGTACCGAAACTAGTGAAGTGCATTACTCTAAAGGCATCCAAAGCAATGCACTAATGGCAAAACCAACCCCAAACAGACCCTAGGCAGGTCGAAAATAGTGGGGAAATGGCCTAAAATGATGGCTCAGAATGCAAAGAAATGGAGCTCATTCAATGGTCGGTAAATGAGGCATACAAGCCCGACTCTCAAACGCATTTAAAGAGTACAAAACATGGCAATATGGAATTCAAACAAGCTCTGAAATATGATATATAATGGACCCAAAACATGAGCACACCTCAGTATATGCATGGAATGAGCCTCAAAACTCAAAGTTAAGCATAGGTATTGAACTACAAGCATGCAAAACAAACATCATTCGACCATGAGACCCCAAAATAGAGCTAGGGAAGTCCACAATATGCACAAAATCAGTTTAAGGCATGGCCAAAAAGTGTTAAAATCAAGGGCCAACAAAGCATGCAAAGAAAGCTAGTGAACCATGAGTTGCACTACAACTATATGAAGTATATGAGGGCTCACCAAACCAGCCAAAAACAGAAGTATACCATGCCAAAATATGCCCAAATAACCACTGAAACTCAATCAATGCATGCAAGAATGAAGTGTTCCTTTAGAAGGCCATGAGGTGGATTACTCTACACATACATGATGGACTTACAAAGTGGCAAAACTACCTCTGGAAAGAGGTTATGACAGCCCTAAAATTAATTGAAAAGGGCCTGAAATTGGTCAATGAAGCATGCAACGAAAGGTCCCTTTGAAAGGCCTTGAGGAGGATTGCTCTACACATGCATGAGGGACACAAAATATGGCCAAAAGGGCTCTGGACAGAGTCAAGGCAGACCTTAAAACTCACCAAATAGGGCCTGAAATGTGACTTCACAACATGCAAGTAGGAGCCCCTTTGGAAGGCCAACAAAGCTAGTAAAGAGAACAAGGGGTGAGAGGGTCACCCCTCTCTGATTTTAGGGCTCAAAAACACATCTAAGCCACTAAAAATCCACTGGATTTCAATGGCTAAAAGGCCAAACCAAGGCCAACACAAATGCTCTAATGCATAGCCCTAAACATGAGGAAATGAAGCATGCAAAGGGGAAGATGACCCAAAACAAAAAAGTGACCTTAATCAAACCTAAATAGGAGCTCAAAAGAAAACTTTTTTCAGTTTATGTCAAAACTCAAAAATGCTCGCAAGTAGGGCTAAGATATGAAGAAAAATAATGCAAAAAAAAAAGGGAAATAGAGGCTTACCCTTGTAGAGCCGACACTCAGCAACTTCTGGACCAAGGTAATGAGCCTTCAACCTCTGCAAATCAGTTCGAAGGTGCTTGGATGGATGGTAGAGGTGTTGTGCTAGGAAGTGTAGTGTAATGGGTGCAAGAATAATGGGGTTTGGAGCTTGAAGAAGAGGGCTATGGAGGGAGAAGTGTATAAGCTTCAGCCAAATTTTTCTAACCCTTGAAAATGGAGAGGAGACCCTCTCTTATAGAAGACAAAGGGCCAAGGCTTCTTTAAGAAGCTTTAACAAAGGGTCAAAGCTTCTAAAAGAAGCTTGACCAAAAGGGTCAAGTTTCTTGAGGAAGCTTGACAAAAGGGTCAAGCTTCTCCTAGAAGCTAAGCAAAAGGGCCAAAGCTTCCTTAAGTAGACAAACAAAAGGGTGAAATCCCGGAGAGTGGGTCAAATGCTACACAGCTGGCACAGCTGTATGCAACTCAAGAAGGCCAAAAAGCAGAAGGTAGGCCGACCAGTTCAAGTGGTCGGCCGACCACTTGCCCTGGTCGGCCAACCAGGGTTCAAAAAGGTCAAAGTGAAATGCTGGTCGGCCATACTAGAAAGGTGGCCTCCCAGATGAGTACAACACAGCTGTATGGTGGGAGACTAGAAATTGTGGCCCAGGAGAGAGGAAAACTAGTTTTCTAGCAAGGTTCAAAAGGGTCAGGAAGAAAAGTTGGTCGGCCTACCCATATTGGTGGCCTCCCAGATGAGCACAACACAATGGTGGTATGGGAGACCAGAAATTAAGGTCCAAAAGTGAGGGAGACCACCTACCTGTCAAGAAAACAGGCTGGAGGAGAGAGAAATGGCCTCCAAAAGAATTGCTGGTCTCCCACCCTCCTACCACCTTCCAAACAATGAAAATAGGGTCCATGCCAAAAATGAACCCTAACCGATGCAAAACGAGGGTTCGGGGGCCAAAACGCGCAGCCCGGGGCTCCGAAAACAGGTTGTTGAGCACTGGGAGCGGCGTGCGACCACTAAGGTGGTCTCTCGGGCTACAGTGTCCCTCTAGAGAGAGGGAACAAGGTGTGTGCCAAAAACCAGAGCAAACGGAGGTAGTTAAGCGGTCCTGAACCGAGGCACACGGCCGACGGCTCTGAAAACCAAAAACTGGTCTCCAAACGGGAAAAATGGCCTACGACCACGAAACTTAGCCAACGGCCACTGAGAGATGGTCTACGAGACCTCTCCCTCCCTTCGGGAATAGAAAATAGAGAAAACAGGACCTGGTTTGCAAATCGAGGCAAAGCACAAAAGAGCCTTGAAGTCCGGAGGCAAGGCTCGCAGCTGAGACTTTGAAACCTCAGAACGAGCACAATATGCATCATCACCAAGCGCTCAATCGGTGACGTCTGAGTATTAGGTCGGTCAAAAATGGGGTGTCTACACAACTGCATCATCAAAAGATGAGAATTACAAAAATTTACATTTCTTATGTGCTTAATATATACAAATAAATATGTATTTAACGATGTGTGAACAAACCAACTAGATACGTTAAAAATAAATACTAATGTTGGGTCACAACTCGATCCAAACCCAATTCTCAAACACATGTACAAGCTAAGCCCAACATAACATAACTTAGCCCAAGCTTAAGATTAAGCCCAAGTCCAAGTCCAATACTAAGACCAAACTCAGAACATGCATAAGCACAAGTCTAAACCCAGTCCAAACTAAGATTAAATCCAAATCTAAACCCAACTTTATTGATGCCCACGTTATGAGACAATTGTCATTCGCAACTCAATGGTTTCGGCTCATTATTTTCATATTGCAATTTTCTCATTTAAGAAAATACAAAACCACTCAGACTCACCTTAACTGGCGGTTGGGTCCCACTTTAATTTCAAATTAAAGTTGCCGAAACATGAATAAAATTGGCCGAATAAAGAAAAATGGACAATGCTAAACAACGAAGACTCGAAGAGAGAGCACGCAGAATAACCCTGTATCAGAAAAGGTAACTGTTGACCTTGAACCTTTCCTAGTGAAAGCCTATCGGATTTACTGGCTGACTAGTGAACATGATGTATTGAATTGTTTTGTCGTTTGTGTAAACAAAGACAATAAACCTCACACAGGAATTACTCTAACCATCATTCTGTTAACACTGTTGTGTCCGGTTTGGCCCTAGAACATTCGTCTAGTTCACTAAGTGTTTTTGAATAATTCGGTCTTGTCAATTCTTAAATAAGTGGCTCCACTTCGCACTCACATAGGTGACCTACATAAGGTATCTCGTTATGCCACGGTTGGCTATTCACAGTATTTAGGTTATTAAAAGCATCAGCTTAACCTTCCACATCACAGAATATCACTGTATAAAAGAATGAACAAAAGGATTTAACTCTTTAGTGACTCATCCGTTACACGCAATTAGCTTGTCCCTTTGAACCTAGATCTTGGGATCTCCAATCAACTAGGTTGGGTTTTCCGTTCCGATAACATTCGCTAAAGGCCTTAACCCCATTCCTCATGACGACTTTTTACTAACTCTCAATTTTACCCCTAGGTTAACAGATCCGTAATATTATCCTTAGACTATATATAGGCTATAGTGACAATACACGAGAGTAGTCGTCATACGGAACTATGTTTTCAACGAAAAATATCTAGACTTTCCGTTTGTGCCCTACCAATACTTGATTGGTTGTTGCGAAGTATAGAAAATTGCTAACACAAGATTTGATCAACATGGAATATCCTTAAGAAAACGGCAAAGCCGTTTAGCTACTTTAATATTAAATTTCGATTCCATCATTGATCTTGTGATACACATCTGTTTGGAAGACCTCCACGACACGGTTACAACTCCAATTAAATAAAACATATCCACTAATGGATTTGTAGTCTTTATATCAGATATCCACTAGGCGCCTTTGTACCCTTCTAGTACAACTGGATATCAAGTATTATGCAACCTATAATCCAAGGTGTAGTATAAATAATCTAACACTCGCATAATACCCTTCCAATGAGTAGCATTAGGATTACTTGTGTATCTACTAAACTTGCAAACTGAGTAGACTATACCTGGCCTTATACAATTCATTAGATACTTTAAATTTCCAATGACCCGAGAATATTCTAGTTGAATTATAGTTTCACCATTATTCTCAGCCAAATGTAGACTCAAGTCTACCGATATCCTCGACACACTTGAATCTGATTTATACTTCTCAAGACTCAAAAATTAAGGCTGAGAAAGTATAACACCATCAGATGTTCTGGAAATCCTAATACCCAAAATTATATATGCATGACCCATATCTTTTATGTCAAACTTAGAATTTAACAACTTTTTGGTAGTTGTGAACATCTTCTCATAATTACCAATCGTACAAACACAAACTGACATATCTATTTATCAATGTCTTTGACTTCCACACATTTGTCAATATTTGTTTATTTAAAACTCACTTGACAACATAGTGTAGTCAGATTTCTCATACCATTGTTTTAGGGCTTGTTTCAAATCATATAATGATTTCTCAAGCTTACAAACTTTTCTCGTCCTAGAACCAACAAACCCTTCGGGTTATTCCATGTAGATTTATTCAACTAAATCATGATATAGAAAAGCTATATGAACACCCATCTTGATGTATCTCTAGATTTCTGCGATCACACACATCATAACTGATGATCACGTATCAGAGTAATCTAGGCTTTTTTTTTTTTGTCGGTATCCTTTGATAACAAGCCTATCTCATTGGCTTTCATTCACTTGCATCCCAAGGCTTACTACCTATGCAAGATCAAGTTAATTTAATAACTTCTTTCTAGAGAAATCACAACTTCAAAGAAGCTTTTATTCTCACTAGCCATTATATAAGTTTAAAAGATTAGGCAGAAGAACTTTAAAATCCTAACCTTTAACATCTTTTAGGCTAATCTATTTTCTCATGAAAACCACTTCCTAAATTTCATGATAGTATTCTTGTGTAAATTTGAATATCAAATTCATTCACAAGGAAACCGATATGCACTACTATATTATGTATAACCATTGAACGGATTTTAGGCCTATCCTACCCACTTGGGTTTAGGTATTGCCACCTTCTGCATGACACTCCCACGTTTATAGAATTTATACGAAGGCTCCCGGCCTCTCCAAAAATTCCTATAGGGTCTTTAAACAATTCCTTGTGTAATAATGATTATGAAACTCTCAAAACCATATCACAGAAAACACATTCCCAGACCATCATTATCTAAATTAGGTCTTTTCCGAATTCAAGGCACCAAACAAGTTTGGTCCAACAAGTCACTTTGAAGTCAATAGCCTTACTATTAGGAAAAACAAATCCAGTGTTCAATAGTCTACTATTCGAAACTTCATAACATGGCCAGTAGTTTTATCACTAGAAATCACTAATTTCTCAGCATGTAGTCAGTAGATTTTTCACTACTAGGGATCACAATATATTGGCATGTGATCAGTAGTCATTCCACTATTAGGAATCACAACATCTTGACATAAGATCAGTAAACTCTCTTATTACTAGGAATCATCATGTTTGGACATATGATCAGTAGTCTTTTACTACTAGGAACCATTATGTCTTAATATATGATCAGTAATCTATTTACTACTAGGAACCATAATCTTATAGCTTCATAGCCAGTGGTTTAACACCTCCTAGGAACCACTAGTTTTCTATCTTTGTGATCAGTGATGTTGCACTCACTAGGAGCCATCAATTCAAGAATATATTCAGAATTATAAAAATTCAAAAAATACATTCACTCACCCTAACGGGTTGTCTCATCTTTGCTCTTAAGAAAAGTCACATAGCAATCATACATGCTATAATTGATACAAAGATAACATATTAATTGCTTCAGATTAATTCAAAGATATTATCATGCAATTTTATAATTTCTTTTAATCACACTTGATTTCTCTAGATCTTTCTTTAAGAACCTCACAAGGCTAGTTTACCTCCATAAGTTCTAATCTTTAGTTATCCATATTAATAATTTGTTCTATTAGTAATGTAATCTAATTAATTTCTGTATTTTTAGTTGTATAGTTTATTTTGTATCCATTTTTTAATAAAAAAATTATTTTTTCATTTCTATTTAATTCATTCTATATATTTTTCTTGTATTTTTATAGAAAAATACCAACAATCTTAAAACAAATTCGCCGCTTCCTGATGGATATTGAAGGTATGCTGACGTCAATCTCCCAAGATACGACGGTCGAAACTAGCTAATGCAGAAACACATTCTGAATAGTTTCAGTGAACTTGACAATAGGTACACTCTCTCTAACAAGAACCAAAGAAGGGGCTAGCAAAAGAATATAGGAAAATTTTTCTTTGGCGTAAAAATAAAAATAAAAAAATCTTTAACTTTTTATCTCAAAATACCATCTCTATTTTCCATAAAAAATCTCTCAAAATTATTCTCCCAAGTTAGAGAGGAAATGCCTTTATTTATACAAGTAAGAGAATCACTAACCATGAAGGCTATGCATCAATAGGACCATCAAATGCCATTAACCAAGGCCATTAACTCTAGCAATTAGTGCTAAAGTTACAAAGGTTGAAAACCTATGGCTAATAATATGGTCATCAACTCCATCATCAAAAGATGAGAGTTACAAAAATGTACATTTCTCATGTGCTTAATATATGAAAATAAATATGTATATACTGATATTTGAATAAACTAACTAGATAGTCATAAAATGGATACTAATGTTGAGTCACAACCCGATCCATGCCTAATTCTCAAACACATGCACAAGTTAAGCCCAACACAACATAGTTTAGCCTAAGCTCAAGATTCAGTCTAAATCCAATTCCAAGACCAAACTCAGCACATGCACAAGCACAAGTACAAGGACAAGGCTAGGCCTAGTCTAAATTAAGATTAAGTCTAAATCTAAGTCCAACTTTATTGATATTCACTTTATGAGACAATTCTTATTCACAACTCAATAGTTTCGGCTCATTATTTTTATATTGCAACCTTCTCACTTAAAAGAATACAAAACTACTCAGACCCTTTGTAACTGGCGGTTGGGTCCCACTTTAATTTCAAATTAAAGTTGTCGAAAAACTATTATCTCCAGTACATATAAATAAATTAGCCAATTACCCATATCTGAAAGCGCTCATAACATAATTTGACACCAATTAAAATTAATTATTTTCATGCAATTGACCTACCCTTCCCCCTTCCCCCCCCCCCCCCCAATTCCAATTTTTATGTAACCACAATTTATTTTAGGTTAATTACATTCTATCCCCTTATATTTGTCTTTTCTTTTTTCTTGAACCTTAAAAAAGATTTTTTTTTTCTTGAAAACATATAACCCCCTTATTGTCAAGAAATATACACATAACCTCCCCCTAATTTGGCGTAAAATGCAAAACTTAACTCTATTAACAACTTTTGCAAAAATTTCATACTGTCCTTAACTTTTTTTTCAATTTTCTTCTAATTGCCATCGCAACCTAACAACTCTCTCACTCTACAAGATTCTCTCCCTCTCATTTTTCTTCATATTATTTCCTTATTCTTGCCTCTCTCTTTTCATTTTCCTTCTTTCTCATTTCTTCTCCGCTACCTCATGTGTCGTTTGCCACTGTATAATGTAATGCATACATATATATCTTTTATCCGTTTAGTAACTAAGTAATAGTAGTTTGAAAGTCAAAATTTGAAATGTAATGGTTGAAAAACAATGCGCACATAACATGTGTCATATTTTTTATGAGGTAAAATTGTAAATTTTATCAATCAGTGACTTAATCTGAACTAACTTGGTAAATATTTTCCGTTAAAAACCTATCAGCGTTATTAATTAAACCAAATCGAAACAAAATAAAAAAATTACAAATTAAAAATAAGCTAATTGAAACTATAAGAATTAAAATGACACAAACAACAAAATGTATGAACTATTAGTATAACTTGTCCTTTTTTTTAACCCAAAAATTGCAAATTGTTTTTTGTGAGAAAAGATTGAGAGGTCTACTTGTGTTCATTTGCAACTCACCCACAATTTATTGGATAACCCATGTTGCACCAAATCCCTCCACTACAAGAAAAAGCACTATTGGCGACTAAAAAATCACATTTCGTTGCTGAAAGTATAACATTTGGCGACTAAAAATGCATTAGTAGCCAAAAGTAAATATTTTTGGCGACTAAAAAAATTTAGTAGCCAAAAGTATAGGTTTTGGCGACTAAAAATCTGTTTAGTCGCCGATATATGGCTTTTAGCAACTAAAAAAATTTTAGTAGCCAAAAGTAAGGCCTTTTGGCGACTAAAAAAAATTTAGTAGCCAAAAGTGAGGCATTCGGTGACTAAAAATCTGTTTTATCGACTAAAAGTGAGGCATTCGGACTGAGCTTTTGGCGACTAAATCTGTTTGGTTGCCAATTCCTTGAGTATTGGCGACTATATTTTTAGTCAGTAAATGTATAATTTAAAAAAATATAATTGACTATTGGCGACTAAAAATTTAGTCGCCAAATGTATAATTTAAAAAATATAATTGACTATTGGCAACCAAAGTTTTAGTCGCTAAAGACTTGCTTTTTGGCGACTAAAAGTTTTTTAGTCGCCAGTACCTTTCCCGACCATTTAGCAGCGACCAAACCGGCGACTAAAAAATTTAGTCGGGAAAACTTAAAAACCGATTTTTGACGACTAAAAATTAACTTTTGGCGACGAAAAATTTAGTCGCCAAATGTGTTTTTTCTTATAGTGCTCTCCAATATGTTATACAAACATAAAATATAATACAGATATTAAATGCAAAAAGGATGATATTAAATTTAACTTATGATTTAAAAGAGAGAGAAGAAAAAAAAAAAAAAAAAAAGATGGATTTCCTATGAAGTGTTTTTAGACTTGCGGAATTTTAGGAAATAATTAGATTAAGTTATACTTTTAACTTTTATAATTTGACTTTAGTCTCTATTGTTTTAAATCAAATAACTTTATGTATAATTTCAATTTAATTTTTCCGTAGAAGTTGGAGATTTAAATTAACAATTTTGGAACATTTATTTGTCTTTTGAGGCATACACATAGAAAAATTAACAAAAGTTAGTATGGAAAGATCAAATTAAAATTAAACTTGAAGTGTAAGAATCAGATTGTTCTAATTGAAATAATAGTAATTAAAGTGAAATTTAAAGTAAACCATAAAGTGAACCCTAATAATTATGTAAGAATTTAATTTTGTTTGTTTCAATTTCGAACAATCTTTTATTAAATATGTATACAATCTCACATAAACCCAAACATGTTGAATTTTTTCTTTAAATTTTTGTGCACCATTTTTACATATTTAAAAGGATTATATCAGTCAAGCATATAAATCTATATATGTAGTATTGCAGAGGGACATTTTATCTAAAAAATCTCTAGAAACTTTATAAAGTATTAATTAAAAAAATTAATTTTTTAATTATTATTATTTTGTTGGTATATATTTTTATTATATTATATTTTTATTTTTTATTATTTATTAAAATATTGCTATTTAGATCCTAAAATCAGACCCAGTTTTCAAGCCTAATGATGTGGTAATCAATTAGAATATCTAAGGTAGCACTATCGATCATATTTTCTCTAATCATCAATCAATCATATCACTTATATATCATTAAGTTTATGAAATAGTTCTAAAAAGTGAGTTTGTATATCATTTATTTATTTATTATTATATTTTTCCTGCAAGACCTTAGACCTCCAAATTTTTCCTAAAAACTACAGAACCAAATCTTCCAGCCCTATAGAATAACTTAGGCCTAGGGCCCATAAATATTCCAGCCCGTAGAGTACAACTTAGGCCCAGACACGAAGACCACAAGTCCAAAAGTGAAACTACCCAAACAAATATTCCAGCCCTTATAGAATAATTTTGGTACCTTACTTTTATCGTTTGAGTATATTATTTTTTACTTTTTTGGTGTTTGGTCATTTTTTTACTTAGGCTATTGAAGTCTTTTTTTTTTCTTTCTTTTTTTTTTTTTTTTAGCCTTTTTTTCAATTTGACCCTTTTATGTGTCAATTTTTCTCATTTTACTCCTAAAGCTAATGCTTTTTTTGTCCTCACTTTACCACTTCATATCTCAATTTTTTTTTTCCTTTTTCTTTTCATTTCAGTCCTAAAGCTAACGTTTGTTCAAATATGGTAAAAAAATGTCACGTTAATTAACATGACATATGTTTAAAAAGAAAAACTGACACACATAAAAAAACATATTATTATATTAATATTTAAGTTATGTTGTAGGTGTAAATTATATATAATAAAATATTTTTATATCATGTGATTATCAATGAGTAATTTTTTTGTCAAAATTTGAATATAAGTTAGCTTTTAAAATAAAATTTTAAAAAAACTTAAAACATTAAAAAAAACACTTTAAAAATCAAAATAAAAAAATAGCTAAACATAAAAGATTGGAAGTATAATTTACCCTTTGATAGAATGATGTGGCTCTTTGTAGGTGAAGTAACTCATTTGGGAAGTTGGCTATTTTAGTAGGTTATTTAGTTTTTAACTATTTAGTAGATTAAAATATTTGTGTTTGAGAAGAGAGTTAGATTTTTTTGTAATTAGATGTGATATTTGTGAGAGAAAAAGTAAAATGATTATGAATTTGATGTGACATTTTGTCTTATTGATTATTTTAACCTATTTTATCTTTTGGTAGGTTTTAGCTCAAGAAAAGCCAAATCTTGGCTTCTCGAACAGAGCCATTGTTTACTTGTCCCTAACAAGATTGTCTATTTTGGTGTGCCTGCCGCGTGAGGATCCTCTAGAGTTTCTTTTCTAGAGTGATCTCCTAAAGTGAACAATCGAAGGGCTGAGATTCTTCCTCGCCAAAACGACGTCGTTTTGGCGTGAAATTTGAAAAAAAAAACAAAAAAACAAAAAAAAAACTCAGATTTGTCTCTGTTTTCATCTTTTTTCTTTCCCCAAAACCCAGTTGAATCAAATGAAACCCAGTTGAACGTCGCCGAGATGGCTCCACAGCTGCCGCAGAGATCTGGAAGAGTTTCTATCGTTGCCTTCGTCTTCGATCCGTCGACGAGCTGAACAATCTCCTTCGCCGATCTCCATGTCTGCCGATCTCCATCGTCTTTGATTCTGTCTTGAAGAAACTGAATGATGCTTGTGTTGATTTAATCTTCTTTTGCATCTCTGATTCCCTCAGTTTTAAAGCTGCTTTTGTGTCTTTGATTCTCTTTATAAAAAAAACCCCTAATTTTTGTTTTCTTCACTTTTTACCAATTGGTTCTGGGTTTCATGTTTTGTCGGTGTATATGCTCAAACTAAATGTAGTTGTGTGTGTTAAATTGAAGATCACTTTAATGATCTAAGGACTGGGTAAGTAAAGTTTTCAAATTTTTAGATTTTGATTTTTCTTGCTATTTTAATTTATATTTACTTCAATTCATTGTTGGGAAAATAAATAAGTTATATTATAAAATTAATAAAGCCTCTGGTATCTGACCTGGGTTTTTTTTGGTTATATATTTATATGTATATATATATATCCCAGATTTTTTTGTTTTTGGGGAAGAGGGGTTTGCAGATCTGCTTATTTTAGCTGATTTTTGCTCATCTGGATTCACAGTCGGAGTGCTTACAATCACATCTCTCAGTGGAGAGCTTGTGTTCTTGATCTTACAGTTCCTAGATGAAGAAAAGTTCAAAGAGACTGTTCACAAGTAGGTGACTTTTATTGACCTTTTTTACCTTAAATGGGTCCTCTTAATACTTAGGCTTGAACAAGAATCTGGATTTTTCTTTAACATGAAGTATTTTGAGGATGAGGTGCACAATGGAAACTGGGATGAGGTTGAGAAGTACCTCTTTGGTTTCACAAAAGTCGACGACAATCGATACTCCATGAAGATATTTTTTGAAATAAGGAAGCAGAAGTATCTTGAGGAAAGAAAAAAAAGAGAAGAGAGACAAATCTGAGTTTTTTTTTTGGTTTTTTTTTTTCAAATTTCACGCCAAAACGACGTCGTTTTGGCGAGGAAGAATCTCAACCCTTCGATTGTTCACTCTAGGAGATCACTCTAGAGAAGAAACTCTAGAGGATCCTCACGCATGCCGGCCACATTATAAGGAAACCCCTCCAATGGTACGTGTCGTATGTACTATATTATAATTAATATATTTTTATTATAAAATTTCATAATATTAATTATAAAATATATAGTTTCACTATAAATTAACGTAATAAAATATTTAAAATTTCGTAATTCATGTAATAAAATTTTTCATTACAAATTAACGTAATAAAAAATTTAAAATTTCGTAATTCATGTAACAAAATTTTGTGATTTTGTTACGACTTTTTTGTTAAGTTAATTTGTGGCGAGGTTATATATTTTGTAATTAATATTACAATATTTTATAGTAAAATTATGTCAATTTGTGATAGGTTGCATATGGAGGGGTGTGTATCATAAAATTTCCTCACAAATAAAGATAGCCTATTTAACACTTCTTTATATTAATTTCAATAAATTTCTTATGTATAATTTACCATGTTTGATAGTTATTAATTTCTACTTGATTTATACTATCTTTGATGTTAAAGATTTATAATTTGTGACCAATTGTTATCATTTTATATTTTTTATAGTTATTGTAATGAATTTATTCATATTTTTATTTGAGTAAATTTTAGTATATAATTTTCATAATTATAATCGAATGAACTCCCCTCCATACTTTCATCTTTCCATACTCATTCATACCCTTCTTGTGGGTCTCAATTAGGGCCCATATCGATGATTTGAATCGTCCATTTTGTAGGCTCCTCATTGAAGGTTATCCATGATAAAAAAATTAATTTCATCAAACATTTACAAGCACAACAACAAATCACATTTTGCTTCATAAAACTAATGACAAATAAGACTATAAAGTTAAATTATCTATTTTATAAAACAAAATATGTTTATAATTGTTTGATAGAGCTAAATTTTTGCATAAATAACTTTTATTGTGAAGGTTGTGAAATAGACGGTTTGAATCATTTATGTGTGCTTGAATTAGAGCCCACAAAAGAATTATGGAGGAGTATGAAGACATGAACTATGTATCAGAATTTATCCCAATTATATAAGCAAGAAAAGTACTAACAAATATATATATATTTTTTTTTAAATGAATATTTATCCCTTTTATTCAATTTTTGTTTTGAGTGTGAAAGGGTCCCAATCTACGGCCCTAATTAACTCAGTGTCAGCCTTATCTATGCAGAGTTATTCTTGGTTCACTTACAACTTAAAATAGATGAAACACCATATAAGATGAAAACTAAAAATTTATGATTCAACCACCGATATAGAATATCTTGTAATACCACTAACGGGCTGATAAATTTTCAACCCAGTGCCACTATATCCAATTCTACTAGGCTGAGATTAATAGTAACAAAAGACTTTGCGGCAACAATAATCAGAATGAAATATCACTCTATCTTATTTATTCAGTGTAATTCAACAGATATGATTAGCATTGAATTTGTCTTGTGCTAAATTAATAACGCTAAACAATAGGGTGCAAATTAGGGGTTGATTTTGAGATTATTTTATTGATTTGAACCATTCAACTTTTAATACATTTCGAGTAGATCATACATGTAAAAAAATAGATTGAGATGGATATTAGAAACTACATCTTTAGATAACATTTGTCACCAAAAAAAAAAAAGAAAAAAAAGGTGGCTTATTTTTCGAACTATATTTATCGTTCATTTTTTAAAAATAACTATGATCCAAACGTGCGGCTACCATTAATATTTGATAAATTTAATTTTTTATATGTATGATCTATTCAAAATACATTAAAAACTGAACAATTCAAATGAATCAATTGGATGGGCCCCTAATAGGCCAAATTGGACCCTTTAGTTCAAACAATGGACTGCAGGAAACTGCTCCCTAAACTATAATACTTCTAATTGATAAGCATTTATGTACGTATAAATTTATTGTAGCTATATAATTTTGTCTATGCATAGCAGGAGGCTTTTGCTGGTAATTATTTTTATAGAAAACTCTATTCTTAGAGAAAATCTATGTAGTATTACAAGAATGAAACGATAATATTATTCTTAAAGTAAATCTATTCTTATATAAATAAATAAAAAGTGGGTGGTACTAATGCTAGAAATTAGCCTTAAAAATAAGTCAAACCTTCTTACTGTTTCATTTTCTCTTTCTGGTTTCTTGAATCAATCTTCATTCTTCTTCTTCTTCTGCGGTCTCCCTCTTCACACTCTCTATGTTTCTTTTCCATTTGACACTTTCGCCGGCTGTTTCCTCCGGTTCTTTTGTGACCTGTCTCACTAAAATCATTTAAATTTTATTTAGATTATAAAAAAAAATTTAAAATAAAGAAATTCATAATGTAAACATAGCATTCAGGCGAGAAAGTAGAACCCACTTACGTAAACAAATGTGCCTCATAGCCATCTCTAATTTCTTGCTTTTTTGCTATGTCTACTTTAGAGAGAGATGTTTGGCGCAAAAAAAAAAAAAAAACTTCAGAGAGAGATGCATTCACATCCTTCTTGAGCCCAAATAAAATAAAATAAAAATAAATAAATAAGAAGGAGAAAGAGAGTGGCAATTGTACACGCACATTGTTAAGAGTAGGAATTGGGCATAGTCTTGTGACTTTTTACTTGTGTTTGAGTTTAGGACTTTTCTTAAGTGTGCAACTTACACCTTTTGTGTAAGTTGCACATTTACACCTCCTGTTTTATGTTTACACCTCCTGTTTACACTTTTTGTGTTGGTTGCATATGGTGTGCAACCTTAAAGGGTTGCACACCATAACAGGACCCTTGAGTTTAAAGCTGAAAAAACTGACTCAATTTTAAAGCTGAAAAAAATTGAAGAAATATTCTCAAAAACAAAGAATATTCTCGGTTAATATTGGAAAAAAAATTTGAGAAATTTCACACTTTTACTGGATAGTTTCACAAATTAAGAAATTATTAGTTTTGTATAACTAAAAAAATAATATTTTATTTTTATAAATTTTATATTCAATATTAGTTTTCCTTCATAGATCCCATTGTGTAGGATCCAAATATATAAATTTTAGGGCAAATTACAAACACCCCCCTCGAGATTTGGTGAAAATACAGATTCCTCCTTAAGGTTTGAAAAATTACATCCCGCCCCCTGAGATTTATATTTCCATAACAAATTGCCCCCTGAGGTTTTTATTTTCATACAGATTCCCTCCTAATTTGTTATGCAAATTTGACCTTCATGGGGCAATTTGTAATTTCTCAAACCTCAGGGGGGAATCTGTATTTTCACCAAACCTCGAGGGGGGTGTTTGTAATTTGCCCTAAATTTTATTAAAATAAATGTGTATAGCAAAAGTTATGAAGTTTTGAAATAACAAAACAACAGTAAAATGTCACATCAACAATACTATTTGAATAAGAGAAAATATTTAGTGCTTTTGAGGTATGCTTAGGTGATTACCAAAATATTTGTGATTGATAGATAGGTAGGGCACACAATTTTGTTTTGGGGCTTGAGGCATAATGCCGGGTGATTGTTAGATAACATTATCATGTATTACACTTGTAACACCTAATAATTTTTTATTAGCACTAAATGAATTGATACTTTTCAATTCCTTTCGCTTTTTAATAAGGGTAAAGCAGTCATATATACACAAATATTTTGAAAACATGACTTTGTGTGTTGAAAAAAAAAGAAAGGAGGACCTAATAGAATACCAAACTTAACAATAGAATTTTTAGATAATTAACCTTTTTATTTATTACTAGGGTAAATTTTACTAGTGGTTTTTGTGGGGAAAAAAAGCTTCTCTTCGATATGGGAGAGGCATTATCGCATTATCTATAGATCTTATCTTGGTAATTTAAATTGTTCACTTTTTAGGACTCTTTATGTATATTATTGTCACGACCCAAACCCGCCCCTATGGGTTTAGCACCGTAACCGGCCAGTAATCCGAGATTACTGAAGGCCTACTTAACAGTAAAACAGTAATACAGAGTACAGGGGCTGGCAAAAGCCAAAACAGTAATTAAAAGGTGTCCAATGAGCTGTGATAGTCTGTATGCAAAAAGACTTTTCATACATATACACATAAACAGTACATATACATCCATATACAGTCATCCAGGACAAGGACCTAATCCCTATTAGAACAGTACAGTATTACAAAACCAGGTACAAAAAGGGAAAATCTAAAACATCCCAAAAAGCCCTAGCTTGAAGGACTTGGAACCTCGCAGTGAGGCACGGTAGTTGGCTTGACAAAACGGAAGCTTATCCTGACGCTTCTAGCAACGGTCCGGTGCCTGTACACCTACATATATATATGAGCAGTGAGCTAAAACCCAGTGAATAACATATGCGTAAAGAGGTTAAGAATGAATGTCCTTTCAATATTTAAAATAGTCATTTATATCGGTATAACAGTTATTTAGTCATAGCAGTTATATGTGATACATCCGATTAGCAAAGCAGTACAGTAGGTCTTAACAGATCGAACAGTCAGTTGATGGCCATCATATCAGTAAACAGAAGTGGTTCCAGACATGGGAACCGACAGAGATCTCTGTGACAGTAGCAGTACAGTACAGTAACAGTAAATTGCTATGGATGCCACGAATACAGTTCGCAATTAGGACAAGCATTCATCAGTAAATAGTGTTATTTCATAAAACAGTTCAGTCATTCGTTCAGAAAGTAATCTCAATTGAACATATCTTTACAACATTGTTACTCACAAAGTTCTGGGCTACAGATAAGCTAGAGCGTCTCCGGAGGCCAACCCTACATAGTTACAGAGTGAACACACACTAAGCTACACAGTCGGAAAGAATAATAACTTAATCCCTAATTTGTCTCGGTGTGGTTCTACATCAATATCCTCATTAAAATGTCTTAAACTAGGCTTAGGAATGCCTAGGATGGAAAGAGGATGCAAAGATGCACTTTGAAACACTTTACAAAATTTTCAGAAAACAAGGGTCGCGCTCGAGCGTGGCTTTCTACGCTCGAGCGGACATGCAGACAAAGGTTCCCCGCTCAAGCGTCACTTTCCACGCTCGAGCGGACTGCAAAACATGGCAAAAGTACTGGATGTGTGAAAATCATGCTCGATGGGCGCTCGACACCCGCTCGAGCGTGCGACTCAGGTCCCCGCTCGAGCGTGAGCGTGCATTTCCACGCTCGAGCAGACTGTAAAACAAGGCAAAGTGCTGGGAACACGCATTTCCCGCTCGAGCGGACTGCATGAACTCAGCGTGTACGCTCGAGCATGGAGTTCCTCGCTCGAGCGTGTTCGAACCTCAAGCTCAAAACCAAGTTTTAACACATCAAATTCGATCCTCTTGGGCTAATTTCCTGGAAAACACTTGTAAACTCATAATATTACATGATTCAAAGCTCAATTTGAGAAATCAAAGCCCAATTTGAGAAATCAAAGCCCAAAAGTAGTTCCATTAAACACATTTTCAAAGAAGCTTTTATGAACAAGACCCAAATGTAACATGCATGGATTTAAACAACTTCAAAGCTTCAAATACTTGCCCCAAAGGGCCAATTCTTTCAAAAACAAGATGAATTCATGGACTAGAACCAAAATGTAAACATGCATGCAAGAATTTCCATGAAAACAACCTCAAAACTTCAAGATATGCACATGCATGCATGATTTAAGCCTCTATTCAACCATCTACAACCAATTGATGATCTTAAGCTCCTTTTTACTATGAACCATGCAACAATTAACTTGAATTCACAAACAAGAAGGTAAATGTCCTACCTTAGGTCTTGAATGCGAGATATAAGAGCTCAATTATGCAAATTATCCTTCAATTCCTATAATTTCCAAGCAAATCTCCAAGTTGAACTCAATTCCTCTCAGTCTCTCACTCTAGTCGGTTTTGGTTTCAAGGAATGGCTGAGGAAATGATGTATCTAATGCATAATTCAAGCCTCAAAATATGATATGAAGTGGGCCACTAAGTGGCAAAGTTGTAAATAAGGCCAACTCTTGTAATCTAACATTATTTAATCTAATTTAATCATACCAAATCAAATTTCAATTAAACATGCCATAAAATCACGTAATTTCTAATTAGCACAAAACATTAATCAATTTCAGATTCGGCCGCTGATAAGGCCTTCAATTTACAGTTTAAAACATAAAACATGAACAGATAATTCAGCAATCAAACAGATAGACACAAAATTAAACTAATACACTCAATCAATCAGTTCAGAATTTCAGTCAATCAGTCAGTTAACATGCTTAATCATAGATTAGCACTAATCAGTGGTATTATCAGTAAACAGTGGTGAGGGTTGTCACAGTCTCCTCTCCTTATAAAGAGTTTGGTCCTCCAAACTCGAATTACCTTCATTCTGGAAGAAAACAGGATTCAGCGGAAACAATTCAGGATATCTCTTCATCATATCATCTTCTCTTTCCTAAGTGGCATACACGCCACCATGGTTTTGCTAATCAACTTTTACTAACGAAGTCTCTTTGTTTCTCAACTTCTTGATCCGTCTGTTCACAATCTGAATAGGCCGTTCTTCATAAGTGTAGTCATCACTTAGCACTACACAGGTAGGCTCAATCACATGGAAAGGATCCCGGAGGTAATCCCTCAACATTGAAATATGGAACACATTATGTATATGCTCCATTTAGGAGGAAGCGCTACTTGATACGCCACCGGATTGATTTTCTCAATAATCTCATACGGTCCGACATATCTCGGCGCTAACTTGCCTTTTACTCCAAAACGGGTCTGCCCTTTCATCGGTGTCACTTTAACAAAAACATGATTACCTACTTCATACTCTCTGTCTCGCCTTCGGACATCCGCATAACTTTTCTGTCGGTTTTGTGCAGTTTTCAGTCTCTGTTGAATCAGCTTCACTTTTTCAGTAGTCTCATGTACAATCTCGGGCCCAAGCAAAGGCCCATCTCCAACTTCTGCCCAGCAAATCGGAAAGCGACATTTTCTGCCATACAAAGCCTCGAAAGGCGCCATACCAATACTCGAATGACAGCTGTTGTTGTAGGCGAATTCAGCCAATAGTAAATGGCTTTCCCAATTCCCTTGGAAATCAAGAACACACATTTTCAGTAAATCCTCCAGAGTCTGGATGGTTCTTTCTGACTGGCCATCTATTTGAGGATGGAAGGCACTACTCAATCTCAGTTCAGTACCCAATGCTGTCTGTAGGCTTTACTAAAATCTCGATGTAAACTTCGAGTCCCTATCAGAAACAATGGACACAAACACTCCATGCAATCTAACAATCTCATCAATATAGATTACAGCTAATTTGTCCACATTATAAATTGTTTTGACAGGTAAGAAATGAGCAGATTTAGTCAGTCTATCAACAATAACCCAAATGGAATCCATACCTTTACTAGAGCAAGGTAAACCAACAATGAAATCCATGGTAATATGTTTCCATTTCCACTCCGGTATCGGTAAGAGTTGCAGTAAACCTGCGGGTCGTTAATGTTCGGCTTTAACTTGTTGGCAATGAAGACACTTTGACACAAAATTAGCAATTTCTTTCTTCATTCCCGGCCACCAGAAATTCAGTTTCAAGTCTTGGTACATTTTTGTATTTCCCGAATGGATAGACAGTTTTGAATTGTGGCCTTCTTGCAGAATTCTTCTTTTCAGTTCAGAATCACTCGGTACACACAATCTTCCCTGAAATTTTAACACATTATTCTCAAATTTGAAATCCGGCCTCGGTTTGGATTCCCGTTCTTCGATGATCTTCTTTAAGAGGTCATCATGTTGCTGTTTTTCTTTAATCTCTTCAATCAGTGCTGGTTGAGCAGAAATAGCGGCTATTGTTATGCCTTGTTCACGCAAAACGATCTCAATTTCAAATCTTTCAAGGTCACATAGCAATTCTTTCTGCCCGGTGAGTAAGCAGGCTAAATTTCCAATCAATTTCCGACTTAGTGCATCGGCAACGGTGTTAGCTTTTCCTAGATGGTACAAAATTTGCAGGTCATAGTCTTTTATCAGTTCTAACCATCTCCGCTGCCTCATGTTTAGTTCTTTTTGTGTGAAGAAATATTTCAAACTCTTGTGGTCGGTATGCACCTCACATGTTGCCCCATAAAGGTAGTGACGCCAAATTTTCAGTACAAACACTACTGCAGCAAGTTCTAAATCATGGGTCGGGTAGTTCTTTTCATGCGGTCTCAGTTGTCGGGAAGCATATGCAATAATTTTACCATTCTGCATTAAAACACATCCTAAACCCTTATAAGAAGCATCACTATATACAGTATATCCATCCGTACCTGAGGGTAAGGTGAGAATCGGTGCAGTCACTAGTCGAGTTTTCAACTCCTGAAAAGCTGATTCCCTCTGATCGGTCCAGTCAAATGATATCCCCTTCTGAGTCAACTGTGTCAGTGATAGGGCAATTTTGGAGAAGCCTTTGACAAATCTTCTGTAATACCCGGCTAAGCCTAGAAAACTTCGGACTTCGATAACATTTGTCGATCTAGGCCAGTTCACTACTGCTTCAATTTTCTGCGGGTCAACTGTAATACCATCCTTACTGATCACATGTCCCAAAAACATCACGCTGTCTAGCCAAAATTCACATTTAGTTAGTTTTGCATAAAGTTTCTGTTCTCTAAAAGGTCTGCAAAGCAATTCTCAAATGACGTTCATGTTCCTCCGTGCTTTTGGAATAAATTAAAATGTCATCTATGAATACAACAATAAAGTCATCTAGGAATAGTTTGAAAATTCTGTTCATAAGGTCCATAAATGCAGCAGGCGCATTGGTAACTCCGAAAGGCATAACTAAGAATTCATAATGTCCGTACCTCGTTCGAAATGCAGTCTTTTCAATGTCCCCTGTCTTGACTTTCAACTGGTGGTATCCAGATCTAAGGTCAATTTTGGAGAACACTTGGGCGCCCTGTAACTAGTCAAATAAATCATCAATACGAGGCAATGGATATTTATTTTTCACTGTTACCTTGTTCAGTTCACGGTAGTCAATGCAGAGTCTCAGTGAGCCGTCTTTCTTTTTCACAAATAAGACTGACGCGCCCCACGGTGAAGTACTCGGCCTGATAAACTTCTTATCCAACAGTTCTTGCAGCTAACTTTTCAATTCTTTCAGTTCAGTAGGTGCCATTCTGTACGGAGCTTTAGATACTGGCTGTGTACCCAGAATTACATCAATGGTGAACTCAATCTCCCTATCAATCAAATCCCCTGGTAGATTATCTGGGAAAACATCTGGGAATTCTCTGACTATAGGGATACTGTTCACATCAGTGTTAGCATCAGTAACGACAGTCAATACAGAACATAGATACCCTTTACACCCCTTTCTAATCAGTTTAAAAGCTTTCATGGATGAAATCAGATATGGGGAAGGTACTACTCCAACTCCATTAAACACGAATTCAGGCAATCCAGGTGGACGGAAAACAACCTGTTTTGTTACAAAATCTATGGTGGCATGATATTTTGTTAACCAGTCCATTCCCAATATTACATCAAAATGGTCAATGTTCAATGGTAGTAAATCAATATATAAATGCGCATCTTCAACAATAATCTCACATGCAAGGTACATATAAGCACAAGTCATGGATCCTTCAACAGGTGAAGATACAGCTAACAAGTAATTCATGGGTTCCAACGGTCTATTCAATTTTCGCGAAAAAGCATGCGACACATATGAATGTGTAGACCCTGAATCAATCAGAACATATGCATTTTGAGCACAAATTAAAAGTGTACCTGACACAACGGTCTTGGTATTCTGCACATCTCCCGGTACGAGTGCAAACACTCGGCCTTGCCTCAAGGGCTCTTTTCCAGTGGCTTTAGGGTTGGGTTTTGGTGCAGCAGTTGATGCTGCGGCGCTGGCTGCAGCTTTACTATTGCCCAGAGGAGTGGAAGGGCAATCTTTAACCATGTGGCCCACCTTGCCACACCTGTAACAAGCACCTGAAATTTTATAACAAACCCCTTTATGTTTCTTACCACATTCAGAACAGGGCGGTATGGAACTATTTCCTTGGCTAGAATTGGTTGTTGACCCCGTATTTTGCTTTTTGTTCAAGGGGCTGTTCCGGCCTTTCTTAAATTTAAAACCCCGTCTCTTACCACGCCATTCAGTTGCTGGTACTTCAGTCTGTTTCAGTGCCTCGATGTTTGACTCAGCCATTATTGCTCGGTCAAGGACATCTACATACTTCAGTAGTTTCAAAACATTTATTCTGTCAAGTATTTCCACATTAAGGCTGCCCTCAAACTTTCTGGCCTTTTTGTAGTCGGTATCCACCATGTATGGTGCATAACGGGCAAGCTCTGTGAATTTAGATTCATACTCTGCTACGGACATAGTGCCTTGTTTCAGTTGCTCAAACTCAGTCACTTTTCGATCCCTGACACACTGTGGAAAGTATTTCTCAAAGAAGGCTCCCTTAAACTGAGCCCAAGTCATAAAAGTGTCGGTGTCACGGACAAGCATCCACCACCTTCTGGCCTCTTCTTGTAAGGTGAAGGTAGCCAGTAGCACTTTGTGTGCTTCAGAACACGGGAAGACTTCAAATAATTTTTCAGTTTCTAGCACCCATGCTTCGGCCTTCAATGGTTCAAGGCCTCCCTGAAATGATGGCGGTTTCATCTTACTGAACTTTTGTGTTAGAGCAATGATGTTATCATTCACATTCTGTTCCGGCTGTACCGGAGGAGGTGGGGGCTGTTGGTTCTGTTGTTGCTGTTGCCTTAAGGCCTCAGTTAGCAGTTCAACTGTTCTTTCTAATCTCGTCATTCTGGCGTCAGATGATTTAGTTTCATCAGTAGTCCTTGCATTATCCATTTCACTATATGCAACACAGCAATAATAAACATAGGAAGTTGCATACTTATATATCATGTCATGACCACACACACTTTTCATGCTCATGTAATGCCCTATTACTTTCTAGGACATCCTATAGCTCATTTGAATACGTGTGTGCGGTATAACTCGTGGTTTAATATCGTTCTGATACCACTCTGTCACGACCCATACCCGCCTCTATGGGTTTAGCACCGTAACTGGTCAGTAATCCGAGATTACCGAAGGCCTACTTAACAGTAAAACAGTAATACAGAGTACAGAGGCTGGCGGAAGCCAAAACAGTAATTAAAAGGTGTCCAATGAGCTGTGACAGTCTGTATGCAAAAAGGCTTTTCATACATATACACATAAACAGTACATATACATCCATATACAGTCATCCAGGACAGGGACCTAATCCCTATTAGAACAGTACTGTATTACAAAACCAGGTACAAAAAGGGGAAATCTAAAACACCCCAAAAAGCCCTAGCTTGAAGGACTTGGAACCTCGCAGTGAGGCACGGTAGTTGGCTTGACAAAACAGAAGCTTATCCTGACGCTTCTAGCAACGGTCCGGTGCCTGTACACCTACATATATATATGAGCAGTGAGCTAAAGCCCAGTGCATAACATATGCGTAAAGAGGTTAAGAATGAATGTCTTTTCAGTATTGAAAACAGTCATTTATATCGGTATAACAGTTATTCAGTCATAGCAGTTATATGTGGTACATCCGATTAACAAAGCAGTACAGTAGGTCTTAACAGACCGAACAGTCAGTTGATGGCCATCATATCAGTAAACAGAAGTGGTTCCAGACATGGGAACCGACAGAGATCTCTATGACAGTAGCAGTACAGTACAGTAACAGTAAATTGCTATGGATGCCACGAATACAGTTCGCAATTAGGACAAGCATTCATCAGTAAACAGTGTTATTTCATAAAACAGTTCAGTCATTCGTTCAGAAAGTAATCTCAATTGAACATATCTTTACAACATTGTTACTCACAGAGTTCTAGGCTACAGAAAAGCTAGAGCGTCTTCGGATGCCAACCGTACACAGTTACAGAGTGAACACACACTAAGTTACACAGTCGGGAAGAATAATAACTTAATCCCTAATTTGTCTCGGTGTGGTTCTACATCAATATCCTCATTAAGATGTCTTAAACTAGGCCTAGGAATGCCTAGGATGGAAAGATGATGCAAAGATGCACTTTGAAACACTTTACAAAATTTTCAGAAAATAGGGGTCACGCTCGAGCGTGGCTTTCTACGCTCGAGCGGACAAGCAGACAAAGGTTCCCTGCTCGAGCGTCACTTTCCACGCTCGAGCGGACTGCAAAATATGGCAAAAGTACTGGATGTGTGAAAATCACGCTCGATGAGCGCTCGACACCCTGTAGACGTCCCCGAACGCATCCCGGGGAAGGAGCGAATCCCCCCCGTTCTGGTTCGATATTGGGTTACTACAGTTCGAAGGACTCAAATGTCATGGTTCTAAATCTCGAACCAAAGAGTCCAAATCCGGCAAATCGTTTTGAAAACAGATTTTTTTGAAAGAAGTGCCAAACATGGACTGCTTTGCCAGATACAGAGTCGCCACCTAAATATTTTATTTTTGGGAAATTTAGGAAACCCTGACTCGGTGCCAAAGGCCACGTGTCCGTCATCACCAAAGTTGCCTCGGCTCGGGAACTTGGGTACGATTGGGGAAGGCCACTTTGTGAGCACCCCCGCTCGCCCGGTCAAAGACCGGCCTCTACTAACCATGATATCTTATTTTGAAAACATTGTATGTTCTTATTCCGGTTATTAGCCTAGGTTACTATGTGATGCGCACAGCATACAAGTATAGACTGAGTCGCCCGAATTGGAACAAAACATTTCATGTTTGTTTGTTTGAAAATGGTTTGCTACCCGCAGGTAGGCTTAAAATGCAGATTTTGCCACCCTCGGGTGGGCTTAGGAAAACATGGTGTTGCCACTATCTAGTGGGCTTAAAACAAACAATCAATGCATTATTCCAATTCAGATAACACAACCTCCACCCACAGGCATTCAGGCAGTTATATCACATAAGCAAATAGCCTCATGGCAAGCATGCTATCATGGCAACACTCACACGCATGCAAGGATGCTAAAGCATAAAACTTACCGAGTACTCCAAGCCAAAACAAAAGCTGATTAGAAATCATGCATGATCCTAAGTATACAGAAATGCCTAATGCAACACATGCAAAGATGCAACTATAGCAGGCTCGGCTATTCTAAACATGGCATATGGAATGCTACAACTAACACGTATTCAATTAGGAATTGAAATACGAATGCAGTTTGTATGATGCGCCGAGCCCGGTGCATGCAAAACAGATGAATGATGCAAACATGCTGTCATACTGTATGCTAATTGAAATATGCCCTATATCTAATCATTGTAAGCAGGTAAATAAAAGGGAGAAAGACGTGGGGTTGGAAGACATACATCACACCCACCCACACTTATTACAATTATGCCCTCGCGCAGAGGGTCCAAATAAATATACAGTCCCAAATGAAAGAATAATACAGTCCAAATATTACAGTCCGAATAATATACAAATCCCTAATTAATTAACAAATTAACTAAGAAAACTGTAAACTGGCATGCAAGCCAGGGACTGCCTTGCTTCTGATGAACGATGTATGTTTGGGCTGCCTTCTCGCGGAAATCCACTGGGATGCCCCAATTAGCCTCTGTTTGCACCTGCTCTTGAAATGCGTGCTAGACTCCGAAAAGTTGCTGATTCGCCATTTTGCTGCGACAGAGAGCGGGAAAGGGGCATAGCAATGTATTTCACAAATATATGCATGCCTCGATCCTCGTGCCACCAATCACGCATCTCGATGCATGATGGCCGAGGAGCCGAATTGCACAACTCAATATGGGATGAATGCATATGAATGCTACAACAAAACCTAACTCCATCATGGGTAATCCGGAGTGTCGGTGACTTGGGAATTGAGACCCGTTCCGTCACTCGGAGTACGGAACGTACCTCGTTTCCCGTGCCCGGGCTAACTCCTATCCCGAACACGATGCAATATGCATGGTATGCATGAAATGCAGCTAGCATATGACCTAGCATGCCCAATGCTATGAAAATGAGATGCCTCGAAATGCGTGCACGCGGGCACGCAAACCGAGGCAATGATCCTAAGGCATGAAATGGCATACAAATGATATGCAAACATGCAAATGAATTTCAGCACTCACAAATGATGCAAAACAGTCCCGAAAGATGGGGAAATGACACCAAATGCACGGAATGGTCCCGAAATGCGATATTAAGCACCCGAAATGGCCTATAGCTATGCAATGCTTGCACAATATGGACATGGAATGAAAATACAGTAGCAAGGCAGCCCCAAGAAAAGAATTTTTGCAGTAGAAAACGAGGCCAAACAGCAATCATAGATAGGGCAACAATGGTATGCAAAAATAGGGGCCAAGAGAGGGGTATTGAAGTAGATGGTAAATGCAAAGCCCAAACAGAAAAATTCCCTTCTATAACACTGAAGAGGGGCCAAAAATATGCACATTTACAGTAGATGACAACCCCAAAAACAGTATGCAAACATGCTAAGAATGCCATACAAGATATAGGCCACAAGAGGGTATAACATGAAGTAGGCCAAAAATTCATCAAACCCACAAGGACCCTTAATGAAATATGTCAAGAAGATCAAAATATGACTCTTTCCAGACCTGATGATGGCCAAAAACAGAATCTAGATAGGCTTAACAAAGCATGCAAAAATGGGGGTCAAAGAGGGGTATAATGACAAGTATAACATGGAGACCCCCAACAAAGTTGATCCCTTCTACAATGTTGTAGAGGGACCCAAAATAAGTCTACTCACAGTTCATGAAATGCTCCAAAACAGATCACATGTAGGCCAAACAAATCATGCAAATTTACGGTAAATGTGAGAGATTATGAAGCAAGTGCATGATAGAGAGGCCAAACAGGGTTGAGCCCTTCTTCAATGTTGAATAGGGGCTCAAAATAGGCCCACTCACAGTTTACATTGTGCTAGAAAACAGATCACACATAGGCCAAATATTCAATGCAAAATAATGGCATATAAGAGGATATTGAAACAAGTGCAAGATGGAGGGCTCAAACAGGGTTGAGCCCTTAAACAAACATGAAGAATGGCTCAAAAAAGGCCTAGTTTCAGTTAGGGTCGGAGCCCAAAACAGTAAGAAAATAGGGCTAAGAAATGGGACAAAAAAGTGCTACAAAATGAGGGAAATGGACTTACCCTTGAAGACCAATGCTTTTGTTGCTTCTTGGCTTGTGTTTTCTGCCTCTAAGCCTCTGAAAAACCTCTCCTTGCTACTGGAATGGAGTAGTGATGGTGGTGCTTGATAGTGATGAACAAATGGGGTTGAAACTTAGGAATTTTGAAGGAAAATGAGAGAGATGGAGGGAGATGAGTGTAGGCAATCTTTCCAACCCTTTTCCTTGAGTTGGGAGGCCACCTATATAGGAAAGAAAGGGGAGGAAAAGTGGAGGCCAAAAGTGGAGGGAAATGAGCCCTTATTTCCCTCCAAAAGGGTCCCCCGGATAGAGATATTTTCTGGGGGAAAACAGCACACAGCTGTAAAGCACACATCCCAAGGAAGCAGGCCGGCTGGGTGTTTTGGCTGCAGGTGGCCGGCCGGCCACCCCCCATGGCCGGCCGGCTAGGGGTCAAAAGGTTCAAGCTTAGTTTCTGGCCGGCCACCAGATATTGGTGTCCTCCCATGTGTGCTCAACAAGACCCTGTGGTTGGAAATTGACAACTCTAAAACAGGAGAGAGAATAGGCCACTTTAAAGAGGGGTTCAAAAGGTCCAATTGTAATTACTGGCCGGCCATGTGTTTTTAGGGTCCTCCCATGTGTGCACAACACAAATATGTGGTTTTGGCTTGAAGAAAATGGCCCTAGGGTGTTCAACATTAGCCCGGAAGTGAGAAAAACGGGCGCCGGGGGGTGCCGGAGGAGCATATCTGGTTGCTGAGACAATTGCTGGCCTCCCACCCTCCAGTGATCTTCCTGGTGATAAAACAGAGGTACCTGCCAAAAATGAACAAAAACCGATGCAAAACAAATGCTCGGGGGGCCAAAACACGCAGTTCGGGGTCCCGAAAACCGGCCGTTAAGCACCGAAAGTGGTGTTTGGCCACGAAGTGGGTATCTAAGACCCTAGTGTCCCTCGAAAGGGAGTAAATGAGATGTATGCCAAAAACCGGAGGAATCGGAGATGGTTAGGCGGTCCCGAACCGAGGCACACGGCCTGACGGCTCCGAAAACCGGGAACCGGGCTCCGAAATGGGCAAAATGGCCTACGGGCACGAAATGTAGCCCACGGCCACTAAGAGATGGTCTACTGGACCTCTCCCTCCCCTCAGGAAAGAAAACGGAGAAAACCGAGTCTGGTTCGCAAACCGAGGCAAGGCACAGAAGAGGGTTCGGAAGTCCGGAGGCAGGGCTCACGGCCGCGACTCTGAGACTTCTGAACGAGCACAATATGCAACATCACCGAGCGCTCAATCGGTGACGTCTGAGTCTTAAGGTCGGTCAAAAATGGGGTGTCTACAGTTGCCCCTCTTTGACAGAACTCGGAAGTCACAAGTGACGGGAGTGAATGTCAAAGCCCAGAGACGACCCATTTTTGACAAGGCCGAAGACTTAGACAATCATACAAGATAAACAGAGATATGTGCCCGCAGGCAGGGGGGGCAAAATGCAAAGCGACATGCACAGAGTCAAATGATCATGCAAATGCAGCAAGCTGTAATGAGGCAAGTATTCGCAAATAGATGCAACAGTTTTAAGCAAGAATGCAAAGCAGCAACTACATTTCATGCAGTTAGGAATGCGGAGAATCATTCGATTCTCGTCGCGTCTCACATGGAGAAGATACGATACCTGTGCGATTCGTCTGGTCGCACAAACCTCAAATGAACCGTACATACAATATCGTGCCTGCAAAAGAGAGAAATTCAACAAGAACAATATGCTAACAACATATATTCAATGTGATTCCTGTGGTTTCGAAAGTTTGACACACGCAGTGTCGGCGAGTGAATGCATCACAATGAGAGAAAGGAACATGCGTGACAACGTACGCTCAAGCACAGAGGTATGGTACACCAAGAAATCATGCATGACAATGCAAAATGTTGATGAGAATGCAAGTCATGTGCGAAATAATGCAAAATGAGCACGAATCAGGATGCTCGTTTGTTGCGAAACAACGAGTAAAGAAACGCGCATTTCGGCGAAGGCAACTCGATCGCGGCCTCTGATTCACCTCTCGGAGAGGTTACAACATGTTCAAAAAGGATACACCTTGATTTTGATGAGTAATGATGAGACACATGTCAGAAATTGCAGCTGAAGTTCCGGCGGAGCAGTTTCGCGCCAGAAAGTGCACTTTTCTTGAACTTTTTCAGGTCCCGGGAACTCCGATCTTCCTCAAAATTTGCAGGGAGCTAGGTGGGCAAGTGGGGAACACCACCGGCCAGGTGGTTGGCCTAGGGGAGGTCACCGGCCAGAGAAGAAAAAGCAAATGGCCGGCCAGCCAGAAAAGGTGGCCGGCCGGCCACCTGTCCAAAAGCAGGGGCAATTTTGTCTTTTTGCCTCATTTCTATATATATCCTCATCCATTCATTCCGAAATCACTCCCACAGCTGCAAAAACTCCTTCCCTTGCTCCCCAAACCATTTTTTCCTTCAGAACTGCACTTTATACGCGCTTTTCGGCCTTCCACGCAAGTTGTTTTCGCGAAATCTTTCAGTTTTAAGCACTTTGAACCGATTAAATTTTGATTTCGGGGCTTCTTTTCTCATTTTCACCACTTGAGGTAAGTTTGTCTCAATATTTGGAAGATTTTCTCGGGAGTTGACTTTTGTTGACTTTTTTCAATTTTGGCTCATTTTTGCTCATTTTTGCTCCTTTTGCAGATTTCTTGAAATGGCGGGTGATTACCCTCATGGCGGAGGTCCTCCAGGTGCCGGGGATGATTTTGATGCCATGACGTTACCTCCGAGGGTCCGGCCTTTTATTCCCGGGAGATACGCCCCATCGGTACATATACTTCCGCGGGCTATTTTTCGTCATTTCACCGACTTCAATGATCGGGTACCCGGGGATCTACTTCTGCGAGAGCCGGAGCATCATCTCTCTTATGAGGTACGAGAGGTATTTTACTTTATTTTCTGCATTTTTTGCGCATTTCGTACCTTTGTCATGCTTGAACACACAGTTTTTAGCTTATGACATAGTGCTTTGCTTGCATCCTGAATATGTGACTTGAACACTTGAATTTCTGAACACTAGGCTCATTGATTAATTGTGAACGCACGGCACACATTAGTTAAGAATTGAACACACGGCTCAAACTGACTAAGAGTAGAACACACAGTCCCAGACTCTGATTTTCTGAACACACAGTCCACATTGATTGAGAGTAGAACGCGCAGTCCCAAACTCTGATTTTCTGAACACACAGCCCAGACATTTGAAGTAAACACGCAGCCCACTGATTTTGAAATTTGAACACGCAGCCTAAATTTTGATTTTCTGAACACACAGCCCAAATATTTGAAGTGAACACTCAGCCCACTGATTTTGAAATTTGAACACGCAGCCTAAATTTTGATTTTCTGAACACACAGCCCAGATATTTGAAGTGAACACGCAGCCCACTGATTTTGAAATTTGAACACGCAGCCCAAATACCAATTTACTGAACACGCAGCCCAGATTACAGGTGAACACGCAGCCCACTGATTTTGGAATTTGAACACGCAGCCCAAATACCAATTTACTGAACACGCAGCCCAGATTACAGGTGAACACGCAGCCCACTGATTTTGGAATTTGAACACGCAGCCCAAATACCAATTTACTGAACACACAGCCCAGATTACAGGTGAACACGCAACCCACTGATTTTGAAATTTGAACACGCAGCCCAAATACCAATTTACTGAACACGCAGCCCAGATTACAGGTGAACACGCAGCCCACTGATTTTGAAATTTGAACACGCAGCCCAAATACCAATTTACTGAACACGCAGCCCAGATTACAGGTGAACACGCAGCCCACTGATTTTGAAATTTGAACACGCAGCCCAAACTCAGATTTTCTGAACACGCAGCCCAGATTGAAGTGAACACGCAGCCCACATAGATAGAGAGTAGAACACGCAGCCCTAACTCAGATTTTCTGAACACGCAGCCCAGATTGAAGTGAACACGCAACCCACATAGATAGAGAGTAGAACACGCAGCCCTAACTCAGATTTTCTGAACACGCAGCCCAGATTGAAGTGAACACGCAGCCCACATAGATAGAGAGTAGAACACGCGGCCCTAACTCAGATTTTCTGAACACGCAGCCCAGATTAGAGGTGAACACGCAGCCCACTGATTTTGAAATTTGAACACGCAGCCCAAATACCAATTTACTGAACACGCAGCCCAGTTTGAAGTGAACACGCAGCCCACTGAACACAACTCATTCATTTCATTTGCACACAGCTCATTCATTTGATTTGCACACAGCTCATTCATTTCATTTGCACACAGCTCATTCATTTCATTTGCACACAGCTCATTCATTTCATTTGCACACAGCTCATTCATTTCATTTGCGCACAGCTCATTCATTTCATTTGCACACAGCTCATTCATTCTGAATGCAGGTTGGCTCTCGCACGGTACGGAGGTATGGCTCCACTGCAGCCAGGGATTGGTATGTTGAGCTTCCGGAGGCTGTCCGGGACTTAGTTGATCTAGCAGGGTTTGGGGCCTTCTGCGTTGGATTGTCACGCTGTCCTGCCAGTAGGACTCTGCTGGGAGCTTTAGTGGAGAGGTGGTGGGACACCACCAATTCCTTCCATTTTTCTGCCACCGGGGATCTGACTATGACCCCGCTAGATTTTGCTGTACTCACCGGCCTAGACATAGGAGGTTGGCCCGTTCCTTACGATGAGGATATGGACGAGTGGGAGGCCGCTTGGTTGTATTTGCTGGGGGCTCGCCCGCCTGTGGACAGAGCTTCGGGGAGAGTCCGATACACCTGGTTCTCTTCCCATTTTCGGAGGCCGGAGATGGAGCCTGGGTCTCCTGCGGAGGCCGAGCAGTACGCCCGTGGCTTCCTTATGTTCCTCTTTGGCACCACTCTGTTTGCAGATAGGGGGAACACTGTCGGGTTGTATCTCTTGAGTGCCCTAGTGGACCTATCACAGGTCAGTCGGTACGACTGGGGTGGCGCCGGCCTGGCTACCCTTTACTGTTATATGAGCGCGACCTCCCGCGGGCAGGGAGACTTACTTGGTGGCTACTGGCGAGCATGGGAGGTACGTTCTGTCTCCTTAATTTACATTTCTGCTCCTCATACTTGTTCATTGCACACACACGGCGCACTTTACATCCTGTATTTTGCACTCAGCATTTTGTATTCACATTCTGCACTGTTTTCCACAGCTATGGGTCTATGTATATTTTTCGACATTAGCCCCGGAGATGGTGGTGGCAGGGCCCCTCATGACCCCGTATTCCTTGGTATTCGAGGGCGAGCACCGACCGAGACCTCGAGAGACTCTCCTCTATCTGCGACAGTACTTTGACACCGTGCGAACGACAGAGGTATTTCAGAACTCTCAGTTTTCTGCCGTTTTCATCTTTGATCTGCCTTGTATATTCCCGATTTCCGATTGATTCATGCACTGGTTATCCGCAGATCACGTGGCAGCCCTGGGCAGTCTTGGGCGATGGTCTCCGATTTCAGTATGTCGGAGGATTAGGCACCTCTCAGTACAGGATCCTGCTCGAGGGACCGGTTGGTAGAGCATGGTTTCTGGGGGAACGCTTCCTGCGTCAAGTGTGGGGATACCTTTCTCAGGATCCTCCTGCAGCACCTCCAGCCACTATGCGGACTGCTGATAGACTCTCTACCCAGGAGGTCATTAGCGCTATGCAGGGCACCGATGCTTTGCTACATCTTACAGAGGGAGACTACGCCACTTATCGTCATACATATCTGATGCCTCCCTTGACAGGAGTGCGTGCTCCGCCACTGAGGCCCTCTGGTGTACCGTCTTCGAGTAGGGCTCGTGCTACAGATATCCCCTCCTCCAGCAGGGCTGGTACGTCTCGAGGTGGGGGCGGATCCATTCCCCCAATCCCCCCGACTCTTCATCATCCCGGGTGGCCAGACATGCCGACCGAGTTGATGGGGTGGCAGTATGGGACTACTTCTCCGATTCCGATCCCTATAAAGCCTCCGATGCCTGGTCACAGATATGTCAGAGACCCTGATTCACCACCGGTATGTTTTACAGCTTTGATTTATCAGTCGGACATTTGGACATCCATTCTCTTACTGATAGTTTTGCATTTGTGTCTGTAGCCTCCAGTTTAGTACATGGATGAGATGCTTGGGATGCTGGCCTCACTTGAGGGGATGGTCTTGCGTAGAGAGGCGCAGTTGTCCATCATGGGCTTCCAGGTACCCTTTTAGTTTTCTGGTATTTACCATACTCCTGATGATATGCTGATCTTGAACATTCTACTGCATTGATAAGCTGTTTGTGTAGAGCACATCTAACACACACCCTACTCACATACTGTACTTTCATCTGGTTTTCATATTTGAACTGATGTATTGAACTGTTCATTTTCAGATGCCTCCTGTATATGCTCCGCCACAGGCTAGACCGCCTGGGCCTTCTCAGGGAGGTAGACCGTCTGGATCTTTTCGAGGTGCTAGACCATCTGGGCCGTCCCGAGGAGCTGGGCCATCTAGGCCTTCTCGAGGGGCTCGAGGAGCGGGGTCGTCTCACAGACGTAGGGCTCATGTTATTGAGGAGGAGCCTGGTGAGGATGAGGAGGAGGAGGTCGCAGACCGTGAGTCAGAGACATCTGCTGGGGAGGAGGGTTCCGGCCTTGGTTCCGGAAGTGGAGGCGAGGCTGAGGGGGATCCTGAGGATGATAGCTCCGACCCAGATGGCAATGATGGTGCAGAGGTTGTCCCGCAGAAGAGGATGAGGGGGCCTCCTCATTCTCGCTCCCGAGGGCACTGATGTTGTTTCCTGCTTTATTTTACTTTTTGCTAGTAGTTTGTAGCATTTTGCAGATTATCAGGCAGTTTTATTTCCTGTAAAACTCGTACCTTCATTTGTTGTAAAACATGATGGAATGAAACAGCTTTTGAAAAGGATGTTTGTATTTGAAAGTCTTAGCATCGCATCGCGTCATTTTGCACAAAAATGGAATTGAATGAAATGTGCGCACTGTGTATTCACCGAGTCAGGTAATGAGTCGACACAACAAAACAAACAACTCAACTCGTTAAGAAAAGACAAGATCTTAACAAGTTTACAACTCGATAAGCAAAATACAACAATGTTAACGACTCGATAAACAAGACTTAACAAAATTGCGTAAACAAAAGAGTAACAACTCAAAACACCAAATGTGACAGTTCGACAAAACTTACAACTCGATAAACAAAACGACAACTCGATAAGCAAAACAACAACTCGATGGACAAAACAAAACGTACATTCAGATGATTTGGGTGTTGGGACGCATCCGAAACTGAGAGAAATGGAGGCCTTTGACATTCCCGATGCATCGAGATGCCTCAAATTTCCTTCCGGAGGGTAAACAGGACCAATGAGCATGGTGGGCCCCACTTTGCTTTTGGAGAGCCATAAGTGGCCGGCCTGCTAGAATAGGTGGCCGGCCGGCCACTTTTCTCTGCAGCCTCCAGAATTTTGACACTTGTCCCCTGAATAGTGTTTTACTCCTCTATAAAAGCTCCAACTTCGAGATTCATTCATTTCATCACTGCTTTACACAAAAATGGAGGCATTTCTCGCAGAAAATCTCACATCTTGGATCTCTTCTCTAGATGGCTCGGAAAAGTTGAACTTCCGGGGTTTCGGCTTGAATGCACTATTCACGCTGGGCCGGACTCCACTGCACTTTCCTTTCCTCCATGCGGCGGCGAGATTTTGGAACCCGGTGACGCACGTTTTCAGCTTTGGGGGGCAAGAGGTATGTCCCACTTTTGAAGATTTTCAAGTTTTGATGGAGTCTGAACATTCAGAAGAGATCTTGCCTCAGTCTCGTTTCGGCCATGCCCAAGCTTTAGGGCGGATGTGCGGTCTCAACGCGCATGATGTTCGATCCCTGATTTGTAACGGGAGGTTGGATATCCCGAGCCTGATTTACCGATTCTCCGATGCCGGTGACCGCGGTGACCATTATCGGCAAGGTTTTCGACAACATGCCCTCTGCTTGTGCATGCTATCCCATTTTCTGTTTGTCTCGGGCTCCGGGGGAGCTAACATCCGTTTGATTGAAGTTGCTCAAGGCTTGAGGGAAGGAAAGAGCTGTACCGCCATGACATTGGCTGAGACACTGCTGGGTTTGGATGCCTTCCACCGCCAGGAGACAACCAGGTTTGCGGGGAGCCCACTACTGTTGCAGGTAATGTTTCCCACCCAAGCTCACATATGTAGTTGCTCACATCGCTCGGCCCTCAGGCTCGGTTTTTCTCACAAAACCCTCATCTTACTTTTCCCTCATCGCACATCTCTCTATTCTTTATTCTCTCATTTTTCATCCCTCCCCAGATATGGCTGATGGATAAATTGCAAGTTGTGGACTCTTGCCCTGCTTACTCAGCCCGCGGCTACTTCTTTCGACAACGCCTGGTTGACGCCCTTGATGAGGGATGGTGGGTTGAATGGATGT
The DNA here is from genome assembly GCA_036172215.1 of Camellia granthamiana. NCBI lineage: Eukaryota > Viridiplantae > Streptophyta > Magnoliopsida > Ericales > Theaceae > Camellia > Camellia granthamiana. Next base: position 80,364,033 of record CM069904.1, read on the forward strand.
GCAACTTGTCAGCTGAACGCATTGCTTGGCGCTGTCCTTGGCTTAACCTTCCGGCGATGAGCTATAGCATGTTCCAGGATACTGGGATCCGGTTGATTGGCCTGACCCATTGTGTATTCTATTTCCCATTCCGCATTCTGCGCCAGTTCGGCCATGATCAGACTTGCCCTCCGGAGGGGATAGAGTATCCGGTCGCCTTCCCGATCCGAGGTGCACACCTCGCCCGACATACTACGGCTTGGAGGACTAGAGAGCTCCTGCCCCCCGCCCCTATTTTCAGTTGCACTTTGTCTGATGAGTGCTGGGATTGGCTCAATGAGGAGGCACAGATTGGGCCTAGGTCAGCGTCGGAGGCTTCGACTAGCTCCGGGAGGGGGCGCAGGGACATCTGACCTGACTATGCCCCAGATTTATTGCTTTATTAGTACTTTCAAGTTTTCATTATGAATGTAATAAAAAGCAACTTCAATTGTATGCAAGAGCAAGAGAACTCTGTTTTGAAATCAATGAAATTGAAGGTTGTGGTACTGAAAATTTCCCGTTTTGGTTCAAAAATGGTCTTAGTTGTGAAAAGATTAATCTGAACAAAGTCAACTTTTATTAAAACTTTTCAAAACTATTTTCGATAAGGATCAGAACTGGACACGCCTGAGATCTGTCACTGAGATGCACAACCCCGGATCCTAGCAACTGGAAAGTTGCCCCTAGTCTGAATGGTACCCCAGCACCTCCTGGCAACGGAAAGTTGCCCCTAGTCTGAATAGCACTGCACCGGAGATTACGATGAATGCTGATGGACAAGGATGACTGAGATGATCAAAATGGACAAAGTTGATCAGGGAAAATGTTTATGGCTGAACTTCAGGATGAAGCTGCCTACGTATCCCAAAGATGGGAATCAAGCCTTACGTAGTTCAGGCTTAGGTTCGCTCGGGTATTTTTACTCTCCTTTTGCGCTCTAACTTTTGCCAAGGCCGCCCTTTGCGGGTTTTCAACCTTGCGAGCTCAGTTTTTATATTTTCAAATTTTTTGTGCTCTGAGTTTTGCCTAGGTCGCCCTTTCGGGTTTTCGGCCTAGCAAGCCTCTCAAGGGTAGTATTTCTTCAACTTGTCCATGTTGATCGGTTGGGAAAACTCCAAGCCATCCAGATCCATCGGAACCACAGCTCCACCCGACCAGATAGACTTAATGATGTAGGGACCAGTCCAATTAGGTCTGAACTTGCCCCTTGGGTCGTGGATGGGAGCTCGGTTGTCCTTGAGCACCAAATCTCCTTCCTTTAAATTCCTGGACTTAACCTTCTTGTTGAAAGCCCGGGCAATTCTGCGTTGATAACCCTGAACATGGTACAGTGCTTTCAGTCTTCTTTCATCGAAAAGCATGAGTTCCTCAAATCTATTTTGCTGCCAATCCGCTTCGGCTATCTGGCATTCAGCCAATACTCGTAATAACGGAACCTCAATCTCAATAGGTAGAACGGCCTCCATCCCATAAACCAATGAATACGGAGTCGCCCCAGTTGAAGTTCTGATTGAAGTTCGGTAGCCCCACAGAGCAAACGGCAGCTTATCTGGCCAGTCCCGGTAGGTTTCCACCATCTTCTGCAGTATGCGCTTGATATTCTTGTTTGCGGCCTCAACCGCTCCATTGGTTTGCGGCCGATAGGTAGACGACTTATGAAAAGCCACATTGTATTTTTCCAACAAGTCTATCACTTCCTTCTTGAAGTGGGAACCGTTATCTGAAATTATTTCGTTTGGGACTCCGTAGCGACAGATGATGTTGTTTCTGATAAACTTTGCAACGTGCGAAGCCTTCAACACCGCATAAGATTGGGCCTCAACCCACTTTGTGAAATAATCTATCGCTACCAAGATGAACTCATGCCCATTCGACCCCTTCGGCGTGACAGCTCCGATCACATCAATTCCCCAGACTGAAAATGGCCATGGCGAAGTCATGTTGTACAGCTTTGATGGCGGGATGTTCATGCGATTTGCATGGATCTGACATTTATGGCATCGCCGAACAAAACCAATACAATCCTCCTCCATGGTGGACCAGTAGTAACCTTGTCTGAGAATCTTCCGTGCTAGCATTACCCCATTCATATGTGCTCCACATTCCCCTCCATGGATGGCTTCCATTAGACTCTTTGACTCTTCGGCATCAACACACAGTTTATGCATTCCCAGATGACCTCTTCTATACAGCTTACCCTCACAGATGATGAACTGAACGGCCAATCTTCTTATTACCCTTTTGTCCTTGGCATTTACCCCTGGCGGGTATGCTTCCTTCTCCAAGAAATTCCAAATGTCGTAATACCAGGGGTGTTCGTCCTGAACTTCATCTATGGCTGCAATCGACTCATAGGCTGGTGCAAATTTCTGGTCAATGATGACTGGACGCATCCGGACTCCACACGGGATGTCTATCATGGATGATAGAGTTGCTAAAGAATCTGCGAACCTGTTGTTCTCTCTTAGTAGATGAGTAAAACTTAGCTTCTCAAACCGAGGAATTAGCAAATCCAAGGTTTGGTGATACATCATCATCTTTTCCTCTTTTACTTTCCAGTCTCCTTCAGCTTGAGACACAACGAGGTTCGAATCCCCAATGACGTCCAGCCGTCTTGCCCCTAGTTCCAGGGCTGCTTCTAGACCAGCGATACACGCCTCGTATTCTGCTTCATTGTTCGAGACTTTGAATCGGAGTTTGAAGGCTAGAGGGATACGGGAATTGTCGGGCGCTATCAGCAACACTCCTATCCCATACCCATGTTGATTTGACGCTCCATCAAAGTACATCGTCCAAGTTTCATCGTCGATATGCAAAATGGCTTCATCTGGGAACAAATACTCCACTGCTTCATCCCCCTCAACCGGATGGTTGGCAAGGAACTCTGCTACTGCTCTTCCCTTCACTGACTTGCGTGTGACATACTTGAGGTCAAATTCGGAGAGCAACAGCAACCAACGAGCTAGCCTACCCGTAAGCGCTGGTTTCTCGAAAAGATATTTGATGGGATCGAGTCGTGAAACCAACATTACGGAGTGAGCTAACAAATAGTGCCGCAGTTTCCTGGTAGCCCATACCAGAGCTAAGCAAGCCTTTTCCAGCGGTGTATATCGGGTCTCATATTCCAGCATTTTCTTACTTAAATAGTAGATGGCTTTCTCCACCTTGTCTTCTGATTCTTGAGCAAGCATGCAGCCCATCGTGGTCTCCATCACTGACAGATACAAAATCAACGGTTTCCCCGGTTCTGGTGGCGATAAAACGGGCGGGTTCTGTAGATACTCTTTAATCTGTTCAAACGCAGCTTGACATCGGCCGTCCCATTGGAACTTCTTTCCTTTCTTCAGGAGACCAAAAAGTGGTTCACAAGTCAAGGTTAATTTTGAGATAAACCGTCTTATGAATTGCACTTTACCCAGGAAGCCTCTCACCTCCTTTTCAGTCCTTGGTGGGGGCATTTCTAGGATGGCCTTGATTTTGGAAGGGTCGACTTCGATGCCCCTTTGTGTAATCAGAAACCCCAGCATTTTTCCCGCTGTAACACCAAACGTACATTTTTTAGGGTTCAGCTGCAACCGGAATTCCCTGATCCTTTGGAAAAACTTATGCAAGGCGGTGTAGTGGCCCTCTCTTTCTTTGGACTTGACAATCATGTCGTCCACATACACCTCTACCTCTTTGTGGATCATATCATGTAATATTGTGGTCGCGGCCCGTTGATAAGTAGCTCCAGCGTTCTTCAACCCAAACGGCATTACCCTGTAGCAGTATGTCCCCCACAGGGTGGTGAATGCAGTCTTTTCCCTGTCTTCTGGTGCCATTACTATCTGGTTGTATCCTGAGAAGCCATCCATAAATGAGAGCAATGCATGCCCTGCTGTGAAATCTACCAACTCATCGATGTGCGGTAAGGGGAAGTCGTCCTTCGGACTAGCTCTGTTCAAATCCCTGAAGTCCACACACACCCGGATCCTGCCGTCCTTCTTCGGCACCGGAACAATGTTGGCCAACCAAGTTGGGTACTCAGATACCAGCAAGAAGCCTGCGTCGATTTGCTTGGTGACCTCTTCCTTAATCTTGAGAGCCCAGTCCGGGCGGATTCTCCTGAGTTTCTGTTTGACAGGTCGAGCCTCGGGGTCAAGGGGGATCCGATGCTGTACAATCTCAGGATCGATTCCAGGCATGTCTTCGTAGGACCACGCGAAAACATCTTTGAAATCTTTTAATAAAGCGACTAGTCGCGCGCATTCCTCCGAAGACAACGTGGACCCGATCTGGACCAGCCGCGGGTCCTCCTCAGTACCAATGTTCACGGTAATGATTTCATCCATTAATGGTTTAACAAATCTCTCTTGCTCTTGCTCAATTAAACGTTGTAAAACCGGAGGAACTTCGTCCTCTTCGTTTTCATCAAAATTTTGAAAGTCTGAATTAATGCAATAAATTAGGGGCACAGAAAAGTACTCGGAAACCACAGATAGTTCATTCTCATTAGGCACAGCCAGATCGTCCAATTCATTGGTTACAACAGACTCAAATGAAAAGGAAAAAGACGACCTAGACAGGACTGTGGCATCCGGGTTAACATCCCCAGGAGTACCAGACTCAGACTCAGTCGAGCTGGAACCTGATTCCGACTCACAAGACTCGGTGGAATCAGATTCCGGCTCACTACCTGACCCGGTGCTGCCGGACAAAAATCCCTCCTCGTACTGCCAAGTGAGAGAGGGTGCGATTGATGCATCCAAGATAGCTGCTGGTTGGCTCGCAGCCGTTTCATCCCCAATCATGGAAACCTCGGAGTTATCCCCCAAGCACTTATGGTCGATCGGAGGATCAAAGAGTAGACATGCCAGCGCTACCCCCATTTCAAATTCTGTGCCCTCAGGATCCACTGCCTTGTTCTGCTCAACCTCAGTTGTTGGGTCTGTCTGCTCTGTGGCAACGTCATCCCCGGGTAGTTGCAGGTCGAAAAAGATCTCAAAACCGGGCACGCGCTTCTTCTCCGCGTTTATCCACGGCTCTAGGAAGCCGCAAAATGGAAAGTCCTTCCCCTCCCGGATGAAGCGTCCGTTCAGGGTGCCCTGAATGGGCCTATGCATCAAGTCAAATGGCTTCCCAGCCTGCTTTGCCCTGGCTCTACCAGCCATTTCTTTTCCTTTCCTCACCCAGTCTTCTTTGGTGGGCAGATAACCCAGTCCAAAGGTATGCGGGTTGCGTGGCACTTCGGCCAATGTTGCGACGCCTTTCCTGCCGCTCTTTCCTAATCCCATCCCGGGGATGTGTTGTAGCTTGTTCATGAGGTAGACGGATTGAGCACTGACGTACATACCTTCATTCACAGCCATAATGTTTTGCACAACCCGGGCCTCGGCCAGAGTAAATCCTGATATAAACACGTCCTCCATGCCGTGCTCTATTTCTAGGACTGGTGTAGACACCTCCGGAGGGGGATGGATCGATGAATTCCCAAACACAATGGCTACTCCCTTTCCACAGGGGTATTTCACCATTTGATGCAGAGTAGACGAGACGGCCTTCACCTGATGCAACCACGGTCGCCCCAGAAGCAGGTTGAAAGTTGCGGGAACTTCCAAGACATGGAAATCTATCTCGTGCTGTCCAGGTCCAACCTTCGTCTGAATCTTGACAGTTCCCATCACTGCTCTGCTGGTATTATCGTACGCTTTGATCACCTGAGTTGTCGGGATGAAGTCCGCGGGCTTCAGCCCGATTGCATATGCTGTTCTGGCTGGGCAGACGTTGATGGCAGACCCGGTATCAACAAGTACCACCGGTATCCACTTGTCTCTACATTCCACGGAAATGTAGAGAGGTTTGTTATGATTCACGCCCTCAGGCGGCAGTTCCTTGTCTGAAAAGGTTAAAGCCGGGGAACCTCCTCCCGGAAAAACCAGCCCAACCAGCTGCTCTGGTGTAGTATCGATGGAGAGCTTGGCCTTGTCCATGGCAGATAGGACAGCCTGTCTGTGTACCCGTGAAGCCATAAGCAGTCCCCAGATGGAGATGTCTGCTTGTATCTTCTTTAATTGCCTCAGCACAGCTTCTTCTTCAATCTGTTTCTCTCTCTGTTTCTCAGCTTCCTTGTCTTTACCAGATGCTTCTGGTTGGTCTAGGTGCGGGGGCTTGAAGTACCGCCCACTTCTGGTCATGTGGTCCACCTCATCGAGGTACCAGGTGCTGTCTGGTTGATTTGCTCCCCAGTCTTCGTCTGTGTGGGCAAGACATAAGTCGTCGTCTTCCCACCACATCCCGTTAGCATCCAAAAGACACCTGTCTGGTTCTGGCAGATGTGTACTCTCAGTACCTTCATCCCATATGCTCACAGCATTGTCCGTTCTTGTGCCCACAACACTCTCAGCCCCTTCATGGGCTTTTGCCTTTCTGATTCTCTCGGAATCCCAAAACTTCTCCTGTTCTGTCTGCATTGCTGCAGTTTGTTGTTCCATTGTCTTTGCATCCACAATGCTTAAGTCCCGAGCGGAATTCTTTGTACCGGCGCTCTCCGACAATCCATTCTGACTCTCGGCCCTTCCGGCCACAGTTAATACCCTCGCCCCTGCCGGGCTCTGCTCTGGCTGAAACTCCACAATATCAGGCTGATCATCTAACCACCCGATGGCCTCCGCCGACTCCTCATATTCAAACCAGTTGATTGTTGCATCTCCTGATTCTTGGTCGTTGAAGAACTGGAGGTTGGCGAAGTCCTCCTCCGCTGTTGCTAGATCATCTGCCCCCTGTTCAAGTCTGTCCCCCTGAATCATGCACAGTTCAGCTTTTTCCGGCAGTCCCATACTCGGCTCAGACTGGCCCACTGATAAAATGTATTCGCTTGGATCATAGGCTCCCCCAGCGTAATTCCCAGACCGCTTGATCCCAGACTCAACAACTCTGTTCTCCTCTGAAACCCGCCTTATTCCGTCTTCAGTGGTCACCACCTTTGACTCGGATTGGGTTGTGAAGGTGTCCAACATGCACAAGTCAGTGCAGTCGGGAAGGATCACCTCCGGCTTGGGTAGGTGGGAGGGAGTAATGTAGATACTAGGATCGTAGGATACGACCCCAGTTTGGATGAGGTTGACTCTTTTGGGTGGTGGATCTTGGTTATGGGTAGGGAGTGGGTTGGTTGTGACGTTGGGTCTTTCGGGAGGTAGAATAATATTTTTGTCGATGAGGTCCTGAGCCTTGTGACGCAGCCTGAAACAATGGTCGGTATCATGACCGTGCTGCTGGTGGTAGGCACAGTATTTGGCTGGGTTGTGAGAAGGGGGGAGTGGATTTGGTGGCGGCCTCGGCTCCAGGGGTTTTAGATGTCCCTTTCTAATCAAGACCCCCAGAACCTTGGACAAAGGCATGTATAGTGGAGTAAAGGTTCTTTGGCCTCTGGGCTGGAATCTCGGGGCTTGGGTACTGCTCCCGGACGTACTGGAAAAGGGGGTGGCCGCCATGGGCCTTGGCTGGGGAGGGGGATTGGTGGTGACCATACTGAACTCCGAAGTCCTTGTGTTTGCAGCGCCACTCGGGCCTGCGTTGTTATTGCGGTTGAATGTCCTCCGGGGTTGCTCCCGGTCCTGGTCGATCAGACCTTGCTTCATCGCATCCTCGATCTGTACCCCCATCTTGTGTAAGTCTGAGAAGGTGGGAAAGGGGAGTACGATCATCTTCTGCATGAGTTTTGGTTGGAGATTGCGCACAATCATCCTAATTTGATCTTTGTCTGTAGGCCTCAAGGTCATCATCGATGCCTTTGCCCTCCATCGAGTTACGAAGTCTGAGAAAGTCTCCTTGGCCTCTTGCCTCGTCGTTTCGAGATCACGAGTTGTAATCTCGATCTGTGTATTGTACGAGTACTGTGCAACGAAGGCCTCAGCCATCTCATCCCAGTTTTTTTTCACGTCATCTTCTAGCTTCGCGTACCAAATGGCTGCCACACCCGACAAAGTTCGGCCAAACAGGGAGAGCTTTTGTGGTCGGGTTAGGCCCATTGGCCGCAGGATGTCTGAGAATAGCCGAAGATGGACCATAGGATCCCCGGACCCATCAAAACGATCAATCTGTGGCATCTTGAATCTGTCTGGCAATGTTACGGCCACGTCGGTGTATCCATCTTCGATGTCTGGGATGGCCTTCACCCCCTGGGACTTCTTAAAAAGCTTCTCCAGTTTGCTCAATTTCAGAGCTGTATGGTCTACCTCGAACTCGAATGGAGAGTCCGGATGGTTGGCAGGTGTATGAGTCTTGGACAGTTGAGGCAGAAGCGGGGGCGGAGCCAACCCCGTTGGATGGCCTGTGTCCTCTTGAATATTCTGGACATTGGGTAGGGTGTTCTGGGTGTTCAGGGGGGTATTCTGGGGATTTGGCAGGGCATTTTGACCAGTGGATGCCTGCTCGGGTAACGGAGCTCCGGGTGGAGGAGAAGCCGGGTGCGAGGTTGATGTTCCGGTTTGCTGCTGGAGCCTGGTAATGAGCTCAGCCTGTTGGGCCATGACTGTGGCCTGTTGCTTAGAAAATTCCGCTTGGCGGATGGCATCCTCTTGCATCTGTTTCATGCTCTCGTGCATTTGGCGCATCATCGCCTCCATCCCTGATGTATTCTGCTGTTCCATCTGAATGACCGGTAAATGTACCTCTATGGCAGACACAGAAATCTCAACCTGACTGCTTACTGTCAAAGTAGCCCTCTGTTCCGGTAATCCCTGTTCTGACACACTACGCCTCCTCGGCCTTCTTCTGATAACTGGGGGTAGAAAGTGGAACACTGGATGTCCGTCAACCAGATCCTCGGATCGATTGAGTCGGCGACCTCGTGTCCAAAGTGCTTGGGGAGTATCTAGTGGTTCAGAAGCAATCGTGCTAAAAACTGCCCTAGCAAAAAGATAAATAAAGCGAAAATGAAATAAATAACCAGAAAACGGACAGCATAACAGCTTAAATTAAATACACAACACACAGTCGGGCATACAACACACGGTTGATAAGCTGGGTATACACTGTCCTTGATCACTGATTACTGTCCCTATATCACTGTTTCCCAAAAACCGAATCTGATATCCGCAGACAACTGATTCTCAAATGACTGGCTGATGCCCGCAGGCCTGACGCCCAATCTCAAAAACTGATGCCCGCAGGCCTGATGCCCAAACCCACAAATTGATACATGCATTCCCTGTAGAGACGCACTCTAACAAGCACATAACAGATAAGTGAGAGCCAAAACACCCCTATGTTGGGGTAGGGTTTCCCTGTCCTATTTTGTCAGGAACTAGGGTTTCACTATGCACGCAGCGGTTTCAAACAACCTATAAACGGGTAAGCAACCTGTCCTAGTTTGGAATGGTCACTATGGATCCGAATATGCACTAGGTCGAATGGTCAAAAAGGGTGCCCCGGTAAAACCGGGGTTTGTGTTCCCATACTGGCAGAGCCCGTAACCGATCAGCCTTATGGACATGCCTTGACAAGACAAGCCTCCGGCAAACCGCTCAGGAATAGCAGATGGCAAACACGGTGTCCTAGGCGCACCAATGCAAATGCAATGCAAAGAAACACACAAGTGTAGTCAAAACCAGATATCACGAGTTCGAGTCAAGTTCTCTAAATCCCCAGCAGAGTCGCCAGAAACTGTAGACGTCCCCGAACGCATCCCGGGGAAGGAGCGAATCCCCCCCGTTCTGGTTCGATATTGGGTTACTACAGTTCGAAGGACTCAAATGTCACGGTTCTAAATCTCGAACCAAAGAGTCCAAATCCGGCAAATCGTTTTGAAAACAGATTTTTTTGAAAGAAGTGCCAAACATGGACTGCTTTGCCAGATACAGAGTCGCCACCTAAATATTTTATTTTTGGGAAATTTAGGAAACCCTGACTCGGTGCCAAAGGCCACGTGTCCGTCATCACCAAAGTTGCCTCGGCTCGGGAACTTGGGTACGATTGGGGAAGGCCACTTCGTGAGCACCCCCGCTCGCCCGGTCAAAGACCGGCCTCTACTAACCATGATATCTTATTTTGAAAACATTGTATGTTCTTATTCCGGTTATTAGCCTAGGTTACTATGTGATGCGCACAGCATACAAGTATAGACTGAGTCGCCCGAATTGGAACAAAACATTTCATGTTTGTTTGTTTGAAAATGGTTTGCTACCCGCAGGTAGGCTTAAAATGCAGATTTTGCCACCCTCGGGTGGGCTTAGGAAAACATGGTGTTGCCACTATCTAGTGGGCTTAAAACAAACAATCAATGCATTATTCCAATTCAGATAACACAACCTCCACCCACAGGCATTCAGGCAGTTATATCACATAAGCAAATAGCCTCATGGCAAGCATGCTATCATGGCAACACTCACACGCATGCAAGGATGCTAAAGCATAAAACTTACCGAGTACTCCAAACCAAAATAAAAGCTGATTAGAAATCATGCATGATCCTAAGTATACAGAAATGCCTAATGCAACACATGCAAAGATGCAACTATAGCAGGCTCGACTATTCTAAACATGGCATATGGAATGCTACAACTAACACGTATTCAATTAGGAATTGAAATACGAATGCAGTTTGTATGATGCGCCGAGCCCGGTGCATGCAAAACAGATGAATGATGCAAACATGCTGTCATACTGTATGCTAATTGAAATATGCCCTATATCTAATCATTGTAAGCAGGTAAATAAAAGGGAGAAAGACGTGGGGTTGGAAGACATACATCACACCCACCCACACTTATTACAATTATGCCCTCGCGCAGAGGGTCCAAATAAATATACAGTCCCAAATGAAAGAATAATACAGTCCAAATATTACAGTCCGAATAATATACAAATCCCTAATTAATTAACAAATTAACTAAGAAAACTGTAAACTGGCATGCAAGCCAGGGACTGCCTTGCTTCTGATGAACGATGTATGTTTGGGCTGCCTTCTCGCGGAAATCCACTGGGATGCCCCAATTAGCCTCTGTTTGCACCTGCTCTTGAAATGCGTGCTAGACTCCGAAAAGTTGCTGATTCTCCATTTTGCTGCGACAGAGAGCAGGAAAGGGGCATAGCAATGTATTTCACAAATATATGCATGCCTCGATCCTCGTGCCACCAATCACGCATCTCGATGCATGATGGCCGAGGAGCCGAATTGCACAACTCAATATGGGATGAATGCATATGAATGCTACAACAAAACCTAACTCCATCATGGGTAATCCGGAGTGTCGGTGACTTGGGAATTGAGACCCGTTCCGTCACTCGGAGTACGGAACGTACCTCGTTTCCCGTGCCCGGGCTAACTCCTATCCCGAACACGATGCAATATGCATGGTATGCATGAAATGCAGCTAGCATATGACCTAGCATGCCCAATGCTATGAAAATGAGATGTCTCGAAATGCGTGCACGCGGGCACGCAAACCGAGGCAATGATCCTAAGGCATGAAATGGCATACAAATGATATGCAAACATGCAAATGAATTTCAGCACTCACAAATGATGCAAAACAGTCCCGAAAGATGGGGAAATGACACCAAATGCACGGAATGGTCCCGAAATGCGATATTAAGCACCCGAAATGGCCTATAGCTATGCAATGCTTGCACAATATGGACATGGAATGAAAATACAGTAGCAAGGCAGCCCCAAGAAAAGCATTTTTGCAGTATAAAACGAGGCCAAACAGCAATCATAGATAGGGCAACAATGGTATGCAAAAATAGGGGCCAAGAGAGGGGCATTGAAGTAGATGGTAAATGAAAAGCCCAAACAGAAAAATTCCCTTCTATAACACTGAAGAGGGGCCAAAAATATGCATATTTACAGTAGATGACAACCCCAAAAACAGTATGCAAACATGCTAAGAATGCCATACAAGATATAGGCCACAAGAGGGTATAACATGAAGTAGGCCAAAAATTCATCAAACCCACAAGGACCCTTAATGAAATATGTCAAGAAGATCAAAATATGACTCTTTTCAGACCTGATGATGGCCAAAAACAGAATCTAGATAGGCTTAACAAAGCATGCAAAAATGGGGGTCAAAGAGGGGTATAATGACAAGTATAATATGGAGACCCCAAACAAAGTTTATCCCTTCTACAATGTTGTAGAGGGACCCAAAATAAGCCTACTCACAGTTCATGACATGCTCCAAAACAGATCACATGTAGGCCAAACAAATCATGCAAATTTACGGTAAATGTGAGAGATTATGAAGCAAGTGCATGATAGAGAGGCCAAAAAGGGTTGATCCCTTCTTCAATGTTTAAGAGGGGCTCAAAATAGGCCCACTCACAGTTTACATTGTGCTAGAAAACAGATCACACATAGGCCAAATATTCAATGCAAAATAATGGCATATAAGAGGATATTGAAACAAGTGCAAGATGGAGGTCTCAAACAGGGTTGAGCCCTTAAACAAACATGAAGAATGGCTCAAAAAAGGCCTAGTTTCAGTTAGGGTCGGAGCCCAAAACAGTAAGAAAATAGGGCTAAGAAATGGGACAAAAAAGTGCTACAAAAGGAGGGAAATGGACTTACCCTTGAAGACCAATGCTTTTGTTGCTTCTTGGCTTGTGTTTGCTGCCTCTAAGCCTCTGAAAAACCTCTCCTTGCTGCTGGAATGGAGTAGTGATGGTGGTGCTTGATAGTGATGAACAAATGGGGTTGAAACTTAGGAATTTTGAAGGAAAATGAGAGAGATGGAGGGAGATGAGTGTAGGCAATCTTTCCAACCCTTTTCCTTGAGTTGGGAGGCCACCTATATAGGAAAGAAAGGGAAGGAAAAGTGGAGGCCAAAAGTGGAGGGAAATGAGCCCTTATTTCCCTCCAAAAGGGTCCCCCGGATAGAGATATTTTCTGGGAGAAAACAGCACACAGCTGTAAAGCACACATCCCAAGGAAGCAGGCCAGCTGGGTGTTTTGGCTGCAGGTGGCCGGCCGGCCACCCCCCATGGCCGGTCGGCTAGGGGTCAAAAGGTTCAAGCTTAGTTTCTGGCCGGCCACCAGATATTGGTGTCCTCCCATGTGTGCTCAACAAGACCCTGTGGTTGGAAATTGACAACTCTAAAACAGGAGAGAGAATAGGCCACTTTAAAGAGGGGTTCAAAAGGTCCAATTGCAATTATTGGCCGGCCATGTGTTTTTAGGGTCCTCCCATGTGTGCACAACACAAATATGTGGTTTTGGCTTGAAGAAAATGGCCCTAGGGTGTTCAACATTAGCCCGGAAGTGAGAAAAACGGGCGCCGGGGGGTGCCGGAGGAGCATATCTGGTTGCTGAGACAATTGTTGGCCTCCCACCCTCCAGTGATCTTCCTGGTGATAAAACAGAGGTACCTGCCAAAAATGAACAAAAACCGATGCAAAACAAATGCTCGGGGGGCCAAAACACGCAGTTCGGGGTCCCGAAAACCGGCCGTTAAGCACCGAAAGTGGTGTTTGGCCACGAAGTGGGTATCTAAGACCCCAGTGTCCCTCGAAAGGGAGTAAATGAGATGTATACCAAAAACCGGAGGAATCGGAGATGGTTAGCCGGTCCCGAACCGAGGCACACGGCCTGACGGCTCCAAAAACCGGGAACCGGGCTCCGAAATGGGCAAAATGGCCTACGGGCATGAAATGTAGCCCACGGCCACTGAGAGATGGTCTACTGGACCTCTTCCTCCCCTCAGGAAAGAAAACGGAGAAAACCGAGTCTGGTTCACAAACCGAGGCAAGGCACAGAAGAGGGTTCGGAAGTCCGGAGGCAGGGCTCACGGCCGCGACTCTGAGACTTCTGAACGAGCACAATATGCAACATCACCGAGCGCTCAATCGGTGACGTCTGAGTCTTAAGGTCGGTCAAAAATGGGGTGTCTACACACCCGCTCGAGCGTGTGACTCAGGTCCCCGCGCGAGTGTGCATTTCCAAGCTCGAGCGGACTGTAAAACAAGGCAAAGTGCTGGGAACACGCATTTCCCGCTCGAGAATCACTTTCCCCGCTCGAGCGGACTGCATGAACTCAGCGTGTACGCTCGAGCGTGGAGTTCCCCGCTCGAGCGTGAGTTCAAAATCTGGAATTTCCAGATTCGAACCTCAAGCTCAAAACCAAGTTTTAACGCATCAAATTCGATCCTCTTGGGCTAATTTCCTGGAAAACACTTGTAAACTCATAATATTACATGATTCAAAGCTCAATTTGAGAAATCAAAGCCCAAAAGTAGTTCCATTAAACACATTTTCAAAGAAGCTTATATGAACAAGACCCAAATGTAACATGCATGGATTTAAACAACTTCAAAGCTTCAAATACTTGCCCCAAAGGGCCAATTCTTTCAAAAACAAGATGAATTCATGGACTAGAACCAAAATGTAAACATGCATGCAAGAATTTCCATGAAAACAACCTCAAAACTTCAAGATGTGCACATGCATGCATGATTTAAGCCTCTATTCAACCATCTACAACCAATTGATGATCTTAAGCTCCTTTTTACTATGAACCATGCAACAATTAACTTGAATTCACAAACAAGAAGGTAAATGTCCTACCTTAGGTCTTGAATGCGAGATATAAGAGCTCAATTATGCAAATTATCCTTCAATTCCTATAATTTCCAAGCAAATCTCCAAGTTGAACTCAATTCCTCTCAGTCTCTCACTCTAGTCGGTTTTGGTTTCAAGGAATGGCTGAGGAAATGATGTATCTAATGCATAATTCAAGCCTCAAAATATGATATGAAGTGGGCCACTAAGTGGCAAAGTTGTAAATAAGGCCAACTCTTGCAATCTAACATTATTTAATCTAATTTAATCATACCAAATCAAATTTCAATTAAACATGCCATAAAATCACGTAATTTCTAATTAGCACAAAACATTAATCAATTTCAGATTCGGCCGCCGATAAGGCCTTCAATTTACAGTTTAAAACATAAAACATGAACATATAATTCAGCAGTCAAACAGATAGACACAAAATTAAACTAATACACTCAATCAATCAGTTCAGAATTTCAGTCAATCAGTCAGTTAACATGCTTAATCATAGATTAGTACTAATCAGTGGTGTTATCAGTAAACAGTGGTGAGGGTTGTTACAATTATTTACACAAAAAATTAAGTTGATCCGATAATAAGAACATCTTCATTTTATTATATTTGTCACAAAAAAAAATGAACGGCAAATGTGTTTTTGAAAATAGGCAATTTATTTTGTTGAAAACAAATGTGATAAAATGAGGATATTACAATTATCAGATCGGCCCAATTTTTTATGTGAATGATATACACGAAGAATCCTAAAATATATATGGTTTAGATCATTAAAACGTGCCTTGTGGTAGGCCCTACGAGCTCAGACAATGCATCTTAGTTCAAATGAGGACAGAAGAGAAGCTTCTCTTTTCTTTATATCAAGGGAAAATTATGACGGTAGTCCCTGTATTTTGGTTCTTATGTCATTTTAGTCCCTGTGATTTCAATTGATTCAATTTTGACTTTGAATTTATAATTTTGTTTTAATTTGGTCCAATTAGTTACAACTCTTAGTATTTTTTGTGAAAAATATGCATACAAGTGTCATGTGCCATATCTTTAAGGGCAAAATTATAAACTTACAGAACTCAGTAAGTTAAGCTCAACCAATTTAGTAATAATTTTTCTTAAAATACACTAACGATATTATCAATTAGACCAAATTGACGCAAAATCTAAAATTAAGAATAAAAATCGAGTCAATTGAAAGTATAGAGATTAAAATAATACAAGAAATAAAATATAAAAACTGCCGATATAATTTGCCTTTGTATCAATTTGATTTGTATAGATTTTGTTTGGCTGTGACTTACAGATTAGTTTATTAACTAAAAAGTTTATTTTGTTGAAAATAGCTTAACTCATTAAATTTATTTCTTGCAAAAAGTCCATTGTAGCCATTATAAAAAAGCTATATAAAAAAGTTCAATCATTTTAAACTACTCTAATATATTTTGTTAATGTATACTCTGAGGGCACATGTTAAAAAATTCAAAATATTTGTATAATTTTTATTGTACATATTTTTATGTAAAATGTACAATCATTTCAAATTATCCCAGGGGCACATGTTAATAAAATTTTAATTTTAATGACATTATTATGTTATTCCTAATTTTTTATTTTATTTTTTAGTCTAACGGATAATGAGCATTAAGATAATAACATATTCTAAGTTGAGACCAAATAAAAAATTTAAAGACAAAATTGACACAATCAAAAATAGAAAGGTTAAATTAACAAAAGAAAAAAATTACATATATTATTGATATAATTTACACTTATTATTATTTTGGTGTTCAATTGTAGCTTATGTCTCATATCTCCCTTGTGCGAAAGACAAAAATTTTAGACAAGAGCACGACATAGTACTAAAGTGATATGCTGTTATATGAAAGCTTAAAATACCCTTTTCATCCTAAACTATTTATTCATTTTTGACATTTATGCTCTTTAATCATGTCAATAAATAATGTATTTTTATAAAAATAAATAAATTTTTTCACAGATTTAAACATTTCAATTAATTATTGCAAATAAAGTCAAATCATTGAAAAAAAGATTAAATTAAGAAATTTAGACAATTGTTTTGGACGTTTGTCAAAGTGAATGAGCAAATAATTTAGAAACCAAAATATATTATTTTCATATTTGTGGGAAAATATCTTTGATTGATAGATATTTGGCCTGCCGAAAATAAATTTTGTGGGCTTTAGGATATGGAATACATTGAATATTCTTGATATTTTTTGCATTTTGTGTAATTATCGCTATGGATGTTGATTTCTAACCACACAACTCTAACCACACAACCAAATGAAAAACTTAGCTGAAGAGTACCAGTAGAATAGATTGAGCCAACACCTGCCAACAAAAAGATGAGAAATCTGCGGTTGTTCGTCCACCTGGGGACACTCCGACAATCAAATCAGCAAATCTTATCTCTCACAGATAGCAAAATAATATTTAAATTCACAATAAAGAACTTACCTCAGATCCGCGAGGGTACCTTACTTTTATAACTTGTAGTGGCCTGATCTCCTAGAAGCCTCACTTCATTGGACTCAAACTTAATGCACATCCTGAACTTTCAGCTAAATAGGTATAACTCTTCATGAACCTTATCCTTATCCAAACTAAGATCTTCCTCCGTTTTAGGACTATTGTCTCTTATCCGGATTGATTTTTTTTTTTTTTTTTTGGGGGGGGGGGGGGTTAGGATTGTGTGAGTCTAAAGATCTCAGTTACATAGCATTGAAATGCCATATGTCATTGATTAAAACCCTCTTTAGAGTATGATTCCTAGAAAGTACACTCCCAACAAAGATATGACTTTTAAGATCCCAATAAAGGTCGGACTTTTAAATTGTGTAAGAAGAGACATTGTGAGGAGATTAAATACAACCCGATTAAGAAGAAAACTTTTAAATAAGCAATACTTGTTAGGCAAAGCATAATCCTAGAAAGGAAAATAATGAATCCAAACGGGCAAGTCAACTTTGACGTTTTTGAGATTTGAAGTGAATTTTTGGTGGGATCTTTCATACGTTATAAAATATATATATCTATACTATATATTAAGTGAAAGGAGATTTTTAATCCCAAGTCTTGTGGGAGTTTCAATCTCTCAATCTAAATTTCCTGATTTTTTGATTTTTTTTAAAAAAAATCTTAACATTTATTAACTTCTCCCAACTCCCAAGTCTTACCCTCATAATAACACTTTAATGCATTAAGAACAAGTATAAAAAAAATTCTTTGAAATTCAACACATATGAATTTTTTGAAAATTCCCAACACATATGATTATTATCTCTCATAATAATACTTTAATGCATTAAGAATAAGCATAAAAAAAATTTCTTGAAAAGTCCAACACATATGATTATTACCAAAATATTAAAATATAATATAATATAATAAAAAAAAAAGACATTTAATTCCTTGAAAAGTCCAACACAAACGATTATTATCAAAATATTAAACTTTAATATAATATAAAAAAGGAAAAAAAGGAAGACATTTAAAAAAAAAAAACATTTAAAAATCACAATTCATATATATAGATAATTGTAACACAATCCGTGCATAGCACGGGTGATATGCTAGTATTATATAAGAAAAATGAAATTTTTAACCCACAAGTCTTGTGAGAGTTCCAATGTCTCAATCCTAATTTCTTAATTTTTTGATTTAAAAAAAAATCTCAGCACTTATTGACTTCTCTAAAACCTTTTTGACTTCCCATACACACCATTTTTAACTTCTCTCATACCTATTTAATTATTTTGAAAATAATAATTATTTCCCATTTTCAACTTCTCCCAAACCTATTTAATTATTTTGAAAATAATAATTATCCCTTAATTTATGGATTTGAAATGGAAAGATAACAAAAATATTTCATAATCTCTTCATTCTAATTTCTCTCATCAATTTCCAAAAGAAAATATTAGAACTTTCCTTCCTTTTCTCTCTCTCAAAAAATTGAATAATATTTTTCATGAGAATTGTAGATATCTATTTATATCTTATATATGATATTATAACATAACAAAAAAATAAAATTAAATTAAAAATCAGATATATAAACAGATAAAATTAATAAATATGATTTTTATTTATTCAGTTAAATTTTTCTTTTGCCTCTCAATAGCCAATTTTAAAAATCTTTGAAGTCTATCTAAACAAATTTAATATATCTCACACCATCATACTTTAAATCAATAAAACTCATATGTCTATCACATATCTAGCTCACATCATAACTTACCTAAATAATAATAATTAAAAAAAAAAAAAACCTTGGATAAATAAAATTTTTTAAAAAATAGAAATCACAACTCCATCTTAAATAAATTTTTAAAAAAATAAATAAAAACCACACAAAAATAAAGAAGATAAGAATTTAGATATAGATCTCATACACTATGATTAGTGATAAGATTGTTAAATTATTTTTATAAAAAAAATTTTAAAAAATAATTTGTATATTAAAAAAAATCTAAAACAAATATAAATATCTATATCTATATATTATATAAGAAAAATGGGGTTTCTAATGAGAAATCTCCTAAGAGCTCCAAACTCTCATTCTAAAATTATTGATTTTCCAATTTATAAAATAGATTAAAAAAAACCTATTGGCTGATATATTTCATAATTTTAGAAATAATAATGGGAAGATAACAAAAATATTTCATAATCTCTCTCACAATTTTTTTTTTTTTTTTAAAATTAAAACTTGTATTCATTTTCTCTCATCCAAAAAATCAGATTATATTTTTCATGAAAGTTGTGGGTATCTGTCCATATCTTATATATTATATTATAACATAACCAAAAAAAAAAAAAAAAAAAAATCAGATATACAAACAGATAAAATTAATAAATTAAATTTTTATTTATTCAGTTAAAATATTCGTTTTGCCTCTCTCAATATCCAATTTTAAATTTTAAAAATCTATAAAGTCTATCTAAACAAATCTGATTTGAAAACATCTCCCACTATTATACTTTAAATCAATAAAACTCACATATCTATCACATATTTAACTTGCATTATAACTTACCTAAATAATAATAATTAAAAACAAATAGAAACCATAGATAAATTAAATTTTAAAAAAATTAAAAACCCACAACTCTATCTAAAATAAATTGAAAAAAATAAAAATAAAAACCACACAAAAATAAAGAAGATAAGAATTTAGATATGGATCTAAAAAAGATATAGCAATATCTAAATTTGAATTTTGATTCAAGAATATAATTATCTATTTTTTTTTTTATGTATATCAATCAAATTTTAAAATCACTTAATAGAACAAATTAATCAATTTTCTAAAATTATTGATTTTTCAATTTATAAAATAGATTTAAAAAAACAATTGACTGATTTATTTATTTAATTATTTTAGAAATAATAATTATCTTTTAATTTATGAATTTCAAATGGAAAGATAACAAAAATATTTCATAATCTCTCCATCTTAATCTCTCACCGATTTTCAAAAAAAATATTAAAACTTGCTTGCCTTCTCTCTTCCCCAAAAAGTAAGATAATATTTTTCATGAAAGTTGTGAATATCTATTTATATCTTATATATTATATTATAACATAACAAAAACAAAAACTAAAAATTAAATATACAAACAGATAAAATTAATAAATTTGATTTTTGTTTATTTAGTTAAAATATTTATTTTGCATCTCAATATCCAATTTTAAATTTAAATTTTTTTTAAAGTCCTAAATAATAATAATTAAAAACAAATAGAAACCATGGATAAATTAAATTTGAAAAAAATTAAAAACCCACAACTCCATCTAAAATAAATTGAAAAAAAAATAAAAACCACACAAAAATAAAGAAGATAAGAATTTAGATATGGATTTCAAAAAGATATAACAATATCTAAATTTGAATTTTAAATTAATAATATAATTATCTATTTTTTTGATGTCTATCTATCAAAATTTTAAATCACAAAGTGGTGAAACACAACCCGTGCATAGCACGGGTGATATACTAGGTTATACTATATATTAAGCAAAAGGGGGTTTTTAACCCCAAGCCTTGTGGGAGATCCAATCTCTCAATCTAAATTTCTTGATTTTTTGATTAAAAAAAAAAAAAACCTTAGCATTTATTAACTTCTTCCAACTCCCAAGTCTTATCTCATAATAACACTTTAATGCATTAAGAACAAGTATAAAAAAAATTCTTCGAAATCCAACACATATGAATTCTTTGAAAAGTCCCAACACATATGATTATTATCCCTCATAATAACACTTTAATACATTAAGAACAAGTATAAAAAAAAAAAAAAAAAAATTTGAAAAGTCCAACACATATGATTATTATCAAAATATTAAACTTTATTATAATATAATAAATAAAAAAAAGACATTTAATTCTTTGAAAATTCCAACACATATGATTATTATCAAAATATTAAACTTTAATATAATATAAAAAATGAAAAAAAGAAGACATTTAAAAAAAAAAAAGACATTTAAAAATCGCAATTCACTTATATAGATAATTATAAATATATTAAGGAAAAGGGGGTTTCTAAACCCCAAGCCTTGTGGGAGCTCCAATCTCTCAATCTTAATTTTCTAAATTTTTGATTTAAAAAAAAATCTCAGCATTTATTGATTTGGTCAAAATTTCTTGATCAACATTTATTAACTTTTTCCAATCCATATGCCTGCGTTTATTGATTTGGTCAAAATCCCTGATTAGCATTTAAAATCCCCTCATACAAATTATTATAAATATAACCGTGCATAGTTACTGCAATAGCATTTTTAATTTCTCCTGTACAGTATGGTTAGTGATAAGATTGTTAAATTATTTTTATAAAAAATCTTAAAAAACATAATTTATATATTAAAAAAAATTAAAACAAATATAAATATCTATAATTATTCCGTGCATAGCACGGGTGATAGGCTAGTACATATATATAATTAAAAGATAAGTGTTACTATTAACATTTATCTTTTTTCTTTAGACGCTTATCTCTTTTTATTTATTTATTTATTACAATTTTACTCTAATACCAATTTTTATTTTTACCCATCTCTATTGTAATGTCCTAAGTTCTTTTCAAAACAAAAGGAGTATTTTAATTTAAAATTTCTATTTCTTTGAACATCCTTGCTATTGTTGAGCCTTAGTGGTTTCGTGTTGTTATCTATTCCTTTTTTTCCGTAATTGTTCATGTTTATCCTAGCGTGATCTAGGGTGTCATTTTGCATTTTTAGGTTTTGGAGTGAATCCGAAAATGGTGAAAATGCATTAAGGTTGTTGTTGTCTCACTTTTGAGTTGAGACAACTCAAGCGGTACTTTCGTCGTTCGAGTAGTGACGTCGTCATTCCAGTATCTTGTTTTACAGTCTGAACTATTAGGAGTATGAATTCTTCGCTCAAGCGAAGGTTTCATCGCTCAAGCGGTCTGCTTATGGAGAGGAGAGATTCTAGGAGTTTGAATTCTTCACTCGAGCATAGTATTGTTCACTCGAGTGGTTTGTCCGTAGTTAGTTCCGAAAAATGTATCCAAGCACTTAAAAGTTGAGTTATTACATATCTCTCCCTCACTTTCACTTCACACACTCTCTCTATATTTCACTTTCTTCTTTTCTATTATCTCTCTCTCTCTCTAAAATACACCCACCAAAATTGTATGGGTTTGTTAACCACTTTTGTGTAACCAGGCTTAAGCCTCGAAACTTGTAACCCTTGAGGCATTCTTTTTGTTGATTATTTTCTTGTTCAAGAATTATCGCACGTGCTATGGATTCAACTTAGAAAAGATTGAACATGTATTGCATGTAGGCTCATTTCATAAATGTCTTTCATGAATGAAATACGGTTGTTAAGATTTGATTAATGAAAACTTGAGCTTATTGATTAGATGAATTCTTGGGTTATTTATGTCATTTATTTTAGGGTCGTTACATCTATCCTTCCAACCCTAATCCTAACACTAACCCTAATAACCCTCTACCTCCACTTCGGCCAACACTATCTCTCTCTCTCTCTCTCTCTCTCTCTCTCTCTCTCTCTCTCTCTCTCTCTCTCTCTCTCCTTCTTCTTCAGCAAATCCGACCACTCTTCACTCCGTTACCACCGCCCCTCCAATCTTCATCCTCACCAGCAACCTTCCTTCTTTTTCCGTCTCATCTTCTTATCTTCATCCTCACTATCACCGCCCACCACCACCGTCGTTGACCACATCTTCACCAAGCCCTAGCCACTCTCTCTCTCTCTCTCTCTCTCTCTCTCTCTCTCTCTCCCTTCTTCTTCTTTAGCAAATCCGACCACTTTTCACTCCGCTATCACCGCCCCTCTAATCTTCATCCTCAACAGCAACATTCCTTCTTCTTCCGTCTCATCTTCTTATCTTCATCCTTACCATCACCGCCTACCACCACCGTTGCCAACCACATCTTCACCAAACCCTATGTGATGCCCCGGGAAAAATTACCTCAATCAAACATGTTCACCAAGGGTCATCCAATATTAGGAAGTGTGTGTGCATGTGTGTGTAAGTGAGTGAGTGAGTGAGAGAGAGAGAGAGAGAGAGAGAGAGAGAGAGTAAATCCATAATAATATTAATAAAATTTCATGACTATCTCTTTCGCATTGAACTATTCCAGTGATTTCATCATTGTTTACATCTACCACAAAATAAAAATAGTTCAAAAGACAAGAGATGATACAAAGAAAGAGCCAAAAAGGCAAACATATTTTCAAGGAGTGTCCTTGAATACATAAAATGGAGTATAAATTTTCATACAAAAATAGCCTATGGCTTAAACATCAAACATCAAAAGAGAGCTTCCGTGCTCCCATCCAAAATCTCTTCCCAAGTCAATCATTTAGGTTGCACCTCAACATTGTTTTCTAAAAGGTGGTTAGTTTTGGGGTGAGCTAGTGCCTAGTATGATATACAATTATCAAGTTATATAAGCAATTGAGATGTATATGATCATGCCATATTACATCTAAGAAATTACCAAATATATCTCAAATCAAGAATATAATGAGTTAAAAGTACCCCTACCTCAAAATGATTGCAAAGAGTTGAAGCCGCAACAAGAAGTTTGGCCAAAACACGATCCAATCGGTGAGAATCTTGAATCAAGCTTGCTCTTCACTTTTCTTGAAGAATTTTAGGTAAATCTTTAGTAAAACTTGAGGAATTTAAGTGTTTTTAGGGTTAGGGCTCAAAAAGGGGTGTTAGAGAGAGAATAGAGTTGGAAAAAGTAAGAAGGAAAAGTGTTTAATCGACCTTTAAGTGAGCTGTGACCACCCCCAATGTGCATATTATTTCATTGGGCATATTTGCATAATGATGTGTTTAATTTGTTCTTATCTGTTTGTTTATGAAAAATCTGTCTGTTTATGCAAAATCTATCTAAGTGCTTACTTTGGATTGGAAATTGAAAGTCGAAACGGATTCAGAAATCGAAATTGATTGGTTCAATAGGCTAATTAGAATATTTAGAATCATATGGTAAATTTAATTAAAATTTGATTCGAATCAAAATAATTAGAATAAATTAATTAGAATTAAGCTTAATTGATTAGCCTTAATCTCACTTAATTAACTTAACTTAATTAAGCCTATAAATATGCAATATAAGCTTAATGAGTTCACATTCTTCATCATTTTGGCTGAGATTAGAGAGAGAGAGAGAGAGAGAGAGAGAGAGAGAGAGAGAGAAAGACTTCAACTTTGAGAGAGAGAACTTGGAGAATTGTAGAGATTTGAAGGGGGCTTGAAGAAATTAAGCTTTTAACCCTTGAATTCAAGCTATAGGTATGGAATTCACCCATAACTCTTGTAAATTATCCATGAAGAAGTTGAATTCACTTAGTTTATAAGAACATTTGCATGAATTTGAAAGGAAATAGTTAGAATCACCATGAATTTAGTGAGTTTGAGGTAATTGAGTACATGCATGCATAATTGATCATTTTCAAGCTTAATTCTCAACAAAATCCTTGCATGCATGAAGTTTTACTAGCTATCTTTGAAGGTTCTTCATCATTTCACACTAAACATCTCATATGATCATGCTTTCAAAAGAAAAGAGGACAATTCATTACATGCATAGCTAAAGTATGGACTTTTGAGTTTGATTTTAAGAATTGACAATGATTTTGAGCGATTGGCTACGTTTATATATTTTTCAAAGAGTTTTGGTACTTTTGGGTCCAGCCATACAAGCTTTACAACTTGGAATTATGCTTTTGAACTTGAACTCTATTCTGGAAATTCTAGAATTTTGCTCCACCGCTTGAGTAAACTATCTGTCGCTCGAGCGCACTTTGCATACATCTAGTGTTTTTGCAGACACGTTGCACATGGCTTGAGCAATATAATTACGGCTTGAGCGATCTCACTCTTTTATCCGACAAGGCTCGAGCGACCATCGACCGCACATTTCGACAATCTAGTACTTTTGCAAACAGGCCACACCGCTTAAGCGACCAAAGGTGTGCTGGAGCGAACTGCCCTATTTTCTGCATTTTTGAAATACACTCCCATGTGCATGCTTTTATCCTTAGGCATTGTTTAGGCATCTTTGAGCATTGTTTAGACATCCTTAATAGGAAATGAACTAGAAACACATTAAAAGGGAATTGAATTATAAAACGTTTGATTGAGATTTGCATTTTAATATGTGTATTGTGTAGGTGGATATCTGAGGCCTAATAGTGATCTAACCCACTATGAGCAATGTCTTTATAATGCTATGTTCGAAATGTATTTCGAAATTGTTCAAGAATGGTATTTTGAATTTGATTTTGTTAGTTATGAATGAATGTCCCTTTTGAATTGTAATCGTGGCATCCACTAGTGAGGCCCTCGCCTGGGAGAAATAATATCGTGGCCCATTGATTAATAGGCATATCCCTAGAAGAAAAAATACCACAGCCCATTGGATTAATTAAAACACAGAGATCTCTGGTGTTAGACCTTAATGGTCCACATCGTATTATGAATTATTGATTTACCCATCGTGGTCCCATTGGATTAAACCTTGTGATCTTATTAGCTTCGGCACATTGTCTCTTTGATACTCTATTGGATGTATCACGTAAATTGAATGATTGATTATTGTTGTCGTAAAGAATAGATTGATATGATTGTTTACTCTAACGGTTGCTTATTGACATGAATTGTTTCGGAAACGAGAAATGCGTTTTGTAACATGCTAAACTTCATTCATATAAAACCTTTATACTGATATTACTCATTAGGCTTCAGCTCACCCCTTTCCATTATATATATATATATATGTAGGTGAGCAAGCGGGATGTCAAGTTTAAAGCAGCTTTGGTGTCTACCCCTGTGAAGTCGTTTTGGAGTGCCTCCGTGAAGGGCATGCTTGGACTCAACAGGAGCCAAGCTTTGTCAACCATCTTTTGTTTTGTTTTGTTTCTTTTTGATGTTTTGGAATGACAATATATGAAAAGTCCAAGTTTGATGTATTGTGTATAAGTTGAATGAAATTTAAATTTTTTAAATTACTATGATTTTGGCATATATGCGCTGCTCATTGCACTCAGTTTATATATCTTTATTGCTTCTGCAAAGCCGATTATTATATTATGATTCTTTTGTCATTGAGGTCAAAGGTAATCCGAGATTACTGGCCGGTCATGACCTAAGCCTATAAGGGTAAGTTCGGGTCATGACAGAGCAGTATCAGAGCACGAGTTATATCTTACTCACTTGTCCATTGAGCAGTAAGGTGTCTAGAAAAGACTTAAGGATTGCATCCATATACATTTGAATATTAAAATGAAATAATTTTTGTAAATATATATATGTATATGTGTGCATACAATGTGTTTGTTATAATACAAGTTTTATATAGATAATGGTGAGAACAAGAGGTGATGAATTGAAGGAGTCAACCTCCTCATGACTTGACAGAATAGAGAGAATGATGCATGACATAGCTGAAAGCTTAAGGCAACAACAACAGCTACCCCGACCTCCGATGCCCGAACCACTAGTATAGGACCACCAAATAGATGATCGAACCATTGCCCTCACCAAAGAATTCAAAAAGATGAAGCCACCCTTATTTCATGGGGGAGTTGATCCACTAAAGGTTGAGGCTTGGGTGTTAGGAATCGAAAAGCTGTTTGAGGTGTTTCCTTGCGCAGAGACACAAAAAGTTCAATTAGCTGCATTCACTCTAGAAGATGACAATAAGGGAATTGATTGGGCTCAGTTTTTTGAAATTTTCTATGAGAAGTACTTCCCACAATGTTCCCAGGATAGAAAGGTATCTGAGTTTGAGCAATTAAAGCAAGGGAATAAGACAGTGGTAGAGTAAGAAACCCAGTTCACTGAACTAGCACGTTTTACACCACACATGGTTGATACAAGCTACAAAAAAAAGCTATAAAGTTTAAAGGAGGTCTTAGAGATTCAATTTTGGAAAGAATTAATGTACTTAAATTGCCAAAGTATATTAATGTGCTGGACAAAGCACTGGTGCCAGAAGCAAATATGGCTGCTCAAAACCAGAATTTTGAATAACGAGTGACAAAATTTCAATAAGGGAGCAACGTCTTTAATGAGCAAGAAATCAAAATCTAGTGATTCAGGTTCAAATCAGAGTGGCAACTCTGTACCCACTTGTGTTATATGTGGAAAGAAGTATCAGGGTGTTTGTTACTGTACTACAGCAGCTTGCTATCAGGTGGGAAAGTTGGTCACATTGCAAGAGATTGTACACAACCTTGACGAGATGGTAACCAAGGCGCTACAAGTTTGACCAGGTCAGTTCTAACAGTGAGATCAAATGCAACACCTGCTACAACAAGCAATGATGTAAGGCAAGGCAAAGATTTCACACTTATTCTAGGGCATACTCAGAACACAGAGGTTGTGGTTTCAGGTACACTTTCTATTTGTGGCCAAGCTACATATGTATTGATTGATTTGGGTTCCATACATTCTTTTATTTCTATTGTATTTGCTGATAAATTGAATAGACTTGCCGAATCTTTAAAATACATATTATGTGTTGCATCACCAACGGGAGGATCTATGTTGTGCTCATCTGTTTATTCTGCAGGTGAATTATTACTTGGAAATGCCACCATATATGTTGATTTGTTACCCCTTGATATGAGACATTTCGACGTTATTTTGGGTATGGACTGGCTATCCAAGTATTATGCAACTATTGATTATGCATCTAAATGAGTGACATTTCGACCTCTGGGTTAGTTTTATTTTGAGGGTAAGGGTGTAGCTCCTCCACTTTATCTAATATATGCAATGAAAGCCCGTAAATTGATTAGTAAGGTATGTCATGGGAACTTGTGTAGTGTGATAAATGATCAAACCATGGACCTCACCTTGGATAGTATTCTTGTAGTAAGGGATTTTCCTGATGTATTTCCTGAGGAGTTACCAAGATAACTAATTGATAGGGAAATTGAATTTGTAATTGATGTGATGCCGGGTACTTAATCTATATCTCAAACTCCATATCGTATGTTTACTACTGAAATGAAAGAATTGAAAGTTCAGTTGCAGGAATTACTCGATAAGGGGTTTATCCAGCCATACATCGCTATTGGGCGCATCGGTTCTCTTTGTAAAGAAGAAAGATGGCACACTCCGATTGTGTATTGATTACCAGGAAATCAACAAAGTAACCATTAAAATAAATATCCTCAGCCTCAGATTGATGATTTGTTTGATCAGCTACACGGGGCTCAGGTATTTTCAAAGATTGATTTGAGATCTGGCTATCACCAGTTGAAGGTTAAAGTCAAAGATATTGAGAAAACTGTCTTCTAAACCAGATATGGACACTATGAATTCTTAGTCATGCCTTTCGAAGTTACTAATGCACCTACAGCATTCATAGATTTAATGAATAGAGTGTTTAAACCTTTCTTGGATGATTTTGTTGTTGTATTTATTGACGACATCTTGATCTATTTGAGAAGTAAAGATGACCATGAACAACACTTGAGAATAATCCTTCAGACAATTAGAGAGAAACAGTTGTATGAAAAATTTTAAAAGTGTGAGTTCTGATTAGATGAAATTATATTTTTGGGGCATGTTATTAACAGAGATGGCATTTTAGTTGACCCACAGAAAATTGAAGTGATTATGGATTGGCTTACTCCGACTAACATAACAGAGGTTTAAAGTTTTATGAGATTGACAGGTTACTATCAGAGATTTGTCAAAGATTTTTCAAAGATTGCTGTGCCATTGACACAATTGACCCAAAAAGGAAAACCATCTATCTAGACAAGCCAAAGGGAATTTGTATTTCAAGAGTTGAAAAGAAGACTAGCCACAGCTCCAATCCTTACCCTACCATCAGGTACTGAGGGATTTGTAATTTTTAGTGATGCTTCTTACAAAGGGTTGGGTTTGTGTTTTAATGCAGAATGGCAAAGTGATTGCTTATGCATCCCGGCAGTTGAAATCACATGAAAAGAACTACTCGACACATGATCTAGAACTCGTTGCTGTTGTCTTTGCACTGGAAATTTGGCGCCATTACCTTTATAGGGCATAATGTGAGATATATACAGATCATAAAAGTTTGAAATATTTTTTTACACAAAAAGAGTTGAATATGCAATAGAGGAGATGGCTTGAATTGATCAAGGATAATGATTTACAAATTCATTATCATTCTAGCAAGGCTAACACTGTAGTTGATGCACTTAGTAGAAAGAATGTGAGAAATTTAGCTTGTTTGTTTACATATCAAAGAGTGCTTCTGCAAGAATTTGAAAAGCTTGAATTAGAAGTTGTACCTTGTGAGCAAGACCATTTATTAGTTGCGATTTTAGCACAGCCAGCAATCACAGAAGAGATCAAACAAAAGCAAGAATATAAT
Organism: Camellia granthamiana; assembly: GCA_036172215.1. Lineage (NCBI taxonomy): Eukaryota > Viridiplantae > Streptophyta > Magnoliopsida > Ericales > Theaceae > Camellia > Camellia granthamiana. The sequence continues at coordinate 80,393,504 of CM069904.1, forward strand.
TTTTAAAAAGATTTGTGATGAGTTCAAACCAAGCTTAGACCAGAGTTCACAATTGAGGATCAAGTATTGAAGTTTCAGGGAAGACTTTGTGTACCTAATGATGCGGAATTAAAAAGGAGAATTCTAGAGGAAGCCCACAAGTCAGTGTTCACTATGCATCTGGGGATTACCAAAATGTACCAAGATTTGAAGCAAGTATATTGGTGGCCAAACAAGAAGAGAGAAATTGCTTACTACAACTCCAAATATCTCCAATGCCAACAAGTAAAAGCTGAGCACCAAAAACCGGCAGGCTTTCTTCGATCCCTCCCTATTCCAGAATGAAAATGGGAGCATATAACCATGGACTTTATTCGTAGTCTACCTCGAACGTCTAGAGGTATGAATGCTATTTGGGTTATAGTAGATAGATTGACAAAGTCTGCTCACTTTCTTGATGTGAAAACTTCTTTCAATGCTTATAGACTTGCTACAATCTATATTAATGAAATTATTCGATTGCATGGAGTTTCGATGACTATAGTTTCAGATAGAGATCCTAAATTCGTTTATAGATTTTGGAAAAGTTTGCAACAGACAACAGGCACAGAGTTGAGATTCAGCACCACCTTTCATCCACAAACTGATGGGCAGACCGAGAGGACTATCTAAATGCTGGAAGATATGCTTCGTATGTGTTATTGAATTTCAAGGTAGTTAGCAAACTTACTTACTGTTAGCAAAGTTTGCATATCACAACCGTCTCCATGCTAGTATTGACATGGCACCATATGAGGCATTATATGGAAGGAAATGTAGGTCTCTAATTTGTTGGACAGAGGTTGGTGATAGAGCATTATATGGGTCTAAACTTGTGCAAGAAACAACTGAGAAGATAAACATCATCAAATAGAGGCTCAAGACTACCTAAAGTCGATAGAAAAGCTATGCTGATCAAAGAATGAGGGATCTGGAATATAAAATGGAAGATCACGTGTTCATCAGGGTAACACCAATAAAAGGGCAAACAAGATTTGGCAAGAAGGGAAAGTTAACTCCACGCTACATCTGGCCGTTCCAAATTCTAGACAAACTTGATCCTGTTGCTTACCGTATTGCTTTACCACCGAGGATGGAACATATACATAATGTTTTTCATGTGTCAATGCTCTGAGGGTATCTCAGGGATCCATTTCATGTCATTGACTACCACCGAATAGCCTTAGACGATGATATGAAGTATGAGGAATGACTAGTACAGATCATTGACCGACAAGTAAAGCAACTAAGGAACAAATCGGTCCCAATAGTAAAGGTAGAGTGGAGAGTACATTACGGAAAAAAGGTTACATAGGAGAAAGATGATGAAATGCAACAATGATACCCACTGTAGACGTCCCCGAACGCATCCCATGGAGGGTGCGACCCCCCCCCCCCCGGGTTCTGGTTCGATATTGGGTCACCACAGTTCAAGGACTCAAATGTCACGGTTCTAAATCTTGAACCAAAGAGTCCAAATCTGGCAAATTGTTTTGAGAAAAACAGATTTTTTGAAAAAGGAGTGCCAAACATGGACTGCTTTGCCAGATACAGAGTCGCCACCTAAATATTTTAAAATGGGGAAATTTAGGAAACCCTGACTCGGTGCCGAAGGCCACGTGTCCGTCATCACCAAAGTGGTCTCGGCTCGGGAACTTGGGTACGATTGGGGAAGGTCAGCTATGAGCACCCCCTCTCGCCCGGTCCGAAGACCGGCCTCTACTAACCGTGATATCCGATTTTGAAAACGTTATGTGTTCTTATTCCGGTTATTAGCCTAGAATTACTATGTTATGCGCACAGCAAACAAGTATAGATCAAATCGCCTAAATTGGAACAAAACATCGCATGTTTGTTTCGAAAATGGTTTGCTACTCGCAAGTAGGCTAAAATGCAGATTTTGCCACCCTCGAGTGGGCTTTAGAAAAGATGGTTTTGCCACTATCTAGTGGGCTTAAAACTCACAGTTTTAATGTATTATCCCAATTCAGGCAATTCGACCTCCATCCACAGGCATTCAAGCAGTTATATCACATAAGCAGCTAGCCTCATGGTAATCATGCTATCATGGCAACATTCACACGCATGCGATATGCTAAAGCATAAAAGCTCACCTAGTACTCCAAGCCAAAACAGAAACTGGTTAGTAATCATATGCATGATCCTAGTTTATGTTAAGATGGCTAATGCAACACAAGCAATGATGCAATCTAGACAGGCTCGGCTGTCCTAAACATGGCATATGGAATGCTACAAATAACACGTATTCAATTTGGAATTGAAATACAATGCAGTTTGTATGATGTGCCGAGCCCAATGCATGTATAACAAATGTACGGATGCACGCATGCTATCATACTGTTATGCTAATTTAAATATGCCCTAATCTACCATCATAAGCAGGTAAATAAAAGGGAAGAAAGAAGTGGGGGTTGGAAGACATACATCACACTCACCCACACTTATTACAATTTTTCCCTCGCGCAGAGGGTCCGAAAGAATATACAGTCCCAAAATAATACAGTCCGAATACAAAATAAATTATTACAAAATTTCTAATTTAATTAATAAATTAAATGCAGCATAGAAAAGGCCGCAGCCCCGCCTCGGTATGCGCGAATGATGCATGCTCGAATCCGACTCGCTCGGAAACCCGCACCATAACACTGCTGCCTCTGTTTTTACTGCCCTGTCTCTCCAAAAATCGCCAAAGTCTCAAAATACCTTTCTTGCGTGCTGCTGATCATCATCGGCTGGACGAAATGTCCACCGGCCATGGGAAAAGTCCATCGGCTGTCAATGGGGTTACCGGCCATCCATACAGTGCCGGTCGGCACTCCACAATGCCGGTCGGCAGAAAGTTCCTGCAGAGGACAGTTTGACAGCAACAGCAGGCAGACACTGCATGATATGGACTTTAGAGCAAATGTAAGCATAGTCAATGCTCCCTATCATGTATGGGACTCAAGGAAGCATGACCCTTGGTTCTTGGGCCATCAATTATGCACCTAGGTGCATGATAGCCTAAAGAACCAAGATTGCAATTCAATGTCAAAATGCATGCGACACACAAATGAAATCCAAGACCTTATCATGTGTTGGTCAAGGGCCTTGGTGACCAAGAGTTGAAACAAGTTGTACCACTTGTAGTGTGAACTTCCCTCAACCCTTATGCTTGGCTTGACAACCCCAAACCAAGCCATGAAATGCATGTATGCAACATAGCTCAAATGATGCAACATGGGAATTAGGATGCAAGCACACCAAATGTCATGCAACTACCATGTCAAACATGCAAAATGCTAGAGCATACAAGATGCGAATGTCATGCAAATAGAGACCAATCAAGCAATAAGACCAACATACTACAACACTTAATGAATCAATTAAGCAATAGACATGAGGCAAGCATGTGATGGTGGACTAGACCACAATGGGGCAGCTCTCAAACCAACCCATAACAGTGGCAAAACATGCCCAAAATGGTGACCAATACTCATGCAAACATGCAAGTCAAAGGGCCTAAGGTTGAGGCACAAAGGGAACACTCCTTACTATCATTAACATGGCCACTCATGGCATATATTGGACAACCAAAAACAGATACTTAGCATGCAAAAATACACCCAAAACTCACACACATGGCATCCCAAAAGCTCTAAACATGCAAGCATGCACAACACCCTTCTTAAAGCATAAGAGACCAACATTCCAAGGCATGGAAGAGGTGATACATGGAGGCATATAAGCATGGCATAAAGACTGAGATAGCATATTAGATGATTCCAAATCACTAAAATGGCCTAACCAATGCATGTTCATGAATCATATGCTCAAGGCTAACAAGCCATCATGCAAAACAAACATGTCAAGCATGCCAAAGATGATGAAAACAGTGGCTCACAGCCCCTAGACATGGCAAAATGATGCTAGTATCTTCATGGGGGTGAGGCTCATACATGCAAGAAACATGGCCTAAACTCATGGCTCATTTCTAGGCAAACTAGAGCATTACAAAGCAAGTATAAGAAGCATGCTAAGGACCACAAAACCAACCAAAAACAGAGATGACATATGATCCAAAACACCCAAATAAGCTCTGAAATGAAGGCATATAAGACTAAAAATGCATGCTACCATGTGGGCCAAAGTAAAGACCAAAGAGGGACAAAAGGGAGAGGGGTGTCCCTCCCCTATTCATGACTAGAAAATACCTTCCTCACCACTGAAAACCCACTAGTTTTCAGTGGTGAGAAGACCAAAAACACCAAGTAAGCAAAGCTTCCAGAAAAGACACTAAAAGGACCAAAACAAGGCCTAAGAATGTGAGTTTTCACTCAAACCAAAAAGTGACCTTAATGAATGTTCTTGAGCAAGTAAAAACAAGATTTTTTTATGTTATAGACAAAGCTCAAAACACAAAGCGAGAGGGGTAGAAACTAGTTGCAAGAATGGGGAAACTAAAGTAACAAGCTCACCCTTGAAGATCCTTTGAAGAACAGGTGGGGCAGCCCTCCTCTAGTGATCAAAATCAGTCCAAAATCACAACAAACAACCCTCCAAGTCCCTCAATCTCGGAGCTAGGTGTAATAGTGTGTGTAATGGTGCAAAAGTAAGGTAAAACACACTATTTAGGCCAAGAAACACACACAATGGATGAGGGAAGGGAAGATATAGATATAGATAGATATATATCAGAGATATATAGATATAAGCTCTGGTTTTGTGTTGGAAAATGGCTAACCTCCAACAAATGGAGAGAAGGGTTGCTTATATAGGCCAAGGCAAGTCTAAGACTTAGTGGCTAAGCAAAGGAAAAGGGCAAAGGGGTCAAGGGGGTGCAAGGCTTCTTGGAGAAGCCAAGACAGCTGGCCAAGCTTCTCCAAGAAGCTTGGCCAAAAGGGTTCAAGCTTCTAGAAGCTTTAGGGGGGTCAAAGGTGCACATGGGCCAATCCTATGCACGGGGAGGAGTGATGGTGTAATCCAGCTGGCACAGCTGGCATGCACCATCCTCAGGGGGGTTCAGAAGGGTCAACGGCCGGTCCAAAATGTCACCGGCACAAAAAAGTGCCGGTCGGCAACATATAATGCCGACCGGCCAAAGATTTTGAGAAAACAGTGCCGATGGTACAAACATGCAGCCGGTGATCACAGTGGAGGGCCAGTGGGCTTCAGGGGTGACTAACAAGCCTCTCCCTACCCTCAAATGCAAAAACACACAAGTCTTGGTGTAAAACCAAGCACAGAACAAGTCGGTTGAGAGGTCCTGAGGCGCGACGCGCAGCCGGGACCTCCGGGAACTCAAAACGAACACAAATATGGATAATCACCGAGCGTTCCAACGGTGACGTCCAAGCCTTGAGGTCGGTCAAAAATGGGGTGTCTACACCCACACTTGTTTCCGAATAGAGGTAACTTAAGTTTGGAGGACCAAACTTTCTAAGGGGAAGAGACTATAACGACCCCCAATGTGCATATTATTTCATTGGGCATATTTGCATAATTATGTGTTTAATTTGTTCTTATCTGTTTGTTTATGGAAAATTTGTCTAAGTGCTTACATTGGATTAGAAATTGAAAGCCAAAACGGATTCAAAAACCGAAATTGATTAGTTTAATAGGCTAATTAGAATATTTAGAATCATATGGTAAATTTAATTAAAATTTGATTCGGATCAAAATAATTAGAATAAATTAATTAGAATTAAGCTTAATTGATTAGCCTTAATCTCACTTAATTAACTTAACTTAATTAAGCCTATAAATATGCAATATAAGCTTAATGAGTTCACATTCTTCATCATTTTGGCTAAGATGAGAAAGAGAGAGACTTTAACTTTGAGAGAGAGAACTTGGAGAATTGAAGAGATTTGAAAGGGGCTTGAAGAAATTAAGCTTCTAACCCTTAAATTCAAGCTATAGGTATGGAACTCACTTAGTTTATAAGAACATTTGCATGAATTTGAAAGAAAAGAGTTAGAATCACCATGAATTTAGTGAATTTGTGCTAATTGAGTACATAAATGCATAATTGATCATTTTCAAGCTTAATTCTCAGCAAAATCCTTGCATGCATGAAGTTTTACTAGCTATCTTTGAAGGTTCTTCATCATTTCACACTAAACATCTCATATGATCATGCTTTGAAAAGAAAAGAGGACAATTCATTACATGCATAGCTAAAGTATGGAGTTTTGAGTTTGATTTTGAGAATTGACAATGATTTTAAGCAATTGGTTATGTTTATATGTTTTCCAAAGCATTTTGGTACTTTTGGGTCTCGCCATACAAGCTTTATGACTTGGAATTATGCTTTTGAACTTGAACTCTATTCTAGAAATTCCTAAATTCTGCTCCACCGCTCAAGGAAACTATTTGTCGCTCGAGCGCACTTTGCATACATCCAGTATTTTTGCAGACACATTGCACATGGCTTGAGCGATATAATTACCGCTTGAGCGAACTCACTCTTTTATCCCACATGGCTCGAGCGACCATCGACCGCACATTTCGACAATTCTATACTTTTGCAGACAGGCCACACCACTTGAGTAACCAAAGGTGTGCTCGAGTGAATTGTCCTGTTTTTTGCATTCTTGAAATACACTCCCATGTGCATTCTTTTATCCTTGGGCATTGTTTAGGCATCTTTGAGCATTGTTTAGACATCCTTAATAGGGAATGAACTAGAAACACATTAAAAGGGAATTGAATTATAAAACGTTTGATTGAGATTTGCGTTTCAATATGTGTAATGTGTAGGTGGACGACCAAGGCCTAATATCGATTTAACCTGCTATGAGTAATGTCCTTAGAAAGCTATGTTCGAAATGTATTTTGAAATTGTTCAAGAATGGTATTTTGAATTTTATTTTGTTAGTTATGAATGAATGTCCCTTTTGAATTGTAATCGTGGCATCCACTGGTAAGGCCCTCACCTGGGGGAAACAATATCGTGGCCTATTAATTAATAGGCCTTTGCCTGGAGGAAATAATACCATGACCCATTGGACTAATTGAAACACAAAGATCTCCGGTGTTAGACCTTGATGGTCCACATCGTATTATGAATTATTGATTGACCCGTCGTGGTCCCATTAGATTAACCCTTGTGGTCCTATTGGCTTCGGTACATTGTCTCTTTGATACTCTATTGGATGTATCACGTTAATTGAATGATTGATTATTGTTATTGCAAAGAATAGATTGATATGATTGTTTACTCTAATGGTTGCTTATTGACATGAATTGTTTCAGAAACGAGAAATGCATTTTGTAATCATTCATATAAAACCTTTATACTGATATTACTCACTGGGCTTCAGCCACCCCTTTCCCTTATATATATATATATGTAGGTAAGAAAACGGGATGTCAAGTTTAAGGCAACCTCAGTGTCTACCCTTGTGAAGTCGTTCTGGAGTGCCTCCGTAAAGGGGCATGCTTGGACTCAACAGGAGTCAAGCTTTGTCAACCATCTTTTGTTATGTTTTGTTTCTTTTTGATGTTTTAGAATGACGATATATGAAAAGTCCAACTTTGATGTATAATGTATAAGTTGAATGAAGTTTAAAGTTTTTAAATTGTTATGATTTTGGCATATATGCACTGCTCAATGCACTCAGTTATATATCTTTATTGCTTCCGCTAAGCCTCGTTATTATATTATGATTGCTTTGTCATTCAAGCCGAAGGTAATCCGGGATTACTGTCCAGTTATGACCTAAGCCTATAAGGGCGAGTTTAGGTCGTGACATTAGTTGTCCCAACCAGACCGCTTGAGTGAACTTTTCACCACTCGAGCAATTAACGCAATGCTCCAAAAGTTTTGTAGAGCTACAGTAAAATATTAAGAGTCTGGATTCTACACTCGAGTGACCACTTCATCGCTCGAGCGGTCTCGTCTGCAAATGGGCAAGATACTGGGAGTTTTACATCTATGCTCGAGCGACTGAATGACCGCTCGAGCGGTCACCCAAAACAAACTCTTACAACCTACCCTCTTTAAAGAATTTCGTCCTTGAAATTTTGTAATTCCTGCCCAAACAACTCCAACAATTCCCAAGGAAGATGAATACAACATTAACAATAACTCCAATCATCATAACATCACCAACTGAAAACCAAAATCAAATCAAAACTCCTATTATGACACAAAGTTCAAGTCTTCAAGGAAATCAACATTTTTACATTGCTCTGTTCCATAAATCGAGATGTACATAGTGATGAACACAGTTATCTAACAAGATTACACATTATCAAATAAATTCAGATATTTTGCTCTTACCTCGACTTCTTATTCCCAAGTAAGTAGCTTCTTCTGCTCCATGATGGTGCCCCAATACCTTTACTAAAGGAATAGTCTTACCTCTCAAAACTTGTTCTTAGGAGTCTAGGATGTTCACAGGTCTCTCATCGTACCAATCTAAAACATAGGAAGGGTCGGGTTCACATTTGCGAAGCATAGAAATGTGAAATACGTCGTGTATCCTGGACAATTGTGGTGGTATGGCAGGACGACAGGCTACTACTCCGACCCGTTCGATGATATCAAAGGAACTGATGAATCTAGATGACAACTTCCCACTTCACCCAAATCTCATCAAACCCTTCCTAGGTGATATCTTCAAAAACACATAATCGCCCACTTCAAATAATAGAGGTCTCCTTCTTCGGTCGGCGTAGCTTTTCTATCGGCTTTGGGTCGTAATTAATCTCTTTCAAATGAGGGCTACTTTCTCGGTGGTCTAACGAACCAATTCTGGCCCAAGCATGGGTGAATCCCTTACCTCCAATACGCTGGGGACCTACACGAATGCCTATACAAGGCTTCAAAATGTGTCATCCCAATGCTAGCTTGAAATCTATTATTGTAGGCAAACTTTGCTAAAGGCAAGTGTCTCTCTTAAGAACCTTTGAAGTCTAGTATGCAAGCTCTCAACATATCTTTCAAGATTTGGATAGTGCGCTCGGACTGTCCATCAGTTTGAGGGTGGTAGGCGGTGCTAAAGGTCAACTGAGTGCCTATGACAGTTTGTAAACTTTGCTACAACCGTGCGGTGAAGCGAGGGTCTCTATCTGAGATAATACTCATTGGAACTCCATGAAGCTGGAAAATTTTCCTAACATAAAGTTCAACCAAGTAATCAACCGAATCGCCCATACACATAGAGAGAAAATGAACCAACTTAGTCAGTCGATCCATAACAACCCAAAGCACGTCATTACTCATCTGTGTTCTAGGAAGACCCGAAACAAAATCTATAGTGATGTGCTTCCACTTCCATTCAACTATAGGCAAGGATGGTAACAACCCAGCTGGCTTATGGTGCTCCTCTTTGACTTGTTGACTAGTTAGACACTTGGACACAAATAGGGCCACGTCTCGTTTCATACTTCTCCACCAAAATTGACGACTAAGGTCACGATACATTTTTGTGCCTCCCGAATATACCGCAAGGCGTGAATAATGAAATTCTCGGAGTACTTTGTCTCTACAAGATTCTAGTATAAAAGGCAATCTACATACCGGATACTCGAGTTAGAATCTACTATCAACCCTTTTTCCTCCTTCTATTGCGAGATTCTCTCTCTAATTGCCTCTACTTCTGAATCACTCTTTTGTGTGTTTATAACTCGTGTGACAAGTGTGGGTTGCACAAGAACTAAGAACAAAGTGCCTTGCCCAAGAGACTCGCCAAGCTGCAAGTCAAACTCACCTAGATCATGCAACATCTCCCATTCTCTCATGGCCAAACAAGCAACAATGCTAACAGACTTCCTATTCAAAGCATTGGCCACCATGTTGGCCTTCCCCGGATGGTAATGCAATTCAGAATCATAATCTTCCATGAACTCCATCCATGTCCTCTGACGTAGGTTCAAATCTTTTTGTAAAAATAGGTACTTGAGACTTTTTATGATCCAACAAAATATCAAATTTTCTTCCCATAGAGATAGCGCCTCCAAACTTTTAGAGCAAAAATTACAGCAGCTAATTCAAGATCATTGGTAGGGTAGTTCTTCTTATAAATATTTAATTGACGTGAACCATATGCCACCACGTTACCCTCCTGCATCAGAACACATCCCAAATCTTTCTTAGAAGCATCATAATATACGGTGTAACCCAACCATTTTTCCGGAATAATTAAGATTGGTACAGAGATCAATCTAACTTTTAATTCTTATAAGGAATTTTCACAAGACTCGCTCCAAACAAATTTTACTCCTTTTCTGGTTAGTCTAGTCAATGGTGGTGCTAGGGTAGAAAAGTCTTTTATAAACCGCCTATAATACCCTACAAGACCCAAAAAAGTTACGAATCTCGAAGGCGCTCTTAGGTCGTTCCCAATTTTGCACTGCTTCGATTTTTTAAGAATCTACAGTAACCCCTTTCCCGGAGACAACGTGACCCAAAAACTTCACTTCGGAAAGCCAAAACTCACATTTTTCATACTTAGCATACAACAGGTGTTCCCCCTAAGCAGCTACAAGACAATGTAGAGGTGCTCTTCATGTTCCTCGTTAGAAGGTGAATAGATAAGAATATCGTCCACAAACACTACTACAAATTTATCAAGATAATCTCGGAAGACTCGATTTATTAAGTCCATAAAAGTGGCAGGGGCATTGGTTAAATCAAACGGCATTACAAGAAATTCATAGTAACCATATCGAGTACGAAAAGCCGTCTTCAAAATATTTTTCTCCTTCATACGCAATTAATGATAACCCGATCTTAGATCTATCTTTAAGAAACATCAAGAACCCATAAGCTGATCAAAAAGATCATTTATCCTAGGCAATGGACGCTTATTTTTAACCGTGACCCTATTCAGCTTGTGGTAGTCGATGTATAACCGCAACGAACCATCCTTCTTCTTAGCGAAAAGAGTTAGTGCTCCCCAAGGTGACGTACTAGGGCAAATGAAACCCTTGTCTAACTACTATTGCAATTGCTCCTTCAAAACAAGCAACTCTGCTGGTGTAAACCTGTAGTGTGACATGGAGATGAGTGTCATACCTGGTAATTCTGTGAGATCCTCAAGAAAAATGTCTGAATACTCACAAACCACTCTTGGAAATACCCCCCGAACCACATTATCTCCATCATCCATAATGGTTACAAGAAGAAAACTAAATTTGCCTCGACTTCGCGGGTCATACAATGGCGAAAATCCATCATCGGTCTTATCCTCCAGAAAATAAAAACAATCCCCACTTGCTGTGCACACAATAACTCTTCTACGGTAGAAATCTATGGTGGCATGATAAGAAGATAACCAATCCATACCAAGGATGACGTCAAAATCTGACATATCTAATAACACAAGATTGAAAACAAGTCAATGATCAGAGACTTCGATTACGCACCCACAACATCCCCAATTTAAGACAATATGACCCCCAATTGGTGACTCTACCATAAATGAAGATTCTAGTTGTTCGATCTTAAGCCTAACATGGATGCAGATGCAAATGCAGATGCTATGATGCTCAGGTATCTATTAACACATGGCCAAAGTATTATAGATAAGATATGTACCTGTCATCACCGATGGTCCAAAAGATTGCTCAGAAGTAGTGACAGCATAAACCTGTCCTTGTGGTCTCTGCTCACTCCGATCACCCTTCAAAATGTAAGTTGGTTGCGTTGACTATGCGGATATGGCCCCTTGCACCGCTCTAGATGCCTGCCTAGACTGAACTGGTTGATAATTCTGTCTCTAACCCTGGCCTGCCTGATGACCTCCAGACTGTCAGGACCCCGAAGCACCTCCCGTTCCGGCTAACTGTGGGCAAGACCTCTTCATATGCCCCGACTGTCCACAATGGTAACATACGAGCGATTGGCCCCTACCTTGGGATTAGTTCTGAGAATGAGCTGATTGCTAATGGTTAAGATTCTGCTTAAACTCTGATGCCTTGTGGCCTTATTGGCCATACCTAAAACAAGTAATACGGGTAAGACCTGTACTCCCCGAACTTCTCATAGAAACTGACCCCATACCCACATAGTCACATAAATATATATAGTACTAACGTCCCATCCCAACGTGACAACCCATTGTGGCATGAGCCACATGCCACGAGTTTTAGGTATTCAAACCCGGTTAGCTCTGATACCAAATTGTAACACCTCGGAAAACATTACCTGAATCAAACATGTTCACCAAAGGTCATCCAATATCGAGAAGTGAGAGAGAGAGAGAGAGAGAGGAAATCCATAATAATATTAATAAAATTCCATGACTATCTCTTTTCCATTAAATTGTTCCGGTGATTACATCATTATTTGTTTACATCTACCACAAAATAAAAATAGGTCAAAAGACGAGATGATATAAAGAAAGAGCCAAAAAGGCAAACATATTTTCAAGGAGTGTCCTTGAATACAAAAAATGGAGTCTAAATTTCCATACAAAAATAGCATGTGGCTTAAACATCAAACATCAAAAGAGAGCTTTCGTGCCCCCATCCAAAATCTCTTCCCAAGTCAATCATTTAGATTGTGCCTCAACATCGTTTCCTGAAAGGTGGTTAGTGTTAGAGTGAGCTAGTGCCTAGTAGGAGATACAATTAACAAGTTATATAAGCAATTGAAATGCATATGATCATGCCATATTACACCTAAGAAATTACCACATATAAATCTCAAATCAATAATATAACGAGTTAAAAGTGCCTCTACCTCGAAATGATAGCTAAGAGTTGAAGACCCAACAAGAAGTTTGGCCAAAACACGATCTAATCGGTGAGAATCTTGAATCAAGCTTGTTCTTCATTTTCTTGAAGGATTTTAGCTAAATCTTTAGTAAAACTTGAGGAATTTAAGTGTTTTTAGAGTTAGGGCTCGAAAAGGGGTGTGAAAGAGAGAATAGAGTTGGAAAAAGTGAGAAGGAAAAGTGTTTAATTGACCTTTAAGTGAGATGTCTCGACTAGACCGCTTAAGCGAACTTTTCACCACTCGAGCGGTAAACGTAAGGTTTTATAAGTTTTGTAAAGCTACAGTGAAAATACTTAGAATCTGGATTCTATGCTCGAGTGGTCTTGCCCACAAACAGGCAAGATACTGGGAGCTTCGCATCTATGATCGAGTGACCGAATGACCACTCTAGTGGTCACCCAAAACAAAATGTTACACCCTAGCCACCGCGAGGGAGAGAGATCGAGTGACAGAGAGAGAACAAGACAGAGATCGAACGACAGTGAGTGAGCGAGCGAGCAAGAGAGAGAGAGAGAGCAAAACAAAGAAAGCGAGACAGAAATCAAGCAAGACAGAGAAAGAGGTGACCCAAATCAGGGTAGGTGGTGGTGGTGGGTCTGGTCGTCTTCTTCTTTTTATTATTCTTCTTCTTCTCCCTAAATCGATTCAGCGAATGGAGAGCTGCCACTGTGATTTCTGCCACAGATTTGAAAAAAAATAAAATAAAATAAAAAAGAGGAGAGGAAGGGGGTCGCGGTGGTCGGAGGTTATAAAAGGATGGTCGCCGATGAGGGAGGTGCTGGGAGGTCACCGAAGGGATGGGACTGCCAGCCAGAGTTAGGGGCTAGGGTTTGTGTTTGGTTTGGAGTTAGGGATATAGTTGGTATTAAGGTAGGGCTTCAAAAAGAAAATTGGGGGAACTCATTTTTCTGGGTAGGGGTTCAAAGTAGTTGGGGGAGGGCAAAGTAAAAAGATGGGGACAAATGGTAGCCCTCTAAAAGATTATGTATCTATTTTTTTAAGATAGCATTTACAAAAGGGTTACTTTTATATATAATTATTAAAATTTATTTAAATATATAACAAAGTTTATAATAAGAAAAACGACTAAAATAAAAATCAACTAGCACATAAAAAAATAAACAAATTGTAATGAAATATGGAGCTCATTTGGGATGTAGGTTAGCTTTTTAATTTTTTAACTATTTTAGCCTGACGTTAAAAAATTTCGTTTGGGATAAGCTTTTTGGCTTTTTTGACTTTTTTGAAAAAAAAAATGAAATGATTATAGGTTGGATGTGACATTTTGTCATATTTAGCTAAAATAGCCTATTTTGTCTTATATGACTATTTTTGCCCCAATATTCTTCCCAAACAAGCTTATGTCACAATTTTAACATTTTTAATTGCAAAATTACCAATAAAAACTGTATAATATAATTTATAAGCTAAGCCTTCGTTTGGAATGTAGGTTAACTTTTTAGTTTTTTTGACTTTTTTGCTATTTTAGCATGGGATTAAAAAGCCTTTTTTAGGATTGGCTTTTTGACTTTTTTGACTTTTTGGACTTTTGTGAAAGAAAAAATGAAATGATTATGATTGAAAATGATTATAGTTTGGATATAACATTATGATTTGGATATACAAAAAAGTAGAGAATTAATGTAATCTAAATACTTTGCAATGAATAAAATTGAAAATCCATTTAAATTTTCTTGTGACAGAGTTGACCAAAAATAAAATTTAATTAACTTTAAATTTTAAAAAAAAAATCTGCATAAACAATTATAACTAATATAATTAATCATTTCTGCATACAATTCATGTATTTGAGAAACTACCACCTTTAATTTCTAGTAATTTACCATATTAATCGGCTTTATAACTTTTTTCAATAAAATAATTATTTATTAATTTTAAATAATTCACGGTGTCAACTATTTATTAATTTTAAATTTTTACCAAACTTTGATGGGACCTTTTTAATTCAGGTTAGTTTTTTTTGTTTTTTTTAACTAGCAGAGTAACTAAAAAAAATTGAAAACTTTTTTTTCATTAATTTGTGGGCCCAAAGCCGCCACTTTGGGCCAAAGCCGGCTCTGCTGACGGTGGCAAGACACTTCCATATATAGAACACACTTCGGTTGAGGTATGCATAAGTGCATTTTAATATTTCCTCCCTCTCAAAATAATAATTTTTTTTGAGAAATTTATTTTTTTTTAATATTATAATTATTACATTTCAAAAATATTAATTTTTTAATATTATCATTTGATAGTATATTTTTTTTAAAATATTAATTATTATAATTATACGTTTTATATTATTAATAAATTTTAAAAAAAGATAAAATAATAAATTCATATTATTTTATTTCTTAAATTTTGAAAAGTGATTAATATTTTAAAATAATAAAAAATAGAATAAAAAAGTAATATTTTAAAAAGGAGAGAGTATTTTAATTGTTATTTGTTCTAAAAGTTGTTGGCTGATTTTGACATCTAACTACCCCTTTCGTTGACCACCAACCTGAACAACTATTACCTTCAGTCTTATAAGCGTAGATCTCGATGGATTTCGTGGTGTTTTGAAAAGTTGATCAAAATTTAATAATTTAAGTTTATTTTTATGATTTTTCTGAATTTTTATGTAAAAAATAAAGAGGTGATATGAGTTAAAAAATTCAAAAAATTAAAAAATTAATTTTTTATCAGCTTGCCAAAAATGTCCCTTCATCATGACTAACCAATTTCTCACTTCCAAATATTTTAGAAAAATTAATCTTTTCAGATCTTATTGATTGTTAGTCAAATTGTAACAGAATTGATGTTAATTAAGGTTCAGTTATTTCAAAAAAAAATATTTTACACAAATAAATATTTTTCTTATAAATTAATTTTACATAAAAAAAAATATTTTTATTTTTATTTTTCGGCGTTTGGTTAATTCTTGAACAAAAAAAATTTAATATTTGAAAGAGAAATTTTGATTCAATAAAAGTGTTACTTATGACTTCTTACTGAGTTAAGATATTTATTTGAAAACACTAAATGTATTGAAAAGATAGTGAGTGAGAGTCAATTTTGCAAAAATTGACTTACGAAATTTTTAAAGGCACGCCATTTTTGGAAAAATGATATACAAATATTTTACTTAATTTTTGTTCAATCAAATAATAAAAGATAGATAAAATATTTTTAAAAAAAAATATTTTACGTTAAAATAAATAGAACCTAACAACCTAATGCATTATAGTCTAGGCATAGAAAAAAAAGTGGAGAAATTACTTAATAGTTGGATAAATAAATAAAAAAAAACACAAACATATCATAGTCTAGGCATAGAAAAAAAAATCGAGAAATTACTTAATAGTTGAATAAAGAAAAAAATATACACAAACACAGAGGGTTGCACCCCACCACAAATTTACTTACAACTCTTATGTTCTTTTAATTTTTTTCTCTATCCGACTATCAAATAATTTCCCAAAAAAAATTCAACATTACAGCGTTGGTTGTCCCGCCCACTTGTTGCTTTAAAAAATCCCAACGTAGAAAGAGTCAAATAGGGCTTCTTACGGCTAACAGGACACATTGGTAATCTCTGCAAGGGGCGCTGCCTTGGACCTGCGGGAGGGTAGGGAGGATTTTCCTGTAACAAAAAAAATTAAAAAAAAATAAAAAAAAATAGGGCTTCTTTTTGGAGCTTCCGTGAGGCTACAAATAGATGTTCATTGGTGATTTTGAATTGACTAATCAGCTCCGATTCGTAGCTCGAATTCGGAGGCTCGAATTTGGCTCAAATTCAGAGCAGAGGAAGAAGAGAAGAAGAAGAAGGAAGGAGGAGGAGGAGGAGGAGGAAGGAGGAGAAGGACTGGAGGGGGCCCAATTATTAGGGCCGGAGGCGGAGGAGGGGGGCGGAGGCGACGAGCTGCGAGCTGCGACGGCGGGCGGAGGCGGCGAAGGCGACGAACTCATCGTGACGAGGACGGCGGGCGGAGGCAGCGGAGGCTCCCTCTCTCCTCTTCTCCTCTGTTCTTCCCCTGGTTTCAACGAAGACGAAGAAGAAGAAGAAAAGGAAGAAAGAAATGGAAGAAAAAGAAGAAAAAAAAAAAAAAAAAGAATGGCAAAACGACGTCGTTTTGCCATTCGAGCCAAAATCGAGTCACAGATTTCGAGCTACCAGGAATTTTTCTTGACTAATACTATAAATTTTTAAATTTGTTGAAAAACATTAATGTGAGATTGTGACTTATTTTATACTCTGATCTCATCATACATGCTTTCAATCTCCATCACATACTTTGTTCTCCAACCAAATCTCGGATGGCCAGACTTGCTATTTTGAATTTCTAAACCATCATTCCATCTTTCTTTTATGTTAAAAAATAAAATAATATAAAATAAAGTGAAACAAAATAAAGGTTCAACAACTCTTGTTAAAATTTTACACGTTTAGGTTTTAATTGACTATAAGAATAAAAAAAGTTGAAAAAAATCTAAAAGTATAGAAATGACAAAAAAAAAAAAAGAAAAAAGAAAAAAGAAAAAAAAAAGGTTAAAAGCATTTTTTTTGGGGTGTTTTTTTTTTTTGTCTTTAGTGATTTTATTTATTTATTTTTTAAATTTGTTTACGCAACACAAACTTAAAAATTAAAAATAACGACATAATTTTTAAAAAAAAGATCATTAATGACAAAAAAAAATTCTAAAAAAATGTCACTTTTTAATTGGATGGCAAACACCTAATATACTGGAAATCTTAGGGACTTAGAAGAAAGTTTCAAAATATAATTTTGTCAAGAATGTGTTTGTATGTTGAAATTTTAATTTTTTTAGTGTAAAATCCATATGAGAGAGAGAGAGAGAGAGAGAGAGAGATATCGAGCAAGAGAGAGAGATATCGAGCAAGCGAGACAGAAATCAAGCAAGAGAGAGAGGTGACCCAGATCAGGGAGGTGGGGGTGGTGGGTTTGGTTGTCTTTTTTATTTTTTTCTTCTTCTTCTGCTCCCCAAACCAATTCAGTGAATGTAGAGCTACCGCCGTGATTTTCGCAGCAGATCTGAAAAAAAAAAAAAAAAAAAAAAAAAAAAAAAAAAAAAAAAAGGAAGAGGAAGGGGGTTACGGTGGTCGGAGGTTATAGAAGGATGGTCGTCGGTAGGGAACATTCTGGGAGGTCGCCAGAGGGATGGGACTGTTAGTCAAAGTTGGTGGCGATAGGATTAGGGTTAGGGGCTAGGGTTTGTGTTTGGTTTGGAGTTAGGATAAAGTTGGTATCAAGGTAGGGCTTCAAAGGTTAAATTTTTTTTTTTGGGGGAGGGGGAGGGGGAAGGGGAGGGGGGGGGGGGCGGCACAGTAAAAAGGTGAGGACAAGTAGCAGCCTTCTAAAAAATTATGTATCTATTTTTTTTTAGATAGTATTTGCAAAAAGGTTACTTTTATATATAATTATTGAAATTTATTTAAATATAGAACGAAGTTTATAATAAAAAAAACTACTAAAATAAAAGTAAACTAGCAAATAAAAAAGTGAACAAACTATAATAAAATATCACTTAAATAGTGCTTTAAATACTTTTCAATGAATAAAATTGATAATCCATTTAAATTTTCTTGTAACAAAGTTGACCAGAAATAAAATTTAATCAACTTTAAAATAATTTTCTTGTAACTAATATAATTAATCATTTCTATATACAATTCATGCATATGAGAAATTACCATTTTTAATTTCAAATAATTCATCATATCAATTGGCTTTTTAATTTTTTTCGATAAAAATAATTAAACTATTAATTTTAGATAATTCACCGTATCAACTATTCATTAGTTTTAAATTTTTAACAAACTTTGTTGGGACCCTTTTAATTCAAATGAATTTAAAAAAAAAAAAAAAAAAAAAAAAAAAAAAAAAAAAAAAAAAAACTAGCAGAATAGGTTTAAAAAAAAAAAAAAATTGGAACCTTTTTTTCATTAATTTTTGGGGCCCAAAGCCGCCGCTTTGGGCCAAAGCCGGCTCTGCTAACGGGTGGCAAGACATTCCTATATATAGAACACACTTTGGTTGAGTTGAGGTATGCAAAAGTGAATTTTAAGGGTGGATTGAGATAGTCTAAATAAGTGTATTTTTTAATTTTTTTTATAAAATATAGGTTTAGTTTGAAGTGGTGTGGTAAAAAGGTGATGTAAGTTAAATAGGATGATAAGACTTAAATAAGATAGTGACTTTTTTATTTTATAACCTTTTTTGAAGTTGTGATTTAAGTATTTATATTTTAATTGTTATTTGTGCGAGATGTTGTTGGCTGATATCGAACTATCCTCTCTGATGACCACCAACTGGTACAAGTATTAACTTCAATCTTATAAACGTAGATCTGGATGAATTCATCATGACTCACCAATTTCCCATTTCTCATTTCCAAGTGTTTTAGAAAAATTAATCTTTTCAGATCTTATCGATTGTGTGGTCAAATTTTAACAGAATTGATGTTAACTAAGGTTTCATTTGTTTCGAAATAAAATATTTTACATAAATAAATATTTTTTTTTATGAATTTACTTTACGTAAAAAAATATTTTTATTTTTATTTTTCGGCGTTTGATTAATACTTGAACAAAAATATTTTATTATTTAAAAGAGAAATTGTGATTCAATAAAAGTATTACTTATAACTTCTAGTGAGTTAAGATAGTTATTTGAAAATATTTAATGTATTGAAAATGTAGTAAATGAGAGTCAATTTTACAAAAATTAACTTACAAAATTTTAAAAGGCAAGTCATTTTTGAAAAACAATGATGTAAAAATATTTTTCTTAACAAATATTTGGGTAAACTTCACTTTACCCCCGCCGTTTGGGCCGGGTGTAGATCACCCTTGACATTTGAAAATCACCGCATAACTCCCATGTGGTTTGTGGACTAAAATGTACCGTTAACATTTCCGTCCAATATAACAGATCGTGAGACACACGCGCCTCAATGGAGAGTAAGTTAATTTTTAAGACAAAAATATCCTTTTTATATCTTTAAATTTACCAAAGATGTCATTATTTTTTCCCTCTCCTTATTTCTATTATTTCTCTCTTTACTCTGCAATTAAATAATAGCACTCATATATATACATACAACTTAAATAATTTCCATTAAAATCTATCTTAAATAATATGGATATGATGCAATCTGTATATCACCTCTACATCCACACACAGAACTATCTTGCTCACCAATACACTTGCACAACTTCCGTTGGAAGTCAATTGCTTATGGGTTACCCACTGCATTCAACCAAAAAGACCGGAGTTGTCCATGAAGTTGTAGATTCTCAATTTTTTTTTTTTTTCTTTCTATTTTTTATATGGATTTTTGTTCAGATTTGTGTCAATTCCTAACTTTGTCAACCTAATTTAAATTTAATTATATTTTCACAGCAACATATATATATATATATATAACTATGTATTTTATATTATATATATGTGTCTATATATTTTATACAAACATATATACATTCATATACATATACATATATATCATTATATATTATATTTTTCTGGAATCAAATACTGTTGGAAATGGTTATAAATTCTAGGTAAAACCAGAATTTTATCCTATGTTTGGTCTAATTTTTAGGTGGGCCCCGTGCGTCGATTTACGCGGGTCAAAGTGGTAACGCGTTCTATGCCGCGTTGTGATTCACGTGGTATATTTGGTTGTTCAAAACCATTACCGAGTGAATGGGAAATTGAAGCCAAAGTATGCTCCATGGAAATGAAGTTTTGGTGGAAAATCCTTAAAGGTATTGAATAAGGCTTGTCCCACATTGATTTGGTGGGAGGTTTTGAATGGGTTTATAAGGCATGGGTTTGGTACTTGGGGTGTGCCCCAAGGGGCACCCAAGTGTTTTAGAGGGAGAGGTTATGGGCAAAATGGGCTAGACCCATTGGACCCAAAAACCACCACACACACGCACAGGCCGCCGCCGTCCGTCCGGTAGGGCCCTTCCCGAAATAAACTAGTTTGGTATTAACGCACACCTAAACAGGGCCCTTCCCGTTTTTTGCTATCTGTTTGAATTATAAACAAATTCAAACCTGTTTGAATTCAAAACCAACAGGTATCATACCTGTTCAATTCAAAACCAAGAGCCACCTTCACATCTATAAATAGGACCACCCTCATTTGATGTTTTGCATTCATTACATTCAGAAATTTCGTATTTCACCTCTGCTTATTCTATTCTTCATCTTGTTGCATTTTATTTCTGAAAGAAAGAGTGTAAACACTTAGTGTGTTCGTAAGGCAAACAATTTGTAGTGCTGCAATTGTTTGTGGTAAGATCATTTCATCCTGGGAGATAGACGTCCAAATTCTGAAAGCACCGTGGAGAGGACGAATCTGTCTTAAGGACACAGTGTCAAACACTGGACTTGATCAGAAAATAATTCGAAGAAATTAAATCAAGTAAGTTATTTAATTTATTTTCAGTGTTGTTTTTATTTATTTAAATCAGATTTTAATTTTGTTTTAGTAACAAAATAAAATCTGTTTTTTATTTGTTTATTTTATTTCAAGTTTGATTTTTGTAATCAAACAAATTCTCTCATTTTCTTTATTTATTTATATTCTGATTGTTGTTTAGTACACAACAGAATTTAATTAATTTAAATACAGTGAAGATTGTCCAACAAATACATCATCATTTACATATTCATATATATATATATATTTGGAATTGGATTCATTACCATCATCATTTGAAACATTGAGATGATGATGATTTTTGGATTTTTGTTTTGGGTTTTTATTTTTCATTTGCGTTGGTTGGTCTTGAATGAAGATGTCAGATTGTGGAACCAACAGAACACCCAGATCTAAGATTAACTTAAAAAATGAACATGTATATACATAGAGAGAAATAGATATATACAAACATATATATATATATAGAGAGAGAGAGAGAGAGAGATGACAATGTAATCTATGTATGTATCTATCTATGTATCTCATCCCTTTTTTCTATTTTTGATATGAGTTTTTGTTCAGATTTGTGAATGTTTCTATTCCTGGATTTGGTTCTCAGAGCGTTTCAAGATATGATTTTGATTTAGGCCAAGTTTGGCATCTACTAAGGTCAAGTTTGGCATCCTCAAAAAAATTCAAAAAGTCAAAAAGTCACTATCCTATTTAAGTCACATCACCTTTCTAACACATAACTTCAAACCCAACCCAAATCCAACCCATATTTCATAAAAAGTCAAAAAGTGCACTTATTTAGTCTTCCCAAACTTAGCCTAAATAATACAAAAAGTCATTATCTTATTTAAGTCACATCATCTTATTTAAATCACATCACCTCTCTAACACATTACATCAAACCCAACCCAAACCCAATCCACACAAGCCAATAAGTCAAAAAGTGCACTTTTTTAGAACATCACAAACCAACCCTTGTTTCTTGCCTTTTTTTTTTTTTTTTTTTTTTTCTCCTTTGGTGGGTTTTGATGTTTTGGAATTATTTTGTTGGGTTTTCATTTTCGGACAATTCATGTTCTATGTAGGGCCGGCCCTGAGATTAGGAAAGAGAGGCCTGCGTCTTGGGCCCCCAAATTTATGTTGAAAATAGGGCCTCCAAAATATAATTTTGTATTTTAGATATATATATATATAAAAAAAAAAAAAAGCTCAAATACTATAGGCCCAATTAAGCATGAGGCCCAATTGAAAGCAACATGACTTTTTTTTAAGTATTTGTAATAATTGCTTCCTATCTTAATATATGAAAGTAAATTTTTATTTATAAATTTAATGATTATATATGCAAGTAAAATTTTTTTATCGTTACAAACAAATAAAAAAGTTGTAACTTATTATTTTATCCATTAACTTTTTTTTTTCAATGTAAGAGGGTCCCATTTCCAAAGTTCACCTTGGGCCCTCTAAATCTCAGAGCCGACCCTGGTTCTATGAACTGTTTTGGAAATTTTCTGAAAAATATGTGCTTTTTAGCAAACATCTAAATTGTTTTTGCACACTTTGACAGCTCCCGCGTTGATTTGAGAAGACGAAGCTCATTTGAAAAGAAGAAGAATATATATATATATATATATACGTATCCACCTTTACCTTTTAGATTTGTGAAAAGGAAAGAAGATTGGAGAAGAGGAGAAGGGGAGTTGAAAAGAAGATTGAGAAGATGAAGATGATGGTATAATTATCAATTTACCTATTTTATTAACGGAAGTCAGTATGCACTTCAATCCAGTAATTACATGGGAATTATGTGGTGATTTTTCAATGTCATGGGATAATTCACACCCAATCCAAACCACAAGGGGTAAAATGAAGTTTGCCCAAAATATTTTACATACCTTTTATTCAACCAAATAACAAGAAGATATAAAATATTTTTAACAAAAACATTTCACGTCAAAACAAAAAAGAGCCTAACATCCTAATGCATTATAGTCTAGGCATAGAAAAAAATTTGGAGAAATTACTTAATAGTTGGATAAAGAAAAAAAAATACACAAACACAGAGGGTTGCACCGCACCACAAAATTTACTTGCACCTTCTATATTTTTCTAATTTTTTTCTCTATTCTATTATCAAATAATTTTCCAAAAAAATTTCAACATTACCTCGTGGATTGTCTCGCCCACTTGTTGCTTTAAAAAATCCCAACGTAGAATGAGTCAAATAGGGCTTCTTTTCGGAGCTTCCATGAGGTTACCTTAAATAGATGTTCATTGGTGATTTTGAATTGAGTAATATTATAAATTTAAAAAATTATTTTAAAATTATTCAGAAATATTAATGTGAGGTCGAGACTTGTTTTATACTGTGATCTCTTAATACATGCTTTCAATCTCTATCACACCCTCCATTCTTAATCCAAATCTAAGATGGATCGGATTTACTGTTTTAAATTTCTAAATCATCATTCCATCTATCTTTTATGTTAAAAAAAAAAATGGAAATAAAACCAAGTGAAACAAAATAAAGGTGAGTCACGTTCAACGACTCTTGTTGGAGTGTTTGGAGTTGATTTTTTTTTTGTAATTATTTATTAATTTTTTTAGCGTTTCTAGTGATTTTTTTTAAATAAAAATTCAAAAATTTTACACATTTAGGTTTCACTTGACAATATGAATAAAAAAAGGTTGAGAAAAAATTTAAAGGGTAAATTACATTGACACCCCCTAAGATTTATGTTTATTACAGTTCATCCCCTCACATTTGGAAAATTACACTGACCTCCTGTTAATTTAATTTTATGTATGATGATCATTACAGTGGGGGGGACTGTTGTGAAACTTTAAACCTCATGGGACAATCTGTAATGAAACTTTAAACCTCAGGGAAGGGGATGTAATTTCCAAAAGATAAGAGAGAAAACTGTAATAAACATAAATCTTAGGAGGTGTCAATATAATTTATCCAAATTTAAAAGTATAGAAATGACACACACACACACACACACACACAGAAAAAAGAGGTTAACAGCATTTTTTTTGAGTTTTTTTTTTTTTTTTTTTTTTGTCTTTAGTGGTTTTTTTGAATTTATTTTTTAAATCCGTTTACACAATACAAACTAAAAAATTAAAAATAATTACATAATTTAAAAAAAAGATCATTAATGACAAAAAAAAAACAATTCTAAAAATGTCACTTTTTAATTGGACGGCAAACACCAATATACCGGAAATCTTAGGGACTTGGAAGAAAGTTCGAGAGTATAATTTTGTCAAGAATGTGTTTGTATGTTAAAAATTAAATTTTTTTTTAGTGTAAAACCCATATGTACATAAGTAATATTTTTGGATAGAATTTTTAAATATATAATTTTACTCTTAAAAAATGCCAACAAACTTTTAGAAATTCTCCTGTACCAACCAACCGCTGGACACCACAAAAAAAGAAAAAAAGAAAGGTATTTCATAGTGAATTTTATTTTATGTTTTTAATCAGCGAAAAATTGCATTGACGTAGCCGAAAGAAGAAAATTGAATCATGACTCAACCAAATCTTATGCACGTCCAGAGTCATTGCTAGTGATTTCACCTCAAGATTTTTAGTGGAGGTATGAAAATAAGGAAAATTAGAGGAATATTTCTTTCTAACTTTGTGTAGTATGAGAGGTTTAAGATATTTTTTTTATTAGCCAATGTCCCTCAATATTTTTACAGAAAAAATTTGACTCAGAAAAATTTTATCCAATTTAAAGAAATTTCACTTGACTCAAAGAAATTTTGGCCCTGACTCAAAGAAATTTCGAAATTTCTCTTGTATGATCACAAAGAAATTTCTTTGAGGTGGACAAAATTTCTCTAAGGCAACGTTTGTTTTATCATGTACCTTAAAAAAAATTCCCCTTGAAAATAAGGCTACGTTTGTTTTATCATAAAATATTTTATATGATAAAATATTTTTCATTTAAAATAATTGTCCAAAAATATAATTTTTTTTTTTTGTTTTTTGGTATTTAATTAACACTTAAAATATTTTCTATAATAAAATTTTTAATAAAGAACAAATTATGTAGTAAATTTTAAAAAGAAAAAATACAATATATATATATATTCATATATAATCTTTATATAGAGTAGAACGCAAATGACGTGCTAAAATCACTCTAACAATTATGAATTATAGTAGGTAATGAGGATTTTAGTTTTCAATGAGTGGACATAAATGGAACACACCATTATAAATAGATTATATATATATATATATTTTTTTTTTGTTTGTATATATTACTCAAGAATAAAATAAGACAAATGTAACAACTATAACACCCCGAAAATATAATAACAGATAACTCTCAAAACCCCACCAGATATGCTAAAGTTTACTCATGTTAATCTCTCACTATCATTAACACTTCTCAAACAATCATTCATCTGTTAATATGCTTTAATGTATTACAAAGACGTCACATGCATTAATACATTCACCAATTATAGATAATAAATATATGGTATGTGACTGACACATAAAAACAACAGTAAATAATTACACATTCATGCCTTAAAGGTTACAAGTTTTCAAAACGATACTTGTTTATAACAAAAGTGAGTCAAAGCCCAATATAACGAAAGCCCTAGGCTTGTACAACATATATTTACAAACAAAAATTAAATGAGCTTTCAGCTCCACAGTCCTCCCGAGCTAATCTCTTGGTGGAGGTATATCATTAACACTTGAAAATTAGTTTTTACATAGGGTGAGCTAATGCCCAATAGAGATATTTTTAATGATCTGTATAATACTTAACAAAATCATATAATAAATGCATATGAAATGCCATTATCAAAACAATACATTTTCTCTTTTAAATCATGCTATGCCAAGTTTATATTGCAATTAATAAACTGTTGCTTTCAAAACAGAAAATATGGTAGTAAATACACACACTGAGAATCTCTAGGTACGTGTCTGCAAGTACGCTATACAAGCACTACCAAAACCGTTTTACCGGTACTAACTGGAAGGATCGGCACCTAACCGTGCGCGTTTCTGGACTTTCACCAAGAACATAAAAAGGCCAACATAATAATCACAACCACACCCCCTAACCAAATTCACCAAGTATCACCCATTTTTTTCTCAAATGATACTTTTCAATGCAATTAATATAAAACAATTGTTCAAATTGAATGTATGAGTGAATGGGTTTCCACTAACCTAGTTCACACATGCAATTTCTATAACAAGCAATGTTATTTTTCACTGATAGCCAAAACAGATATCTTTATTCAAAAGATAAATTTTTAAGAGACATATATATATTGTAATGCCCGGAAAATATAACAATAAGATCAGCCCACGACAGATATTAAATAATAAACGATTCTAAATATAATGTTCTTTCATTCATAAGATTTCATCTCTTTATAAAAGTGTAACACATGCAATGATATATTCAAAAGTCCTAACCCTGAATTTGTAGCATATGTTATGACAAAAGATACGAAATAAGAGTTAAACAGATATAGTGATGCCCTATTGGCTACAACTTTCCCAGACGGTGCTTGGTTATAACAAAAGTGAGTTTAAACTCAATACAAGTAAAGCCCTAGGATTGTACAAAATAAATACAACATTAACAAAAACATAAGCTCTTGGCTTCTAGTCCTCCGAAGCTATTACCTTGGCGGAGGCATATCATCAGTACCTGAAAATGGTTTTCCACATAGGGTGAGCCAAAACCCAGTAAAAATACTCTAACACAGTATATGAATCTTAACAGAGTTATAAGGTGAATGCACATGTAATGTCACGCCCTCAAAATAAACCCATAATATCACACATTCACGATAAAGAAAAGAGATTTCATATTACAATCATCAGAGTATTCTTACAAAAGATATTACATGTTGACAACAAAAGTAAATGCCCTATAAGCTTACAACTTTCCAAGTCAACACTTGGTTACAAAAAAAGAGAGTACTAACTCTACACAAAATAAGCCATTGGCTTGATATACATGTAATGCAACAAAAACAACAAAAAGAGTCTAACAGCCTCAAGCCTCCCAAGCTACGTCCTTGGAGGTGGCATAACACCTGTACCTGAAAATGATGTCCCATAGGGGTGAGCCAACGCCCAGTAGAGATATGCTAAACATAATATGAGCAAAAACTAAAACATTAGTATTTGATAAATTTTTAACCCACATAAATCAATTCATAACCCATTTCAATTACATGACAAATATGTCCATGTTTCATTCCTCTTTCCTCTACTTAACCGATTTTCAATTCATAAATATGGCTCAAAGCCTGGCCAAACAATTTCCATGAGACCACAGCTCATATCAACAGTACTTCCATACTTCACAATAGATACACATATTTGCTGTATCAATATCACATAAAACACTTCCATACTTCACAATAGATACACATACTCGCTGTATCAATACTTCCATAGATACACATATTTGCTGTATCAACGGAGTCTATCCCCTATCTCCTCCCAAATAATATTCGGTTTAGGAGTCCATCCCCTATCTCCTCCTAAACCGTGGAGTACATCCCCTATCTCCTCCCACATAACACAATGTATATAAGCACAAATCATATACATTTTTTTTTTTTTTTTTTTTTTTTGATCAGCAAAGAAAAATTTCATTAAACAGCATGAAATTAAAAGTACAGGAAGATGAGATGCATTGAGAGAGATTCGGAAGTATAAAAATACCCCTACTACTGCTACTCGCATCCATACAACCAACCCCTAAGCCTCTCGATTTTTTAAATTATAAAGTTAAGAAGAACTTAACTAGGAAATTAAAATACATGAATCCCCTCATAAAAACCCACAAAAACACCCAAACCAAACTAAAGAAACAAAACAAGACCACAACACAGCTGCTAAATCAAACTAAAAAGAAACAAACTAAACTAAACCACCCAAGCAGCCCCCACGTCCAATCTGCCAAGACCCACGGCACAGCAGCTACAACTCCCCATGCCTCATGCCTCTGCTGCAACAACAGCTACAACTCCCTACGACCCAGCTACTACAACAACCCACGCCTCCCAACTCCCAATGCCCACTCCGGCCGAGAAAACACCATCGCCACCACCGGGAAGAAAGCTAAAACTCCACTGCTCAACTCCAACGGGAAAGAAAACTTCAACTCCTTTGCCAAACTCCCAAAGCCCACACCATGCTGCTAGGTCTTCCATCTCACACTCTGCTACACCTTCATTACTCAACTCCCCCGGGAAGAAAACTTCAACTCCTTTGCCAAACTCCCAAGGCCCACACCATGCTGCTATGACTTCCAACTCACGCTCTGCTACACCTCCACTGCTCAACTCCACCGGGAAGAAAACTTCAACTCCTCCGCCAAACTCCCAAAGCCCACACCAAGCTGCTACTACTCCTCACCCTGAAACAAAACAGGTCTTCCATCTCACACTCTGCGAAACACCAAACCAACAGGTCTTCCATCTCACGTTGCGGATCCGCACAACCACCGAACACCGACCACCAGCTGGGACACTTCCAAACAAAGGTAGAAACTTCACCCCTCAAACTCTCACTCGAGGAGGAGTGCACGAGTGACAACCGGACAGAACTGGATCGCCTACGATCCCCTAGTTACCGCCTAAAAAACACACCCCTCAAACTCCTGCTCGCCAAAGAGCGCACGAGCGAAATACCAGGACGCCCCTACTGAATCATCTATTCCGGCAAGGTGGAAACACATGAGAACAAAACTGATGGCAAGACCTGGACACACCAAACTCACCCACAACAACGAGACACACCTAGGTGGGTAGAAACGGGGGACTCAAGTTTATTGAAAAGAAAGCTAACAAGACAAAGGAAAGAACAAGCTAACACAAATCATATACATAATCAATCAATACATAAATTTGATGTATTATTTCATCCGTCATATTCAATGACATATTCAATTGATTAGTTTTAATTCACTTAATCATCATGCAAAGTCTACAACATTCAAGACTATCCTCCACCGATAGCCCAAAGCAATTTATTTCTAAACAGATAATAAATGCATCAACAAATAATTTGACAACAATTTCATGAGTGAACGATTAATAAATCCAACTCCACCATTCCATCTTATAATGAGCCTATTTCATTATTTTCAACTCAATTCCATATTTCCATAACATTCCCGAATTAATTATATAAATTAATTCATACAACAATTTAGGGCTTTCTCCCCCTTTTTCTCTACAATGACCCAAAGGTCCCAAATATCATCAACAACAACAATACCATCATTTTAAGACCCAAGATACACATATATGAGTCAAAATAACAAAACCCCTCTTTATTCATTTTGAAACCCTAACACCCAAAATTACCCAACTTCAACATTACATCAAAATGACCAATAGTTTAAGTCAAGGACCATAAAAATGAGTAGTTATCCCTACCTCAAATTCGGAGCTCAAAGGAGAAGATGAAGAAATTCGAAAGTGCTCCAAACCCCAATATTTTCAGATCAAAATGTAGTCCTCAACAAGCTCCACACTTTTTACAAAGGCCCAAGGGTAGAAGATCACTCATACTAGATCAAACCCTAGAGAGAAGTTGGAGTTTTAGAGTGAGGTGCTCTCCAATGGAAGTTTTGAAAAAGTAAGAGAGAGAAAGGAAGTCAAAAAGTGATCCAAAATGTCACTTTTCGGACTGATATAAAAGTCTCCTCGCTCGAGCGTGGAACTCCCGCTCGAGCGTCAGACACAGACTCACGCTCGAGCGTCAAAAGCGCCGCTCGAGCGCTGGATGCACACTTCCAGAAGTTTTACAGACCCAGGTCCTCGCTCGAGCGTCAGACTCCCCGCTCGAGCGGAGGAACAAAACCAAAAGGGCCCGCTCGAGCGTCAAAACTCCCGCTTGAGTGTCCGATGACCTGCAGAGAAAAATACTAGGAGATGGATATTCACGATCGAGCGTCCAAACTCCCGCTTGAGCGGAGAAGCAACAACAAAAGGCCCGCTCGAGCGTCAAAACTCCCGCTCGAGCGTGAAGGCCAAAAAACTGGGCATCAACCCTTGGTTTCTAAACATAACCAACCTGTTTCAAACCTACCCAACACAACCCAAGACTCAAATACAAAGGGTAAATGATGGAAATGAGAATACGACATCAACACACTCACGGAACCAAGTCCGGAATACAATAAACAAAGGAAAGGAAAACCGGGATCGCTATATGCAATGCTTGTGTCATAACATTTTATATCTCTTTCCAAAACTATGTTATGCCAGGTTTATATCACAATTCACGCAATCAATTCCATTTCAATAGAAAACAGGATAGTGGATACAACACTGGGAATCTCTAGGACGTATCTGTAAGTAGCCTACAAGCACTACCAATTTGTCATATTTACTGGTATTAGCCGGAAGGCTCGATACCTAACTGCGCGGGTTTCTGGACTTTCACTAAGGACACACAGGTCAACATAATACCACAACTACACTCCTACCTAAATTCACCAAGGTATTCACCTATTTTTCTCAAAACAACAACATTTTCAATGTGTTAAATATGTTACAATGCTCAATACAAATGGATGAGAAAATAGTTTCAATTCATCTAATTCTCATACAATTTCTATAACAATCATAGCTATCCTCTACCACCGATAACCCTAGAGATAATTAATTTTCAACATAGATGTACTTTCCAATATTTCCAAGTAGGCGTGATAGTTCATATCCAACTCTACCATGATCATCATCATTGTTCCAATTTCATAAAACCAACATCAATCCCATTTTTCCTTTACAAAACTAAATTGTCACAAATTTGGGGCAAAACCCCATCTTCTTTAAAAATCAATCTCCATGGTAAAATCCACCATCTATCACAACCTAACCATTTTTACAAAGCCACAATCATATACAAAAGCCCATTTTGAAAACCATTTTTTTGATTTCAAACCAAACCCTAGGTTTTATCCAAAAATCCCCAAATCACTATCTTATTTAGAAAATCAAATAACTAAGTTAAAAATCATAAAAAGGTTTAAAGTAATCCCTACCTCAAGGCTACAAGACGGGAGAGAGATAGAGAGAGAGAGAGAGAGAGTGAAGAAACTTTAACAAAGCTGAAAATTAACTTTGCTCCGATCAAAATGAAGTTCTAGGTGAGCTCTACATTTTTTTTTATAAAGGGACTATGGTGTAGAAATCAACGGATCAAGATGTATTTGAGTTTTAGAGAGGGTTTCTAGAGAGAGTGTAAGTAGATCTAGGTTTGGAGAGTTTTAGAGAGAGATAGAGATGAGAAAAGTGACTCAAAAGTGACCCCTTTCGGACTGATATATGTGTAGATCACTCGAGCAACTAGACACAACGAAGACACCACTTGAGCGCAAGAATGGTCGCTCGAGCGCTGTAACGCCCTCAAAATAAACCCATAAATCAACCAATAATAGCATGCTTAGACATAAGAAAATAAAACATAATTGTATTCCATCAGAGCAATCTTTACAAAATGTATTACATGTTGACATCAAAAGTAAATGCCCTAAGGGCTTACAACTTTCCAAATCAACACTTGGTTACAAAAAAAGAGTGCTAACTCTATACAAAGAAAGCCCTTGGCTTGATATACATGTAATACAACCAAAAACACAAAACAGTCCAACATTCCCAAGCCTCCCAAGCTACATCCTTGGAGGTGGCATGCTATCTGTACCTGAAAATGATGTCCCATAAAGGGTGAGCCAACGCCCAGTAGAGATATGCTAAACACAATATGGGCAGTAACTAAGACATAAGCAATTGATAAATGTTTAACTCGCATAAATCAATTCATAAACCATTTCCATTACATGACAACTATGTCCATGTTTCATTCTTTTTTCTATTTCTTGTCCAGTTTTCAATTCACAATTACGGCTCAGAACCTGGCCAAACAGCTTAAATGAGATAGTGACTCGTATTAAACATTTCTCACTTCATATTAGATAAGCATACTAGCTGTATCAACATTTCAACAGATAAGCATATGAGCTATATCAGCACCTCACAGATAAGCATATGAGCTATATCAACACTTCAACAGATACACATTTTAGTGTTGTATCAACGGAGTCCATCCCCTATCTCCTCCCAAACAACATCCGGTTTAGAGGTCTATCCCCTATCTTCCCCTAAACCATGGAGTACATCCCCTATCTCCTCCTACACACACAACGTATATAAACATAGGTCATATACATAATCAATCAATACATAAAATTAATGTATTCTTTCAACCGTCATATTCGATGATACATCCAATTGATTAGTTTTAGTTTGCCTAATCATCATGCATTGTCTACAACAATCAAGACTACCTTCCACCGGTAGCCCAAAACAATTATTTCTAAACAGATAATAAAAGCACCAACAGATAAATTATCCGCATTTTCAAAAGTGAACGATTTATTAATTCGACTCCACTATTCCAACTCATAATGAACCGATATCATTATATTCAACTCAATTTCACAAATCCATAACTTTCCCAAATTAATTAGGATTTTCTTCCCCCTCTCTCAATATTAACCCAAAGGTTCAAATGTCAACAACCAACAACTATATCATCATTTTGAGACCCAAATTACATAATATGAGCCAAAATCACAAACCCTCTTTTACACATTTTGAAACCCTAAGTCCCAAAATCAAGACACTTAAACCACATGCTCAATATCTAGGTCAAAACCCATAAGAGTGAGTAGGAATCCCTACCTCAAATTCGGAGCTCAAAGGAAGAAGATGAAGAAATTCAACGTGCTCCAAAACCCAATATTCTCGGATCAAAATGTAGCCCTCGACGATCAACACACTTTTTGTAAAGGCCAAAGGGAAGGAAAACACTCTACCTAGATCAAACCCTAGAGAGAATGGAGATTCTAGAGAGAGGAGCTCTCAAAAATGGCTTTTTGAAAAAGTAAGAGAGAGAAAGAAAAGTGAAAAGTGATTTAAAATCACCCAGCGGATAACTCATATACGCATGACCCGCTCGAGCGGAGAATAGAACGCTCGAGCGTCAAGCACAAAAATCTGGACCCGCTTAAGCGCAAGAAAGCCCGCTCGAGCGCCGAGAAACAAAAGCAAAACACACCCACTCGAGCGCGAAGAACTAGTCCGCTCGAGCGTAGATTTTCATCTCCCAGAACTTTCACAGACAAAGCACTACTCGCTCGAGCGCCAACATACCCGCTCGAGCACGATTGCTTGAGCGTAAAGAAACCCGCTCGAGCGTGAAAAACACACCTGCAGAAGTTTTGCAGAGGCACGAAATACTGGGAGTGTGTAAACCCCGCTCGAGCGGACCGCCTAAAAACTGGGCGACAAAGAAATGAAACCAAGGCTTAACCAACCTGTAACCACCCTGCCCAATACATCCTAAAACTCAAACATATGAAATTAAAGGATGACAACAAGATATACAACCACCAACTCCACAGAACCAAAGTCCGGAATATAACAAATACAGTAAGAGAATACCGGGATCGCTGTAAGCGCACAATACACCCCTTCCAGTAGTTCAAACCTGCAAAAGTTCGCTCGAATGCAAGAAACGTCGCTCTAAATCAAAAGTTTAAATTTTTTTCATGGTCATTACATCTCATGTTGAATTACTATATATTGGATAAGTTTTTCAAAATTCTATGGTTTTTAATTTTACTTTATATTTTTTTATTGACATTATTTGGAAAGGTTGGGAGGGAGGCAAATATGTAAGATATGTTAATGATTTTCGATATTAGTGTGATATTTGAATTTTGAAATTCAAATTTAAAGGATAATTAAAGGTTTTTTTTTTTTTTTAAGTTGGGTTAATCAACAGAATTTTTTTAATTATTTAAAATACAAAAATTCTAAAAATTCATGTTGAAAACTTGGAGCTGCCACAAAATTTCTCATTGGAACCCTATTGTCCTTAATATATACTAGCGTAAAACTCGTGCTATACACGGGTGAGTAACAAAGTGTGATATACAATGCTAAATACGTTAAAAACTAACTAAATACTATGATATAATTTAGATGGGTATTTAAATAATAGATTTAAGTGACTTCACTATATTTATATAGATATGCAGAACTAATTAATTTTTTTGAAATACACTCAATCAAATAAACTCAATTGAAAAGGAAGAGAAAGAGTGAAATTCTATAAATATAAGATAAAGATAAAATAAATTAAGTTTAATTTTGAAGATGAATATAAAAAGAAAAAATTAGATAAATCTTTTAAAAAAAATAAACTCAATTGACAATCAAGAGCCAGAGTGGATTCTTAAATATAATATAAAGATAAAAAAAAAAAAAGTCAAATTTAAATTTGAAGATGAACTATAAAAATATAGAAAGAATTAAATAAATTCTAGAAAAATGAGATAGAGAGAAATTCAGTAAATATCAAATATAGATTGAAAAAAAGAAATCAACTTGAAATTTAAAAATTCAAAAATAAAATAAGATAAACCTGGGGAAAAAAAAAAATCTAATATAACTATAATAATAGAAGAACAGAAAAAGGGTAGTAGTTTAAAAATTGGATAAGAATGAAATGTCACCTATAATTTTTTAAATTTTGTATTAAAAACAAACCCTCAAAAATAAGAACTGAGGTGTAGTAAGTTAAAAATTAGATAAGAGTTAAATGAAAGCTACAATTTTTTAAAATTTAAATTTTGTATAGTTAAAAAATAAGCATTTACAATATCCTATGATACAAATTTTAACTCGTTTGTGTATACTACTAATAATTTTTAACAATTTCCGTATTCTAAAGCTACTTAATTAAAATAAATTCAAGGGATGACCTTTTTATTTCTTAATTTAGTTATGTGTCAATAACTTATAAATTTCAACAATTTTTGTAGAAACTACTAAATAAAAAAATAAAAAAAAGAGCATCACTTTTCTTTTTAAAATCTTAGTTAGTTTCATTTTAATTTTATTTTGTGTCAATAACCTATAAATTTTAGCAATTTTCGTATTCTGAATCTACTAAATAAATTTAAAAAATCATTTTTTTAAAAATCTTACACAGTTTTATTTTTACTTTGGTCTAAGAGTCACTAAAGTGACATTGGTAGTGCTATGTACGAATATAAATAAATAGTCAAATATTAGTTTTAAAATTAAATAACAAAATAAAATTTATCTAAATTATGTAGTAAAAATGATTTATAATTAATTAAATTTTATTTATTTTTATCAAAGTTACACATAAATGACTTCTATATTTATGCCAACGTGACCTTCAACTAATCATTAAAAATTGTCTTGATCTATGCCCAACTTATGAATCATTTAACCTATTTATTTATTAAATTGGTAAATAAAATCTATAAGTGTATTTTATTTTTTAAATAAGAAATATGAACATATTTTATGCATATCTATTAAAAATTTTGAACTTACGTAAAAAATTATATATTTATGTCAATGCTATGAAATAAATTGTAACATATATTCATATCTTAAAAAATTATCTAAGATAGAGCTGCCCTAAATATATGTCATATTTTAACTTTAATCTTAGTAAAAATATTTGATAATAATAAATTTAAACATGGGGAAGCACTAATAAATTTCAAATAGTAATCTTATGAACTGTTTGATCCTTCCTTTTTCTTATAAATTCTACTCTGAATTACATAAAGGGTCAAGCATAAACGAGCGTATATTATGTGTTGAAGGACAAATGTGGGTTTTCTCATAATGTTGAAATTACTAAACGTAACACTTCAAAAAAACTCTTTAATATATTTGTTTCACACATAACACTCTAATGTAATATATTAAAAAACTTGGATAAATTATGCAAATGGTCCATGTAATTTACACAATGTGTCAATTTGGTTCCTGTTATTTTAATTTTTCCAATTTTACCCCTTAATTTAACGGATTGTGTTATATTGGTCCAATAAATAATAGTCATTAGGTTTGGTGAACAGAAAGTCGTTACGTGCTCAAACGATGTGCCAATTTGGTCCCTGTAGTTTACACAATGTGTTAATTTAGTCTCTATTGTTTTAATTTGCTCGATTTTAACAGAGACCAAAGGACACGTCGTGTAAATTACAGGAACCAAATTGATACATCATTTGAATTTCTGTCCACCAAACCTAACGACCATTATTTATTGGACCAATATGACACAATCCATCAAATTAAAGGGCAAAATTGAGCAAATTAACACAACAGAGACCAAATTGACACATCATGTAAACTACAGGGACTATTTACATAATTTACCCAAAAAAAATTTAGTGTACTTTTCTCAAATGTAACAACATAACATTCCAAAAAAATTCTTTAGTGTGCTCTTTCCAAACGTAACACTCCAATCAATGTAACATACAAAAACTCCTTAGTGCGCTTTTCTCAAACGTAACACTTCAATCAATGTAACACACAAAAACTCCTTGATGTGCTTTTCCCAAGCATAACATTCCAATATAACACACTAAAAAACTTCTCAGTGTACTTTTTTTAAACGTAACATTCCAAAAAAAAAATTTAGTATACTTTTCTCAAACGTGACATTCCAATCAATGTAACACACAAAAACCCTTTGGTGTAATTTTCCCAAACATAACACTCTAATGTAACACATTAAAAAATCCCTTAGTATAATTTTCTCAAATGCAATAACGTAACATTATAAAAAAAATTCCTTGGTGTATTTTTTCCAAACGTAACACTTCAATAGTGCACTTTTTTCAAATGTAGTACTCTAATGTAATACTTTAATGTAATACCAGAAAATTACATTAACAAAAATATAGATTTTCATGCTCGACAACCAACACTTCAACCACCAATCCCCCCAAAAATAATCTTCCACACCTTACCTTTCTATTTTCATTCCAAAAACAAATCAAAAAATTGAAAAAATGAATCACAAAAGGGTATTTACTTAAACTCAAACGGCACCAAATCAAATAAATACAACTTTCCAAAACAAAAAGAACTAATTGGTTCATAAGAAAACTCTTAGGACTAAATGGATCAACATTCCTCCATATAGGATTTGTAACGCCATGAACCTCCCTGTTCCCATTCATCGGGGCATTTCCAATATACAATCGACAAGAGAACGAGATAAAATAATAATAACATTCCTTCCCTTTTGAACCATTTCTAAGCTTTACAACATTGTCTCTTTACATTTATAAATTAAAAAAAATAGTTCAAGAAGTAAGGAATGATATAACAAAATCAGCTATTGTTCATCTTTCCTTAAAATTTGTTCCTTGTTACATCAAAATACATGTCCACATAGTCACCCAAAAACTTCCCTTGGCATGCACATAATACGATTTCAAACATAAATGTTCACATCCCAAAAGTTTTCTTCTTCTCAACATAGTCATTTAGGAAGCACTTCGTCTTCATTTCCTAAAATTGGTTAGCTTTGGGGTGAGCAAAATCTCAGTAGGTAATGCACTTAACAGATTATAACATTAATTGAAAAACACATGATCATGCAATACAACATTTGATAAACTTTATTATGTATGTGTATGAATGCCTTTATGCATGAATATGGAATGACAAAGTTAAGGTTTTTCATGGGTGGTAAATGTACTATGACATCCCAAGTAAGAGTCGTAATTTCAAAATACATACATAGTTATAGATTTTGTATACTGAAAATAATCACACATTTGCCGACTCCAGAAACGGCGGGCGATGGGCATCCAAAAACATTTTTCCCTTCCACATTTGCCAAGACCTGAAATGGCGGGGACGTGGACACCCAAAACCATTTTCCAAAAACCATGTTTTTCCACATTTGCTGACTCCTGAAACGGCAGGCTCATGGATACCCAAAAACATTTTTTCACATTTGTCGACTCTTGAAACGACGGGCTCGTGGACACGCAAAAACATTTTCCCACATTCGTTCGGCGATATTCACAGACAAGGCAATTGGGCACTTTGACTACCCGCACGGGTACCAAATACAATACACAATTCAAACCAACCCGACTCACTACCCGGACTCATAGACTATTTACCCCTTTTCAGCTTTCCACTGTTCACACTAGTATCGTATCATGAAAGAAATTTGATAATGCGTATGATGCATGAATTTGTAAATTCTCATTTTCCCTAAAATGACTCTAAATGGACACAATTCACTATTTCACTCTTCAATAATAACCCTGTAACGCCCTCAAAATAAACCCATAAATCATCCAACAGTAGCATGCTTAGACATAAGAGAATGAAGCATACATATATTCCATCAGAGTAATCATTACAAAATGTATTACATGTTGACACCAAAAGTAAATGCCCTATGGGCTTACAACTTTCCAAGTCAACACTTGGTTACAAAAAGAGAGTGCTAACTCTATACAAAGAAAGCCATTGGCTTGATATACATGTAATACAACAAAACAACAAAAGGAGTCCCAGCCACTAAGCCTCCCAAGCTACGTCCTTGGAGGTGGTATGCTACTTGTACCTAAAAATGATGTCCCATATAGGGTGAGCCACAACCCAGTAGAAATATACTAAACCAACTATAAACAATGACTAAGATAATAGCATTCAACAGATGGTCCATACTTATATTCCAACTCATGCCATATTATAGTTTCATGACAATCATATTCATGTTACATCTCACTTTCCATTTCTTATTCAACTTTGAATTTGAAAACAAGACTCAGAACTTGGCCAAATAATTTAATGAGATTATAACTCATTACTAAAACACTTTCGAAATTCAAGACGAATAGACATTTTGGTGTTGTATCTATAACACATAAACTACTTCCTTATTTCACAGGTGATACACATTTTGGTGCTGTATCAATATAACATAGAAACACTTCTATACTTCACAATTGATAATGATATACATTTTAGTGCTATATCAAATCAAACAAACACTTCCATACTTCTCCATGATACACATTGTAGTGCTGTATCACTGTCACACAAATTCCGGTTTAGATGTCCATCCCCTATCTCCCCCTAAACCGTGGAGTACATCCCCTATCTCCTCCCACACATCACAATATATATAAATACAGATCATATACATAATCAATCAATACATAAAGTTAATGTATTTTTCAACCGACATACTCGATGACACATTCCATTGATTAGTTTTAGTTTGCCTAATCATCATGCATTGTCTACAACAATCAAGACTATCCTCCACCGATAGCCCAAAGCAGTTATTTCTAAACAGAAAATAAATGCACCAAATGGATAAATTATCAACATTTGCCTAGGTGAGTGATAAATTAATCCAACTACACCCTTTAATCCCATATCTTTTCAATCTGAATATTTCTTATTCAATTTCTCATTTTCCAAAATTAATTACACAAATTAATTTATTAACAATTAGGGCTTTTTCCCATAATTACAACACCAACCCTAAGGTTCCATTTTCATCAAAAATGCAACACCAAGTCCATTTTTCCAATGTATTACATACATAAAGATTTAAAACTTTGAAAACCCCTCTTTTGAAAATTACACAATGGCCCTAAACTTTCTCGAAATTACCCAACAACCCCCAACATATCGAAATACCAAAACCCAAAGACAAAGCTCATAAGATGGAGTAGGATATCCCTACCTCGAAGTTAGAGCTCAAATGGAGAAGAAGACCAAAACCAAAGTGCTTCAAAACTCCAAACTTTTCGGATCAAAACGAAGCCCTCGACGATCAACACACTTTTTACAAAGGCCGAAGGATAGGAGAGCACTCTAACTAGATCAAACCCTAGAGAGAAGGTATTTTCTAGAGAGAGGAGCTCTCAAAATCGGTTTTTAGAAAGTAAGAGAGAGAGTGTGAGTGTAAAAAATTATTCAAAAATGCTCAGCTGCCATCTGATATACGACAGGTCCGCTCGAGCGGAGAACAGGACGCTTGAGCGTCAAGAGCAAAAAACTTGATTCGCTCGAGCGCAATAAGGCCCGCTCGAGCGCCAAGACATAAGAATAAAGTACACCCGCTCGAGCGCGAAAACCAGTCCGCTCGAGCGTAGATTTCCCCCTCCCAGAACTTACACAGACAAAGCACTACCTGCTCGAGCGCCAACATACCCGCTCGAGCGCAACCCGCTCGAGCGTAAAGAAACCCGCTCGAGCGTGAAAAACACACCTGCATAAGTTTTGCAGGGGCACGAAATACTGGAAGTATGGAATCTTCGCTCGAGCGCCCAAGGACCCGCTCGAGCGGACCACTCAAAAACTGGGCAACAAGAATGTGAACTAAGGCTCAACCCACCTGTTCGAAACACGCCCAACACATCCTAAAACTCAAACATATGGAATTAAAGGATGACAACAAGGCATACAACCACCAACTTCATGGAACCAAAGTCCGGAACACAACGAATACAGAAAGGGAAAACTAGAATCGCTATAACCTTCCCCCCTTAAAGAATTTCGTCCTCGAAATTAAATACAAGTTTTCAAAAACAAGATTTTCTCAATTCCCAACATTATTACAATGCGAAATTCAACAACTTGACCCGTTACCAGTCATCTCATCTCTTTTCAAGAGGCAAATTACAACATTCCCCACAACATGCATTATAGATATGCATTGCCTAAAATTCCACAAATTTCAATTCCACATTACACAATTTTATATCATATTCAATGCTCATGATATATTTCCATTTTGAGGCAAGTTTCAAAACATACTTCCATAAACCAAAACATATACAATGTTTTTCAACTTAAGACATATATAATGCTCTTAAAGTTCAACAATATTACAAAATTACCAATGCATGGTTACACATCAACAAACAAGTCCGGATATTTCTCACGGACTTCTAACTCACGTTCCCAAGTGGCTTCTTCCACTCCGTGATGCTTCCACAAAACTTTTACCAAGGGAATGGTCTTGCCTCGTAAGGCTTGATCCCGCCTATCCAAGACCCAAACTGGTCTCTCCTCATACGAGGCATCCTCATCTACCTCTAAGTCGGTCCAATCCAACACGTGCAATGGATCTGGCTCGTACTTCCGAAGCATACTAACATGAAAGACGTCATGAACCCCAGACAACTGCGGTGGCAAAGCCAAACGATAAGCAACCTCCCCAATCCTCTCAAGGATTTCAAAGGGACCGATAAACCGAGGGATAACTTCCCACTCTTCCCAAACCTCATCAAACCTCGCCTCAATGA
Organism: Camellia granthamiana; assembly: GCA_036172215.1. Classification (NCBI taxonomy): domain Eukaryota; kingdom Viridiplantae; phylum Streptophyta; class Magnoliopsida; order Ericales; family Theaceae; genus Camellia; species Camellia granthamiana. The sequence goes on from CM069904.1 coordinate 80,434,922, forward strand.
TATTTTCAAGAAAACATGATCACCCGTTTCGAATGCCAAAGGCCTCCTCCTACGGTCGGCATAACTCTTTTGGCGACTCTGGGCTGTAACAAGCCTCCTACGGATAAGCTCAACTTTCTCCGTCGTTTCCCTCACTAACTCCGGGCCTAACAAAGGTGCATCACCCACCTCGGCCCAACAAACCGGAGACTTACACGGTCGGCCATACAAGGCCTCAAACGGTGCCATACCGATGCTCGACTGGAAACTGTTGTTGTAGGCAAACTCCACCAAGGGCAAGTGCCTCTCCCACGTCCCACTAAAGTCAAGGACACAACCTCGAAGCATATCCTCAAAGATCTGGATAGTACGCTCGGACTGCCCGTCAATCTGAGGATGATAAGCCGTACTAAAGGTCAACTTGGTGCCCAAGGCACCCTGCAAACTCTGCCACAACCTAGCAGTAAAACGAAGGTCTCTATCTGAGACGATCGTTACTGGGACCCCGTGCAATCTCACTATGTCCCGAATATACAAATCGGCAAGATGATCTACCGAATCTCTCGTGCGCATAGGGATAAAGTGCGCCGACTTAGTCAACCGGTCTACAACCACCCAAATAGCATCACTACCCCGCTAAGTCCTCGGAAGACCTACAACGAAATCCATAGTGACATGCTCCCACTTCCACTCGGCAATAGGCAAGTGTCACGCCCCAAACCTGCCCCCAGAAGTTTGGGCATGACCTAAACAGAGATGGACACATAACCTGTTATGTAACATGGGGCCTGACTGGAAGCATTGATTCGTATGATAGTATAAAAGAAAGTAAGACATCCCAACCATAAGGCCTGCTAATTCACTTCTTTCACACACACATGGCACCACAATCCCAACCATAAGTAACATGATTATGAGAATATCTTACAGAATTAAGAAAAGGAGAGCTATGGGAATGAATTAAACAACATCTACATACCTTAAGCTCAATTCCTCAACTTTCCAACCTTTCAATTCTTCTCTCTCCCTTAGTCCTTTACCCTCAAGAGCTATGTTTGAGTTAGAAGGGTTTGTTTATCCATGAGCTCAAGAACACACACACACACACATATATATATATATATCTTATATTAAGTGTGAATAAGACAAAATCCAATCGTTTAATCATTCCCGAATCAAATTTCTGCAAATATGCTTATTATTACCTAAAAATTATGTTGTTTCCAAATATGAAGTCTGTTTCAGATTACCAAGTCTCTAAGACCCTCAATTTCTGATTTACCCATTCTAGGTGCGACAGATGCTCTCATTGCCCAACATATACATGTTAAATTCATAACATCTATGTACTTAAATTTAATTTCTCCTGAAATTTCACATTAAGTATTTAAAGGCTCAGAATAACAGACTAAAATATATCACACAATCACATACGAGGGTCGGGTTATTACACTAAGGGTTGTAACAAACCCGCTGGCCTTTGATGTTCGGCCTTCACTTGCTGACAAGTAAGGCATTTAGACACAAACACTACCACATCCTTCTTCATACCCCGCCACCAAAACTAGCTACCCAAATCTCGATACATCTTAGTGCCTCTCGGATGCGCCGCAAGGCGTGAATGGTGAAACTCTTGGAGTACCTCCTCTCGGCAAGACTCCGGCACAAACAAACGGTCTCGGTGTCTCACACTCTGGTCGGGATACACAGACAAACCCTTCTCAACCTTCCCACTGGAGATCTTCTCTCGGAGAGATTCTACCTCAAGGTCACCTCGCTGTGCCTCTAACACTCGGCTCACAAGTGTAGGCTGTGCAACAACGGAAAACAAGGCCGCAGCCTCAACGGATTCGCCCAGAAGCAAATCAAACTCTCCAAGTGCCCCCAACATCTCCCACTTCCGGATGGCTATACAAGCTACATCACTAATGGATTTTCTGTTAAGGGCATCAGCCACAACATTGGCCTTTCCCGGGTGATAGTGCAACTCAAAATCGTAGTCCTCAATGAACTCCATCCACCTTCTCTGCCTCAAATTTAAGTCTCTCTGTGTAAACAGATACTTTAAACTCTTATGGTCCGAGAACACCTCGAACCTCTCACCATAAAGGTAGTGCCTTCAAATCTTCAAGGCAAAAATCACGGCTGCTAGTTCTAGGTCATGTGCAGGGTAATTCTTCTCGTGAATTTTCAACTGATGTGAGCCATAGGCTACCACTTTCCCCTCTTGCATCAACACACAACCCAAACCCTCTTGTGAGGCATCACAATAAACCGCATAACCCAAACCTCTCTCCGGAATAATCAAAACAGGAGCGGTGGTCAATCTAGCCTTCAGCTCTTGGAACGACTTTTCACAAGTCTCACTCCATACGAATTTGACCCCTTTTCGCGTCAATCTAGTCAACGGTGAAGCTAGTCTGGAGAAATCTTTCACAAACCGGCGATAATACCCAGCTAATCCCAGAAAACTGTGGATCTCAAAAACACTCTTAGGCTGTGCCCAGTCTTGCACTGCCTCTATCTTGGATGTATCTACAGACACCCCTTTCCCGGATACCACATGGCCTAAGAACTTGACTTCTCCTAGCCAAAATTCACATTTCCCAAACTTGGCATACAGCCTATGGGCTCTAAGCAATTCAAGCACCACTCTCAAGTGTTCCTCGTGCTCCTTCTCCGAAGATGAATAAATAAGAATGTCGTCCACGAAAACGACCACAAAGCGATCTAAGAATTCCTGGAAGATCCGGTTCATCAAATCCATAAAGACTGCCGGTGCATTGGTGAGCCCAAATGGCATCACCAGAAACTCATAATGGCCATACCGCGTGCGGAATGCCGTCTTAGGAATATCCTCCTCCCTGACCCTCAACTGGTGGTAACCCGATCTCAAGTCTATCTTAGAGAAACAACGGGACCCTTTCAACTGGTCAAACAAATCATCAATACGGGGCATAGGGTACTTATTCTTGACCGTAGCCCGATTCAACTTCCGGTAATCAATACAAAGTCTCAAGGAACCATCTTTCTTTTTAGCAAAGAGGGCTGGTGCTCCCCACGGCGAAACACTAGGGCGAATGAAGCCCTTATCTAACAATTCCTGGAGCTGAATCTTCAACTCACTCAACTCGGCTGGGGCAAAACGATAAGGTGCCATAGAAATCGGCACTGTGCCGGGCACTAAATCAATAGAGAACTCGATCTCTCGGTGAGGTGGCAAACTAACGAGATCCTTGGGAAAAATATCCGAATACTCACAAACCACTCTCGGTAATACAATCTGGATCTCATCACACTCACCACTCATGAAGCTAGTGAGAAGACCACTAAGCTCACTCCGCCCTCACGGATCATACACCGATGGCAACACATTACCAACCCGATCCCCCAAGAAATGGAAACAATCCCCGCTCAAGGTACATACTATGACCCTCTGGCGATAACAATCGATAACAGCCCGGTATAACGATAGCCAGTCCATACCCAAAATAACATCAAAACCCGTCATTGGCATAACCACAAAAGGAGACGGAAGCCGACGATCGACGACCTCTATATCACAACCTCTACATCCGTGTTTCAAAATCAATTCACCCCTAATAGGTGATGCAACACATAAAGGAGATGCTAACTGTGCCAACTCCAATTCCAAAACAGATACAAATGCAGCAGATACAAAGGAATGAGATGCACCCGTATCGATCAACACACTAGCAAGACTTGGACGTCACTGATTGAACACTCAGTGATCACCCTTGTTCGTGTTCGTTTTGAGTTCCCGGAGGCCTCGGCTGCGCGCCTTGCCTCAGGATCTCTTAACTCGTTCGTTTAGTGTTTGGTTTTGCACCAAACACTTATGTTTTTTGCCTTGGAAGGCAGGGAATGGCTTGTTGGTCATCCCCATGCTCCACCGGCCCTCCCTTTACATCACCGGCCATTCCTTGTTGCTACCGGCCGTGGTTGCTTGGTATCAATGGCCGGTCGGCACTCTCTGTGGCCGACCGGCACTTTATTTGGCCGGTGACCTATTTTTCCAGCTGGTGACCCTTCTGCACCCCTTCAGGCTTGGTGTATGCCAGTTGTGCCAGCTGGAATACACCAACACCACTCCCCATGCACGGGGATGGCTGTTTTGAGCCCTTGACCCCCTAGTTCCTTCTAGAAGGATGAACCCTTGGCCAAGCTTCTTGGGGAAGCTTGGCCAGCTGTCCCAGCTTCTTCAAGAAGCCATGAACCGTTTGCACCCTTTGCCCCTTTTCATTTAGCTTCCTTGAGAAGCTTAGAGCCTTTTCTTTGCTTATATAAGAGCCCTTCTTCCTCCTTTGTCTAGGGTTAGAGGTTTGAACAAAAAAAAACCCAGAGAATATATACATACACATCTGTCATATACTCTCTCTCTCTCTCTATATCCCCCTCTCTCTCATCCTTTGTGTGTGTTTTGTGGCCTAAAAGTGTAGTTTTACCTTAGTTTTGCACTAACACACACTACCACACCTTACTTCGACCTTGAGGGACTTAGAGGGTTTATTATTGAGTTCTTGGACTTGTTTTGACCAGAAGAGAGTGGCTGGACCTGCTGTTCTTGAGGTGTTCTTCAAGGGTAACTACTTTGCTTTAGTTTCCCCAATTTTGCAACAGCTTTTTACTTGTCTTGCATGATGATTTGAGCTTTGTGTATAACTAGAAAAAGTCTTATATTTGCATGCTTTAAATACTTCATTAAGGTCATTTTGTGGTTTGGGGTCGAAATCACCCCCTTAGGCCTTATTTGGCCCTTTTGGTGCTTCCATTGCTAGGCTTGATTTGCTTGAGTGTTTTGTTCTTTTCACCACTGAAATCCAGTGGATTTTCAGTGGTAAAGAAGAGGGTTTGAAGTCTTGTATAGGGGAGGGACACCCCTCTCCCCTTCGTCCCTCTTTTATCCTTGTTTTGGCTTAAAGGGCAACATGCATGCTTGGTTTGTTCTTGGCTCCATATCAGATGTTTTTGATGCTATTTAGGTCACATGTTATCTCTGTTTTTGGTCGGATTTGTGGCCCTTTGCATGCTTAACATACTTGCTTTGTATTCCCTTGTTTGTGCCTAGAAATGCATCATGACTTTTGACTACCATGCTCTCATATCTTGGCTTTACTTTGTGAAGTTCTTGGCCATATTTTATCATGCTTAAGGTCTGTTGGCCACTGATTTGGTCTTGTTTAGCATGTTTGGTATAGTTGCTTCACATTTTGGCTTGTGAGCCTTGAATGTGTGAATCATAAACATGCATTGGTTAGGTTATTTCAATGATTTGGAATCATTTAACATGTTATTTCAGTCCCTATACCATGCTTACATGTCTCCATTTATCATCTCATTCATGCCTTGAAGAGTTGGCCTCTCATGACTAGGAATAGGTCATTGTGCATAGCCCTATGTTTGAGGCTTTGGGGCTGCCATATCAGGGGTATTTGGGGCTTATTTTGCATGTTAAAATTCTGTTTTTGGTTGTATGGTTCATGCCATGTTTGCTTGGGGTAGTGGTAGTAGAATCCCCCTTTGTTATACTTTAGCTTTGGGCCTCTTTGACTTGCATGTTTGTTGTGCATTTTGTCCATCATTTGGGATGCTTTTGGCCACTGTTTTGGGGTGGGCTGAGGTCTGCCCCTTTATGGTTTAAGTCCACCATTGCTTACTTGTCACATGTTTGTTGCATGTTTGATTCATGATGTGTTGTCACATGCTAGTTCTTTTGCATACTTGCCATGACATGTTGCATTGCATTTGGCATGCCTTGCATCTTAATCTTATGTTGCATCTTTGAGCCATGTTTGCATAACATGCATTACATTGCTTGGTTTGGGGTGTCAAGCCAAGTGTGAGGATTGAGAAGTGTTCATACTCCAAGTGATGTAACACGTCTCAACTCTCGGTCACCGAGGCCCTTGACTTTGACATGATAGGGTCTTGGTATTCATTTGTGTGTTGCATGCATTTTCATTGAATTGCAACCTTGGCCTCTTAGGCCATCATGCATCAAAATGCACAATTGATGGCCCGAGGATCGAGGGCCATGCTCCCTTGAGTCCACTGCATGATAGGGAGTGTGACCATGCTTACATTTGCTTGAAATTCCATGCCATACACTGTCTGTCCTTTGTTGCTGTCAAAAACCAGTTCTGCAGGAATTTTTGGCCGACCGGCCGTTTATAGTGCCGACCGACCATGGATGAATGGCCGATAAAATGAAGTCCAGCCGATGGACATTTTCCATGGCCGGTGGGTATTTCCTTTAGCCGATGGTGCTCTACAGTGTGCAGGGAATATGTCCCAAGACTTTGGCAATTTTCAGAAAAGCAGGGCAGTGTAAACAGAGGCAGCGGTGGCATGGTACGGGTTTTCCGGGCGAAACGGACTCAAGCATACATCATTCGCGCATTCCAAGGCGGGGCTGTGGCCTTTTCCCTTCTGTGTTTATTTTGTTAATTAATTAGGAGTTTTGTAATATTTAATTTGTAATAATTAATTTAGTATTATTTATTTGGACTGTAATATTTATTTGGACCCTCCGAGTGAGGGCAATTGTGTAATAAGTGTGTGTGAGTGCGTGTATGTCTTCCAATCCCACGTCTTTCTTCCCTTTTATTTACCTGCTTATGATGGTAGACTAGGGCATGTTTAAATTAGCATACAGTATGATAGCATGTTTGCATTCATTCATCTGTTTTGCATGCATCGGGCTCGGCGCATCATTCTAACTGCATCTGCATTTCAATTCCAAATTGAATACGTGTTAGTTGCAGCATTTCACATGTCATTGTAGATTAGCCGAGCCTATCTAAGTTGCATTCTACATGTGTTGCATTAGCCGTCTTAACATGAACTAGGATCATACACTTGATTACTAACTAGTTTCTGTTTTGGCTTGGAGTACTAGGTGAGCTTTTATGCTTTAGCATACCGCATGCGTGTGAGTGTTGCCATAATAGCATGATTACCATGAGGCTAGCTGCTTATGTGATATAACTGCTTAAATGCCTGTGGGTGGAGGTTGAATCACCTAAATTGGAATAATACATTAAAACTGTGAGTTTAAGCCCACTAGATAGTGGCAAAACCTTCTTTTCTAAAGCCCACTTGAGGGTGGTAAAACCTACATTTTAGCCTACTTGCGAGTAGCAAACCATTTTCAAAACAAACATGCAATGTTTTGTTCCAATCTAGGCGATTTGGTCTATACTTGTTTGCTGTGCGCATAACATAGTAATTCTAGGCTAATAACTGGAATAAGAACACATAATGCTTTTAAAACAAAATACCACGGTTAGTAGAGGCCGATCTTCGGATCGGGCGAGAGGGGGTGCTCATAGCTGACCTTCCCCAATCGTACCCAAGTTCCCGAGCCGAGGCAACTTTGGTGATGACGGACACGTGGCCTTTGGCACCGAGTCAGGGTTTCCTAAATTTTCCAAAATAAAATATTTAGGTGGCGACTCTGTATCTGGCAAAGCAGTCCTGTTTGGCACTTCTTTTCTAAAAATTTGTTTTCTCAAAACGATTTGCCGGATTTGGACTCTTTGGTTCAGATTAAGAACCGTAACAATTTGAGTCCGAACTGTAGTAGACCCGCAAAACGAACGGAACGGGAGTTCATCCTCCCGGGGCGTTCGGGGACGTCTACACTGAGTTGCAAAACAGAAAGGTACCTCTCACAACAGATGGAGTCGGTACTAGGTCCTGCGCGGTAACAGCATACACGCGCCCTGTAGGCCCCTGATCCACCTGCTTACCTTTAGGAGCAAAAGACTGCTGCACAGACTGGGACGATGAAGCCCCCTGATTGGCTCTCGAGGCCTGCACTGACTGAGATGGCTGAAAACTCTGCCTCTGCCCAGATGCACCAGATGTGCCACTCAATTGCGGGCTAAACCTCTTCAGGTGCCCCGCCTGACCACACTGATAACAAGACAACGACTGACCCCTGCCCTGACTCTGGCTCTGCGGTCTAGCTGAAGATGAAGCAGCTCTTTGACCTCCTCCCTTCTGTGGGCAAGCTGGAGACTTGTGACCCAGCTGGCCACATTTAAAACAAGTCACGTCTCCCTGACTGCCTCTCCCAGAGCCTGCACTTGGCACTGGAAAAGTAGATCTAGCAAAACCTCCCTGAGACTGCTGAGGGTGTGAACCCCTCTGTCTCTTGCCATCACCCTGACCATCCTGACTCCTCTTGGAGCCTTTCTGCCCCTTCTCCTTCTGCATCATGATCTCCATATGGGCTGCAGCATCAACCAAAAGCCCATAGTCTCGAGTCATAGACTCGTCAATTCTCATCTTGAGGCCGCGCCTCAACTTCTTCTCAAACTCGATACAACGGCGTTCCTCGGACGCCACAAGTTCAGGTGCAAACCTGGACAAGCTAGTAAATGCAGCCTCAAACTCAGCTACTGAAGAACTCAGCTGCAAAAGCTGGCAGAACTGGTCTCTCGGCTTCTCCCTGACAGCTGGAGATAAGAACTTCTCCTGGAAAGCATTCACAAAAGCCTCCCAAGTGCCATCCAAACGGCCCTTCACGAATTTCCACCACTGACCCGCATCCCCCTTCAGCTGGAAAGATGCCAAGGTCACTTTCAAGGCTCCGTCCTCGATGCCTAACATCTCGAACATCTTTGTCATTTGCTCCAAGCACTCATCTGCCTTAAGTGGCTCCTTCGGATCACCGACAAACTCGTCCAGATTAGGCCGGAAGAACTCCCTCTTCAGAAAGGAAGGCCCTGCATCCACAACCTGGGCTTGAACTTGGGCCTGAACTGGATTCTCAGCTCTAAGAATGCCCATAGATTCTCTCAAAGCATCGGCTATCCCACGGGCTAAAGCCCCCATAGCCTGCTGACCTGCTGGCTCGGCCACATTGGCCTGGCCGACTCCCTCCTGCATCGCCGGATTCTCCTCCGGTACAGGCACTTCCTGCCTCCTAGGCCTACCACGCCTACCACCACGTCCTCGTCCTGACATCCTAATAAAGGTAACGAAGAACATTAGCACATTCACAAATGTGCCGAAGCTATAACACTCACGTCCTAATGCATGGACAACTGTAATTCACTCCACGTAAGCATATAAACACATAAGCACTTATGAATTTCATTTCCGGATAATGATAGTCCCGAGGCGTTACTAGAGTTCCGATTAGAAACAGTATTGATCAAGTGCTTTTCCAACAAGACTCACAGAAACCCAAGGACCCAATCAACATCCTAGAAACCAAATCTCATACCCAAGTAGTCACATAAACATGTTATCACATAAGCACATAATATTACATTGAAGTCTCTAACAAGCGAGACAAACCCATTGTGATACTAATCACTTCCCACGTACCCAAAGTATTCGAACCCGGTATGCTCTGATACCAAGTTGTAACGCCCTCAAAATAAACCCATAAATCATCCAACAGTAGCATGCTTAGACATAAGAGAATGAAGCATACATATATTCCATCAGAGTAATCATTATAAAATGTATTACATGTTGACACCAAAAGTAAATGCCCTATGGGCTTACAACTTTCCAAGTCAACACTTGGTTACAAAAAGAGAGTACTAACTCTATACAAAGAAAGCTCTTGGCTTGATATACATGTAATACAACAAAACAACAAAAGGAGTCCCAGCCACTAAGCCTCCTAAGCTACGTCCTTGGAGGTGACATGCTACTTGTACTTGAAAATGATGTCCCATATAGGGTGAGCCAAAGCCCAGTAGAAATATACTAAACCAACTATAAACAATGACTAAGATAATAGCATTCAACAGATGGTCCATACTTATATTCCAACTCATGCCATATTACAGTTTCATGACAATCATGTTCATGTTACATCTCACTTTCCATTTCTTATTCAACTTTGAATTTGAAAACAAGACTCAGAACCTAGCGAAATAATTTAATGAGATTATAACTCATTACTAAAATACTTTCGAAATTCAAGACGAATACACATTTTGGTGTTGTATCTATAACACATAAACCACTTCCTTATTTCACAGGTGATACACATTTTGGTGCTGTATCAATATAACATAGAAACACTTCTATACTTCACAATTGATAATGATATACATCTTAGTGCTATATCAAATCAAACAAACACTTCCATACTTCTCCATGATACACATTGTAGTGTTGTATCACTGTCACACAAATTCCGGTTTAGAGGTCCATCCCTTATCTTCCCCTAAACTGTGGAGTACATCCCCTATCTCCTCCCATACATCACAATGTATATAAATACAGATCATATACATAATCAATACATAAAGTTAATGTATTTTTCAACCAACATACTCGATGACACATTCCATTGATTAGTTTTAGTTTGCCTAATCATCATGCATTGTCTACAACAATCAAGACTATCCTCCACCGATAGCCCAAAGTAGTTATTTCTAAACAGAAAATAAATACACCAAATGGATAAATTATCAACATTTGCCTAGGTGAGCGATAAATTAATCCAACTACACCCTTTAATCCCATACCTTTTCAATTTGAATATTTCCTATTCAATTTCTCATTTTCCAAAATTAATTACACAAATTAATTTATCAACAATTAGGGCTTTTTCCCATAATTACAACACCAACCCTAAGGTTCCATTTTCATCAAAAATGTAACACCAAGTCCATTTTTCCAATGTATTACATACATAAAGGTTTAAAACTTTGAAAACCCCTCTTTTGAAAATTACACAATGGCCCCAAACTTTCTCGAAATTACCCAACAACCCCCAACATATCGAAATACCAAAACCCAAAGACAAAGCTCATAAGATGGAGTAGGATATCCCTACCTCAAAGTTAGAGCTCAAATGAAGAAGAAGACCAAAACCAAAGTGCTCCAAACTCCAAACTTTTCGGATCAAAACGAAGCCCTTGACGATCAACACACTTTTTACAAAGGCCGAAGGATAGGAGAACACTCTAACTAGATCAAACCCTAGAGAGAAGGTATTTTCTAGAGAGAGGAGCTCTCAAAATTGGTTTTTAGAAAGTAAGAGAGAGAGAGTGTGAGTGTAAAAAGTGATTCAAAAATGCCCAGCTGCCATCTGATATACGACAGGTCCGCTCGAGCGGAGAACAGGATGCTCGAGCGTCAAGAACAAAAAACTTGATTCGCTCGAGCGCAATAAGGCCCGCTCGAGCGCCAAGACACAAGAATAAAGTACATCCGCTCGAGCGCGAAAACCAGTCCACTCGAGTGTAGATTTCCCCCTCCTAGAACTTACACAGACAAAGCACTACCCGCTCGAGCGCCAACATACCCGCTCGAGCGCGACCCGCTCGAGTGTAAAGAAACCTGCTCGAGCGTGAAAAACATACCTGCAGAAGTTTTACAGGGGCACGAAATACTAGAAGTATGAAATCTTCGCTCGAGCGCCCAAGGACCCGCTCAAGCGAACCACTCAAAAACTGGGCAACAAGAATTTGAATTAAGGCTCAACCCACCTGTTCGAAACACGCCCAACACATCCTAAAACTCAAACATATGGAATTAAACGATGACAACAAGGCATACAACCGCCAACTTCACGGAACCAAAGTTCGGAACACAACGAATACAAAAAGGGAAAACTGGAATCGCTATAAACCCTTTTTCATTTAACAATTATCACCAACACAAGGTGCATGTAGAAAAACACTATTAAACCATACATTTCAACCTCAAAATTTAGCAAATACCTTAAATTTCATGTTTTTGAGATCAACTAAGAAAAACCCCTTTTTATTGAACAATTTCTAAAACTAGGGTTTATATATAATTTAGGGATTTTCCTCCCTTCCATGAAATTGAAGCCAGTGTACATCCCAAACAACAATAATCATCAATATTAAACACAAATCCTTCCAAAATTTGGAAATATTGCTCACTTTGTCCAATCCCTTCACTAACACAAAACAATCGCTCTATATATACACACACCTATATATACACACATATACATATGTATCTAATGAAATTACCACATATGAGTTTCAAATTAAACGTATAAGAAGTTAAAGACACCCCTTACCTCAAAAATAAAAGCAAAAGATGAGAATCCACGTGAAACTTCGACGAAAATGCGAAGCAATCGGTAGATATCATGAACTAGTCTTGCTCTTCAATTTTCTTAGAGGATCTAAGGCATTACGGCAAAAATTGAAGAAATTAAGTGTTCGGGGTTTAAGGTTTCAAAATGGGTGATGGAGAGAGAGAGAGAGAGAGAGAGAGAGAGAGCAATTGGAAAAAATGAGAAAGGAATGAGTTAGAACGATTTTTAAGTGAGCTGGGCCGAACAGACCGTGCGAGCGAACTTTTCTTTGCTCGAGCGACCAACAAAATTTCAAACAGATCGCTCAAGCGATACTTCCATCGCTTGAGCGGTAAATGCGAGGTCCCAAAAGTTTTGTAGCGCTACAGTGAAAATACTAGGAGCATGAAATCTATGCTTGAGTGACAACTTCACCGCTCAAGCAGTCTTGCCTGCAAAATGGCACTACTAAGAGCTAAGAATCTTCGCTCGAGCGACAAAATGACTGCTCGAGCGGTCCCCCAAAAACAACTGATTGACTTGATTTTTCACAAGGATGATATACTCGACATATCCTAAAATATGAATGATTTAGATTATCAAAATGTGGCCTAATAAAGGGTCCACAAGGCCCAACAACACCTCTCCAATCTAATGGAGGAGTGGGTAGAAGACCAGGCCATGTTAAAGAATCAATAAGGTTTAAATTTTAAGTCAAAAAATTAATTATTTTCCATATGTGTATCTATGAATGTATCAAAATCATGTATTAATGCAATCTTCGGGAAGCAATTTTGAAAATAAATTTGGTATGGCAAATATAAATTAAGGAAGTAATTTGAAATGGTAATTATGGTGCAATAATTTAAGGGTTTAATATAAAACTCCATGAATTTAATTATGAATTAATTAAAATGCAACACATAAAGACACTTAAAATTTTCATTATTACAAAAATTAAAAATTTTAAAAACTTTGAGTTGAGAGTTTGAACCTTAAAAAAAAAAAAAAAAAAAAAAAAAAAAACTATTAACATTGGTTGTGTATAAAACTAACGAGGTTAGATATATTCGTTTAGTAATGGCGATGGCGAGAGAAAAAAACATGTTACAAAATTTTAATTATATAAATTATTTTATGCTTTATGGTGAAGAATTTAAAATATTTTAATAGAAAATATTTTACGATGAAATATTTTCGAGTGTGTGATTTATTAATTTTTTTTCAATTGGAAGACTCCTTTTTTTGAGTATGTGATTTATTAATTATTGTTTCTTAATTAGAAAACTCCTTCATTGTTTGATGGTAAGGAAGAAATGATTTTAGGAATAAAAAATGCACTCTCTATTTAAAAAAAGAAAGTGTTAATGTGTGGTTTATTAATTATTTTCTTAAATTGAAAAATCAAGAAATTTAGATTGAGCTCTTAGATCTCTCTTAGCTCTTCTCACTAAAAATCTCATTTTGCTTATATAATATATAGATAGATACTAGCAATCACCCGTGCGATGCACGAGATTTTACAAAAAAAATACTATTTGATTGTGTTCTCTAATATGGATAAAATATTTTTATTTACTTTGTGTATATAAACCTTCATTCACATCATTCCAAAATTTTAGTACTTCATAAGATATTTAGTCTAACATCCCTTTATAACATTGCATAGTAAGAAAGGTCCACAATATATATATATATATTTTTTTTTGTAACTGCAACGGCCCTTATTTTATTACTCAGATAATATTACCAATATTCATTAATTAAGTCTATTTGTAAATGACAATTCATCTTTTGATGAATTGATGAATAAATAAATATACATGTTCTCTCTCATTACACAACAGTGTCTTTTACATACAAATAAAAAAAATGCCCTGAGGCTTACATCCATATTACATACAAGGAAAAAATATATATTGATATTTGAACTATGAGTATATCTTACAACCTCAAAATAAAATCATAAGTATAGCGATTTTGGTTTAGACCCGACTCATTTAATATTTTGGATTTGGGTTTCATTGTTTCGTATTATTGTTCATGTCTTATTCCTCTTTTCCCTTATTGAGTTTGGTTATTAGGATGCGTTGGTTGTGTTTGAAATGGGTCGGTAACTTGTTTTTCAAAACTTAGGTTGCCCAGATTTTGGCCTTTATGCTCGATCATAGCTTCTTGCGCTCGAGCAGTCTTTGTGGACTCTCAGTATTTTGGCAGCTCTGCAAAATTACTGGGAGAATATATTCTACGCTCGAGCAGTGCTTCCTGCACTTGAGCGGTCGTGCGCTCAAGCGATACTTCTTGAGCTCGAGTGGTAGGCATCTGTCTGTAAAACTTCTGGGAATGTGTATTCTTTGCTTGAGCGTTACTTCTTGTGCTCGAGCAGTTACACCTTTTTCTTTGTGTCTTAATGCTTGAGCGTCACTTCCTGCGCTCGAACAGTAATCATTTTAGTGTCTGGACGCTCAAGCATCACTTCTTGCGCTTGAGCGGTTTGTGCGTATATCAGATCGCAGAACCAACATTTTGGGTTACTTTTTCATTTCACTCTCTTTCTAAACATTCCAAAAATCCTAGTTCTAGACTCTCTCTCTCTCTCTCTCTCTCTCTCTCTCTCTCAAACGTACATTCACTATACAAAAACACCAAGATCTAGTGATTTCTCCACCCTATTTCCTTTGTTAAAAAGGTAGAGCTCAACTAGAGCTTCGTTTTCATCCAAATAGAGTCGGGTTTCGGCTTCATCCGAATTTCATCCGAGTTTATCTCATCTTCTAGCTTTGAGGTAGGGATCATCTATACTCTTTGATGATTTTTAACTTAGCTATTTGTTCTTATCAAACAATCTTGTGGTTTTGAAGGATTTTGAACAAACCTAGGATTTTGGTTTAAAATCAAAAGAAGGGTTTTCAAATGGATGTATTGAAAATGGTTGTGGGAGTAGAAATGAGGTTGAGTTGTGATAAAATTATTGATGTTGATACTTGGATTGGATTTTGGAAGAAAAAAGGATTTTGTCCCAAATGTCTCAAATTTTTATTTTGTATAAATAAGTGGAATTGATGTTGGGAATGTGAAATTGAATGGATATTGATATGGATGGTGGAGTTGGATATGTATTATCACTCACATTTTGAAATTTAGAAAGTTTATCTAAATTGGAGATTTTATATCTGTTTAGAAATACCTATTTTGGGCTATCGGTGGAGGATAGCTATGATTGTTGTGGAAATTGCATGAGGATTAGGTGAGTTGAAACTAATTTCTCATCCATTTGTATTGAGCATTATCACATCTTGATACATTGTACATGTATAACGTTTTTTGAGAAAAATAGGTGAATCTGGGAAGGGGATGTATTTCATTAATTAAGGTGGCCTGTGTGTCTTGGGTGAAAGTATCGAAAACTGCGCTCGTACATGGGTGCCGATTCCCGTGGACAAAATATCCATAAAATGGCAACAGTAGCACTTATATAGCCTACTTTTACATGGGTGTCAGTTACGGTTTCCCGCAGATGAAATATTCGTGAAAGGTTGTACTTTGAGATTCCAAGAGTTATGATTCATGGCCCTATTTTCTAATGTAAAGGGAATGAATGATAAATTGTGATATAAACTGGACTTTGCATGGTTTTTTAAAGAGAAATGAGATGTCTTGGTCATGAGCATTGCATATGCATTTCACCCTTATATCTTTGTTAAAATTCATATGTTGTATTGAATTATTTCTACTAAGCTTTGACTCACCCTATATGAGAAAACCATTTTCAGGTGTTGGTGAGATACCTCTGCCAAGGCAGTAGCTTGGGAGGATTGGAGCAAGAGTTTCATTTTGTTTACTTGTTGTAATTATTTTGTACAAGCCTATGGCTTTATCTATATTGGATTTAAATCCATTTTGATGCAACTAAGTACAGTCTTGAAAAGTTGTAGCCTTCAAGGCATTTCAATTATCTGTTTAACTTCTATTTCATATCTTTGTTCTTGACACATGCTATAGATTTAGGGTTAGGACTTATGAATGTATATTCGCATGTGTCACCCTTTTGTACAACTGAGTCATATGTAGTGGAACAATATTAAACTCTGATTTATATTGTTATTTACTTATCGTCATGGATGGTTTATTGTATTTATTTCGAGACGTTGCAACTTGGTATCGAAGCGTACCGGGTTTGAATACTTTGGATATATAGGAAGTGGTAATTACTATAATGGGTTTGTCTTGCTTGAGACATTTGTATGTATGGTACGCTATGTGATTATATGGGTATGAGATTTAATTTCTAGGATATTGATTGGGTCTACGGGTTTCTAGAAGTCCTATTAGAAGAGCACCTGATCATTGTTGTTTCTAATTGGAACTCTGGCAACGCCACGAGACGGTCATTATCTAAGAAAGAAATTTGTATGTGTTTATGTGATTATTGCTTATGTGGAGTGAATTACTGTTGTCCATCGCATTAGGACGCAAGTGAGTTAGCCTCGGCACATTTGTATATGTGCTAATCTCTTTTGTTACTTTCATTAGGATGTTAGGACGTGGTGATGGTAGGCGTGGTAGACCTAGAAGGCATGAGGTACCTTTATTGGATGAAATTCCGATGTAAAAGAAAGAGGTTGATCAGGCCAATGTGGCCGAACCAGTTAGTCAGCAGGCCATGAGGGACTTAGCCTGCGAAATAGCCGGAGCATTGTGAGAATCCATGGACATTCTCAGAGCAGAGAATCAAGTCCAGGCCCATATTGCTGAGACGAGATCGTCTTTTCTGAAACAAGAGTTTTTCTGATCGAATTCAGATGAGTTTGGGGTGACCCTAAAGAGCCACTAAAAGCGGATGAATGGCTTGAGCAAATGTTGAAGACATTCGAGATGCTAGGCATCGAGGACGACCAGCTGAGAGTGACCTTGGCATCCTTCTAGCTAAAAAGAGATGTG
Organism: Camellia granthamiana; assembly: GCA_036172215.1. NCBI lineage: Eukaryota > Viridiplantae > Streptophyta > Magnoliopsida > Ericales > Theaceae > Camellia > Camellia granthamiana. Next base: position 80,451,894 of record CM069904.1, read on the forward strand.
GGTTAGTGATGGAAGTATACGCGTGGGCATATTGGGGTGATTTGGGAGGCCTTTTTCAATGCCTTCCAAGAGAAGTTCTTGCCTCCCATGGTTAGGGAGAAGTTGAAGAAGTAGTTCTCAAAGCTTAGGCAGCTCAATACGCCTGTAATCGAGTTTGAGGCAACTTTTACTAGCCTCTCTAGGTTTGCACCAGAGTTAGTGGGAACAGAGGAGCGCCGTTGTGTGGAGTTCGAGAAAAAGTTAAGGATCGGGCTTCTTTTCAAGATAGTCGGTTCAATGATTAAAGATTACAACCAACTTGTAGAGTCAGCCACTCATCTTGAGAACGTGATACAAATGAAAGAAGAGTGGATGAGGGGCTTCGGAAGGAGTCAGGATGTTCAGGGGGACAGTAAGAGGCAGAGGAGTTCTATCCCACAGCAGTCTCAAAGAGCTTAGTCGAGGTCCACTTTTCCAATACCGAGTTCAGGTTCTGGAAGAAGTGGTCAAGAAGATCTTACTTGCTTTAAATATGGCCAGTTAGGCCATAAGTCTCTACCTTGCCCGCAAAGAGGAGGAGGGCAATGGTCCATTTCTTCGGCGGCTTGTTCTCAGATCTAGAGTCAAGGGAGAGGGCAGCCGCTCACTTGTTATCAGTGTGGGCAGACGGGACACTTGAAGGGGTTTTGCCCTCAGTTGGGTGGCACACCTGGTGCATTTGGTTCGAGGCAAACACGGAGGCACCAGCCTGCACAGTCAGCACAGGCCTGGAGGGCCAATCAGGGGGCCTTTTCGGCTTAGTCAGTGCATCAGACATATGCTCCAAGGGGTGAACAGGTGGAGTAGAGACCTACAGGGCATATGTATGCTGTTATCGCACCAGATCTAGTACCAGCGCCTTCAGTAGTGAGAGGTACTTTCTTGTTATGCAACTCTATTGCTAATGTGTTGATTGATACGGGTGCGTCCCATTCATTTATCTTGTCTGCATTTGCATCGGCTTTGGGGTTAGAATTGGCTCGGTTAGCATCTCCACTTAGTGTAGAGTCACCTATTGGTGGTGAGATTGTTTTGGAATAGGGGTGTCGGGGTTGTGACATAGAGGATGCTGGTCGTTGACTCCCTTTTGCATTTGTGATGATTGACTTATCGAGTTTTGATGCTATATTGGGTTTGGACTGGTTGTCATCATATCGGCTGTCATAGATTGTTACCGTCAGAGGGTTACTGTATGTACCTTGAGTGGTGATTGTTTTTATTTCATGGGGGACAGAGCCGATAAAGTTTTATCACCGGTGTATAATCCGAGTAGGCAGAGCGAGCTTAGTTGTCTTCTTGCCAACTTCTTGGATAGTGAGTGTGATCAAGTCCGAGTTGAGTTGCCAAGGGTAGTTTGTGAATACCCGGATGCTTTTCCCGAGGATCTTGATAGTTTACCACCTCATCGAGAGATTGAGTTCTTTATTGATTTAGTGGTTGGCATGACACTGATTTCTATGGCACTGTATAAGTTTGCACCTACTGAGTTGAGTGAGTTGAAGATTCAACTCCAAGAATTATTAGATAGGGGTTTTATCCGCCCTACTATTTTGCCTTGGGGAGCACCGGCTCTCTTTGCCAAAAATAAAGGTGGCACTTTGCGATTGTGTATTGATTACCAGAAGTTGAACTGGGTGACTGTTGAGAACAAGTACCCAATGCCTCGTATAAATGATTTATTTGATCAGTTGAAGGAGTCTTGTTGCTTTTCTAAGATAGACCTAAGATCGGGTTATCATTAGTTGAGAGTAAAGGAGGAGGATATCCAGAAAACGGCATTCCGTATACGGCATGGCTATTATGAGTTCTTAGTGATGCCTTTTGGGCTAACTAACGCACCTTTCATGTAACGCCCCAATTTCCTATGCCCAAATGATAACACAACCATCATGGCTCCTTAAAGGAAAACAGAAATAATTCTCCACATTTGCATTACATGATACAATTAGTTCCTCAATGCGATTATACGTTTAATCCAAAACCAAATAAATAAACAAATAGATATCTCCAACGGTTTACAAGTTTCCAAGGCTTAGGCTTGGTTACACAAAATGATTATTCAAACCCACATAAATACAGCCCTTGGCTTACAAACAGAGTTACAGCAAAATGAGAGCCTTGTACTCTCAACACATATTTCCTCGCCTTTAGTTAGGCAGAATCACCACATCTTTTCCTACACAAAAATCCCATAGGGTGAACATAAAGCTCAGTAGGAAATCCTTAACAAAGTATATACATTTTATACAAGTCTCAAGAGATGAAATACACATGTCATGCTATGTTTCTTTTTTGAAAGTAAATCACATTTTCATCTTTTGAAAACCATCATGCTCAATGATGTCATACAATTTCAATTTTTCAAAGCTTAACAATTTATTTCAAGGGCGGTAAATACGACTCTGGTAATTCCTAAGCTGGTGTCTGCAAGTAGACTATACAAGTACTACTAATTTGTCATTTTTACCAGTATTAACGGGAAGGCTCGACACTTGTAATCTGTCATTTTTACCAGCATTAGCTGGAAAGCTCGACACCTATCATCTACACCACCTTTCAAGACTTACCACCGTATTTATCCTAAAACCATTCCATGAAAACTTGTTTCTCAACATTCTTTTTTCAATGCAAGTTTTCAAATCAACTTTCAAAGTTTAATGTAATCAAATGAATTGATATGCCAATTTCACAAGATGAATATAAATACTTTTATTCCAATTCATCATCCAAGGAATAACACAATTCCCTCTTCTCAAGTATCCTCAACAATTAGTCATTTCAAGACTATTTCAATGTTTTGAACAATAATTTTCAAAATGAACAACAATTCTCATATTCCAGGAAATTCATCATTTATATAAATATAAATAAGACATTTTCCAAACATCTATTTATTTTGACAAAAAAAATAAATATAACAATATCATTCATGGATTTTCAATCTCTTTTAAAAATTTTCAATTTCTAGGTTTTCTCACCAAAATTATACAACTTAAGTCTTTTGAAAGAAAACTTTCCAAAATCATTTTTTTTCCAATCAAAAAAGATCAAAACCCATAAGATCATTTTAAAAGAACAAGAGACAAATCCACTTTTAGAATCGCTCAACTTTTTGAATCAACAATCAATTTTCAAAGCTATCGAAGGATGATTTTGAAAATCATCTAGATCTTGCAAAAATATATATATAACTCTAAGAAAATCCCTACCTCAAGTTTTGAAGAAGAAATGAGATGAAACCCCCAAAATCAACAGTGTCGAAACTCGATCTTCACCGCACATAACGAAGCCCTCGAGAAGCTAACCAACTTTGATGAAGAAACTATGGCAGAACTCTAATGGATCTTGAGAAATCAAGGTTTTGATCCAATTTGGCGTAGGAAAATGTAGAGAGAATAGAGAGGAAATGGTTTTTTTAGAGAGAGAGAGACCTAACAAGAGTGAGATACACTCAGCCTAAAGAGAAGAAAAGACTAAAATTTCAGACTCACCTACCACCACACGTGCGGCCTTTCTCCCGTACTTGCACTCCCGCACCTGCATTTATTACAGTAGCCAAACAAGCCCTCCCCCTGTTTTCCACATGTGCGGCTCAAGCAACTTCGAATATATTTTGCATTTTTGCTTCAGGGGGCGCTGCCCCTCGACCCCGCCAGGGCACTGCCCTCAGACCCGCCAAGGGGCGCTGCCCCCTCGACCCCCACGAGCTGACTGGGCAGCTTGACCCCCGACAAACTCAGCGAAGTGGCAAAACATGAAAGAATTAACTTTCGATACAACTTTGTAAGGCACAATTCGGGTTGGATTCGCATCTAAAGGTTTGGAGACATTACCTGTTCCAAACACACCCCTATAACCCGATAACCAAAAATAAGGGAAATACAAGGGAAACTAAGATACGTAACACCGTTCAAAACCATACCAACCCGAGCCTGGAACACCACAAGAGACGGGTCAAAATCGGGATCGCTACATGCCATTTTTATAGATTTGATGAACTGGATCTTCCGTGAGTTCCTAGACCATTTTGTGGTCATCTTTGTTGATGACATCTTGATTTACTCACCCTCTGAGGAGGAACACAAGGAACACTTGTAAGTAGTACTTGAGTTTCTTAGAGCACACAAACTATATGTTAAGTTCAGGAAGTGTGAAGTCTGGTTGAAAGAAGTTAAGTTCTTAGGCCACATCGTATCCAGGGAAGGAGTGATTGTAGATTCATCCAAGATAGAAGCAGTACAAGATTGGAAACAACCTAAGAATGCCTTTGAGATCCGTAGTTTCTTGGGGTTGGCTGGGTATTACTTTCGATTCATGAAAGATTTCTCTAGCTTCACCTTTGACTAGACTGACAAGGAAAAAAAAAATTAAGTTTGTGTGGAGTGAAACTTGTGAGAAGTCATTTTAAGAGCTTAAGGTTAGACTTACCACTTCTCCAGTGTTAATTATTCCAGAGAGGGGTTTGGGTTATTCGGTATATTTTGATGTTTCACGAGAAGGTTTGGGTTTTGTCTTGATGCAAGATGGGAAAATAGTAGCATATGGCTCACATCAGTTGAAAACATATGAGCGGAACTACCCCACTAATGATTTATAATTAGCAGCTGTGATCTTCGCTTTGAAAATTTGGAAACATTATTTGTATGGTGAGAAGTTTGAAGTATTTTCTGATCACAAGAGTCTAAAATATCTGTTCACATAGAAAGACTTAATCTGAGGCAGAGGAGGTAGATGGAGTTTATAGAAGATTATGACTTTGAGTTACATTATCACCCGGGGAAGGCCAATGTTATGGCCGATGCCTTAAGTAGAAAATCCATTAGCAGTACAACTTGTATTGCCATTCGGGAATGGGAGATGTTGGGTGTTATTAGTGAGTTTGACTTACATCTTGGTGAGTTCGTTGAGTTTGCAACCTTGTTTTCGATAGTTGCACAACCTACACTTGTTAGCCGAGTGATAGAAGCGTAGAGGAGTGACCTTGAGGTCGAATTCCTTTGGGAGAAGATCTCTAATAGGAAGGTAGAGAAAGGCTTGAACGTATATTTCGACTTGAGTGTTAGATACCTTGATTGTCTTTTCGTGCCGCAGTCTTGTCAAGAAGAGTACTCTGAGAGTTTTACCACTCACGCCTTGCGGTGCACTCGGGAGGTACAAAGATGTATCGCGACCTTAGTTGTCAGTTTTAGTGGAAGGGGATGAAGAATGATATGGCCATATTTGTATCGAGGTGCCTTACTTGTCAACAAGTGAAAGCCGAGCATCAGAGGCCAGCGGGTTTGTTACAACCCTTACCTATAGCCAAATGAAAGTGGGAGCATGTCACAATGGATTTTGTTGTGGGTCTTCCGAGGACTCAACGGGATAATGACACCATTTGGGTAGTAGTTGATCGATTGACCAAATTATCGCACTTTGTACCTATGCGCACGAGTGACTCGATAGATTACCTAGCCAATCTTTACGTTAGAGACATAGTGAGGTTGCACGGGGTCTCTGTAACAATTGTTTCAAATAGAGATTCACGTTGGGCACTAGACTGACTTTTAGCACCGCGTGTCATCCTCAGACTAACAGGCAATCAGAGCGCACCATTCAGATTCTAGAGGATATGCTTCGGGGTTGTGGGAGAGGCACTTGCCCTTAGTGGAGTTTGGCTATAACAATAGCTTCGAGTCAAGTATTGGCATGGCATCATTTAAGGCCTTGTATGTTTGTTCGTGTAGATCTCCTATGTATTGGGCCAAGATGGGTGACGCACCTATGTTGGGTCCAGAATTAGTCTGGGAAATGACGGAGAAAGTTGTACTTATCCGTAAGAGGTTGATCACAGTTCAGAGTCGTCAAAAGAGCTATGCCAACCATAAAAGGAGACCGTTATCCTTTGAGGTAGGATATCACGTCTTCTTAAAGATATCACTTAGGCAAGGTTTGATGAGGTTTGCGAAGAGTGGGAAGTTGTCTCGTAGATTTATTGGGCCTGTTGAGATCCTTGAGTGGATTGGATAGGTAGCTTATCGCTTGGTCTTGCCGCCATAACTTTCCGAAGTTCATGATGTGTTTCATATTTGTATGCTTTGGAAGTATGAGCTGGATTCATCGCACGTATTGGATTGGACCGAGTTAAAAGTAGATGAGGATGCCTCATATAAGGAGAGACCGGTGAGAATTTTGGATACTCGAGACCAAGTCTTGCAAGGCAAGACAATTCCTTTAGTGAAAGTGTTATGGAAACATCATGGGGTTAAGGAAGCAACTTGGGAACGTGAGTTGGAAGTCCATTAGAAGTATCCGGACCTATTTGTTAATGTTTGAGCATGTATTGAAACTTTTATTATGTTGATTTAATATAAACATTGTATATGTTTTGAAAATGTGAATTATATATTCAGTATTGAGAACTTGTTTATCATGTTGATGTGAATGAATGACTGGTGGATGGGTCATGGTATTGGAGTTGATTGATTATCATTGTTGTAATTGGTTTAAACATGGTTTTGAAATTTGATTTATAATTTCGAGGAAGAAATTCTTTAAGGGGGAAGATTATAGCGATTCTGGTTTAGACTTGACCCATTTGATATTCTAGATTTGGGTTTCATTGTTTTATATTGTTGTTCATGTCTTATTCCTTTTTTCCCTTCTTGAGTTTGGCTATTGGGATATATTAGTTACGTTTGAAACAGGTCGGTAACTTGTTTTTCAAAACTTAGGTTGCCTAGATTTTGGCCTCTACACTTGAGCATAGTTTCTTGCACTTGAGCAGTCTTTGTGGACTCTCAGTATTTTGGCAGGTCTGCAAAACTACTAGGAGAGTGTATTATACACTCGAGCGGTGCTTCCTACGCTCGAGTAGTCGTGAGCTCAAGCGACATTTCTTGAGCTCGAGCGGTAGGCATTTGTTTGTAAAACTTCTGGGAATGTGTATTCTCCACTTGAGCGTTACTTCTTGCGCTCGAGTGGTTACGCCTTTTTCTTTGAGTCTTAACACTAAAACGTCACTTCCTGCGCTCGAGCGGTAATCATTTTTGTTTCTGGACGCTTGAGCCTCACTTCTTGCATTCGAACGATCTATGCATATATCAGAGTATAGAACCAACTTTTTGGGTCACTTTTTCATTTCACTCTCTCTCTAAACATTCCAAAAACCCTAGTTCTAGACTCTCTCTCTCTAAAACCTACATTCTCTCTACAAAAATACCAAGATCTAGTAATTTCTCCATCCTACTCTCTTTGTTAAAAAGGTAGAGCTCACCTAGAGTTTTGTTTTCATCCGAATAGAGTCGGGTTTCGGCTTCAGCCGAGTTTCATCTGTGTTTATCTCGTCTTCTAGCTTTGAGGTAGGATCATCTACACTCTTTTATGATTTTTAACTTAGCTATTTGTTCTTATCAAACAATCTTGTAGTTTTGGAGGATTTTGAACAAGCATAGAGTTTTGGTTTAAAATCAAAAGATGGGTTTTCAAATGAATGTATTGAAAATGGTTGTGGAAGTAGAAATGAAGTTAAGTTGTGATAAAATTATTGATGTTGATACTTGGATTGGATTTTGGAAGAAAAAGGGGTTTTGCCCCAAATGTCTCAAATGTTTATTTTGTATAAATGAATCGAATTGATGTTGGTAATGTAAAATTGGATGGATATTGATATGGATGGTGGAGTTGGATATGTATTATCACTCACATTTTGAAATTTGGAAAGTTTATTTGTATTGGAGATTTTATATCTGTTTAGAAATACCTATTTTGGGCTATCGGTGGAGAATAGTTATGATTATTGTAGAAATTACATGAGGATTAGGTGAATTGAAACTAATTTCTCATCCATTTGTATTGAGCATTATCACATCTTGATACATTGTACATGTGTAACGTTTTTTTAGAAAAAAGGGTGAAACTGGGAAAGGGATGTATTCCATTGAATTAATTTGGCCTGTGTGTCCTGGGTAAAAGGCCCGAAAATCGCACGTGTACATCGGTGTCGATTCCTGCAGACGAAATATTCGTAAAATGGCAATAGTAGCGCTTGTATAGCCTACGTTTACATGGGTGCCAGTTACGGTTTCCCGCAGACGAAATATCCGTGAAAGATTGTACTTTGAGATTCCAAGAGTTATGATTCATGGCCCTGTTTTCTAATATAAAAGGAATGAATGATGAATTGTGATATAAACCACACTTTACATGGTTTTTGAAAGAGAAATGAGACGTTTTGGTCATGAGTATTGCATATGCATTTCACCCCTATATCTTTGTTAAGATTAATATATTGTGTTGGATTATTTCTATTGGGTTTTGGCTCACCCTATAGGGGAAAACTATTTTCAAGTGTTGGTGAGATGCCTCCGTTAAGGCAGTAGCTTGGAAGGATTGGAGCAAGAGTTTCATTTTGTTTACTTCTTGTAATTATTTTGTACAAGCATAGGGCTTTATCTGTATTAGATTTAAATCCATCTTGATGTAACCAAGTACAGTCTTGGAAAGTTGTAGCCTTTAAGGCATTTCAATTATCTGTTTAACTTCTATTTTATATCTTTATTGTTGACACATGCTATAGATTCAGGGCTAGGACTCGTGAATGTATATTCGCATGTGTCACCCTTTTATACAACTGGGCCTTATGTAATGGAAAAATATTAAACTTTGATTTATATTGTTATTTACTTATCGTTGTGGATGGTTTATTGTATTTATTTTGGGGCGTTACAATATGATTGTATAAGAAGGAAATTCCATGTCCTGATATTTGAAACCTTCAATTACCTATGAAGTTCATTAATGTAGGATAAGCACTAATGCCCTATAGGAATCTCATAGTTCTAAAATAATAACTAACACATAGATAGAAATGATCATGTATGCAGGGTGATACTATATAGTAAGGTGATGTTTTGTATGCCCAAAATATCATAAGTAGAGTATCATTTTCTCAAAATTCATTTGAACATTCAAGAGAACTTTTTGCCATAAATACTATTTTTCCTCATTAGAAAAATCATAAGTTTTCTTTAAAAACAATTATACTTAAGAAACAATATCATTTTAAATTTTTTAATCCAATTCAAAGACATTCCTCATTTTATTTCCATTTTACAATTCAAAAATACTATGACCTTATAACGTTAAAGTCCAAGTTCCCCTTATATTCAAAGACAACCATCATACACTCTATTCCCACTTATCTATCAGTTACATTACATCAACATTTCTATCATCACTTGTAATTCAACTCAAATCAAGAATATAAACCCCTTTCAATTCAATTTCTTAAATATTTATAATTGATTTCAAATCCCTCATTCAAATAAACATTCGTCTTCAATTTATGAAATAAATCCTCAACCTAATTGAAAACCCACTTTAGACCAAAATTTCAAATCTAGGATTGTTAAGAAGACTCATCATTTATAAGATTAGAGGATCTACCCCTCATAAAATCATTTTTCACAAATTCTCACAAGATTCTTCCTTTTTACTTAGACTTCCAACCCAATTATATCACAATTACCATAAGTCCATAATCCTTAACTCAAATTGATATTACTATTATTCACAAAATAAAACTCATAATCTTCACTTATGGTCACAAAACAACCCGGTGAGTTCATCATTATCAACCCCTTACCCAATTACTATTTCTTTCAAGTAATTTCTATGTGCATTTTTCCTCTATACAAAATCACACGACAAATTGTAATTTTATAAGTTCATTACAAGTCATACACATTATCGCTGACTCAACGCATTTCTCAATACGTCCACCAATTGTCGGCTTTATACGGCAGGATAGCGGGCACCCAACTTACAACACCTCCCACCTTTTGCCTGCTTGACGGCGAGATAGCGGGCACCCGACATTTATGTTTTTCTACATTTGCCGATTGTTATACGGCAGGACGTGGACACCCAAAAACATTTAATAAATCTCCTCATTTACCGACTATTATATGGCAAGACATGGGCACCCAAAATATTTAATACAATCCTTATATTTACCGACTATTATACTGCAAGACGTGGGCACCCAAAATCATCTGTTTTCCACTTTTACCGACTACAATACGGCAGGACCAGTGGACACCCAAAAACATTTTCCCATATTCATCCGGTGATAAGCTCAAACAGGGCAATTAGGCACCTTGACTCCCTGCGCGAGTACCAATTACAGCACAACACAACCCAACACAACTCAACACAACTCAACGAATTTCTTAAATCTCCACTTTATCCTTTCATCACAAATCTCATATCATCAATACAATTCAAAATTTAAAATCCTTAAACTTAATCTCATCTCATAGCATAACTTAGAATATCAACAATAAGAGTTCAATCGCAATTTGTTACATGAATTTTTCCAAACATTTTCAAATTCAATTAAACATGGATATGTGCAATTTAGCACCTCAACTTCATGATGCCACTTTCAATTTAAGCAAAATCATTAACCCTCTTTATGAGCCAAACTAGGGTTTTGGAAGAAATTGAAACTTTTCACAAAAACACTTCTTATTCCAACTCTTCTATTCATCATTCACCCAAAATCATAACCCAACCCAGAAAGGTAAACCGCAAAACATCTAACCCAAACCCCCAATCTCATGATTTATCACAAAATGCATAAAAGATAAATTTTGTATAAGGAAAATACCACAAATCTATCCATAAATGAAAGTATTGAAAGAGAACTAGAAATCCCTACCTCAAAAGAAAAAAAGATGAGAAAACCTCTAAACAAACGGTTCAACGCTCCGCACAAGACCTACATATCATACATAGTATGTTCTTGAAGACTTAGAACATAAACTATGCAATAAACGGCTTAAACCTAACTTCAACCTGATGCCGAGCTCAAAACATTACTAACATGCTCTTAGAGTGTTCAAATGCAAGTTCTAGATGTCCCAGGGGGTTCCATGTGCAAGAAAACATGAAAAACATGGTCAATTGAAAATTTAATCCATAAATCAAGCCTAATTTGATAATTTTTGCTTTGTAAATTTGAATAAAACTCATCTTCAAAATAATCTTCTCAAACTCAAATTAGCCAACCTCAATAGAGTCCCAAAGCTCCAAAAATAAGTAAAATAACTTCAATGGAGAGAATAATTCTAGATTCAAAACAATCTCCAAGTTTTATGATTCGTAAATTTAACATGAAAACTCATCTGTAAAAATCATCAACAAACTTCAAATTCCTTTCATAAAATGAGTCATAAGGTTCTAAAAACATGTTAGATACCCTCAATTGAAAGCTTTATTCAAGATTCAAAAAAAAAAAAAAATTTCAAAATTTCTCATTCGTTATTTTAAATATGATGAAACTTTCTTGAATCTTCAAATACATATGCGATTGATCCTACAAAACAAGATTGATACATGATTTCTCTCATAAAATCATGAAAAATGCATGAATACAAGATTAAACACAAGATAGATGCATGAACTCATCAATCTCAAACCCTAGATTGGAAAGTTCCATGAACTTCTCTCAAAACCCAAAACACAAGCTCTAGTATGTGAATCTATGCAAAACAAGATCAAGACATGAAAAGATGGCGAAATCTTACCTAAAGTTATTCAATTGATGAGTTCCTTGATGATTTTCTCAATTTTCCCTTCCTTTCTACACTTTCCTTCTTTGGTTCTTTCTTGAGCTCAATTCTCTTCTTCTTTTTTTGTTCTAGCAACTAACTCTCTCTCTCTCTGTTCAATCTCTCTTTCGACTTAATCTCTCTTTCCCTGAATGTTAAAGAATGAATACGAGTACAGTGTATTATGTATATACAATGAACACACACACACATACAGCCTTCTTTGCACACCCACAAAATTTCTTAGCACAATTCTACAATTTGATTTATGATCAAGATTAATTTAATTAAGCAACACTTAATCTTAATAAATTTTGATTAACACATAATTAAATTAATCATAACTAATCATAAATCCCACTTAATTTAATTAGTCTAATTTGACTTCCTTTAGGGCCCAATCAATTATATTTAGTTTTATCATTCTAAATCAAATTTTTAATTAAACTCCCAAAAGATTCCAAATATCAAACTAAACTTATTTCCATCATCAATTTTAATTTACCAAATCTTTAAGGCCTTCAATTTCAGATAAAACTCAAAATCTCCTTCAATAAATTACATACTCAAATTGAACACCTCATAAATAAATTTAATTCATAATAATCTTAATTTCCAATCCTCATAACTTAATTCATTTCAATTTGGACCCAATTGATCAAATCTTAATTTCACTAAACTAAATCAAATATTTAATTAAACTCCCATATGGTCTAATACTCAAAATTGAACCGATTCAACTCATCAGTTTCATCTTCTTAAGTGTTTTAGGCTTTCAATTTCTAATTCCAAAATAAATCCTTAATCAAATCATATACGAATCAAACTGAATAATTCCCTTAACTCCCAAATTAAATCAGAATAATGACTAATTAAAATCCGATCTCCTTAATTAATTAAATGCCAAATATTATACATTGTCACAGTAACTTAAGGTCCCTCACCCATTTTTGTACCACTAACCTATTCAACTCTCTCTCTCTCTCTCTCTCTCTCTCTCTCTCTCTCTCTCTCTCTCTACCTTCTAACTCTTTCTTTCTCTCTATTCAATCTGCGATCGGATTCAATTTGCCCTCAAGTTTCGTGTCCGATTTAGATAGTCTTGCCAGTCCCTCATTGATGGTCCGATTACACATATAGCATTTGTGTCCTTTAAACTATTGGAGAGTGTATTTAATTCCTCTACTTTCATTTTATGAGTCTTTGGAGTTGTTGTATCTTGGTTTTGGAGGTGTACAATTCGATTTAGACTTGTTGGGATTGTTTGTTCGTGGTTGTTTCCGTTGAAAATTTCTTTGTGGACTTGGAAAATTTGTTCTGGTGTCAACACTAGTCTTCTTAACGGTCGACACCACCTTATTGCCTTTTTCTTAGTGTCTCTACTGGTTTATAGGATCAACACCTTGAATTCCTACAGTCGACCCTTCCCTTGCTATTTTGTTTTGGGTGCCTGTGGACTCGCCCTTTTTCTGCGCCTCGTCTTTCAGAAAGGGTTTGAAAAGAAGGCCTCAGAGTTCGGACTCCCGCGGTTCTGAATCTAGTATCACAAGTGCAATGTGAAACTGATAATCACCAAAGAGTCCAATCCGGCAAATTTTTTTGAAAAATCAATTTTAAATCAAATAATGCCAAAATTGGACTGCTTTGCTAAATACAGAGTCGCCACCTAAATATTTTGTTTTGAGGAAAATTTAGGAAACCCTGATTCGTGCTAAAGGCCACATGTCCATGATCACCAAAGTTGCCTCAGCTTGGGAACTTGGGTATGAGAGGGGAAGGTCCTGAAATGAGCACCCTCGCTCGCCCGATCAAAGATCAGGCTCTACTAACCATGATATGTCATTTTATAAACATTATGTGTTCTTGTTTCGGTTATTAGCTACACAAGCAAGTATAGACTAGTCGCAAGACTTGGAACAATTCAACTCATGTTTGTTTTTTAAATGGTTTAAATTTGCCACCCTCAAGTGGGCTTAAAAGATGTTGATTTGCTACCACACATAATGGGCTTAAAATAGAATTTTGCCACAACAAAGTGGGCTTAAAACTCACATTTGTTGAATTGTTCCAATTCAAACAACCAAGCCTTCATCCACAGGCATTCATGTAGTTTAGCATTTAAGCACACATAACCTCATGGCAAGCATGCGAAACATGGCAACATGGCAATCACACTCATGCAAGCATGCTAAAGCATAAAAACTTACCTAGTACTCCAAGTCAGAATAGAAACTATTTAGAAAAATGCATGGTCCTAACTATATAAGATGTCTAATGCAACACATGCAATGATGTAACTAAATAGGCTTGGCTACTTAATCATAATATTTGCAACACTTTGATAGCATGCTTTGAAACACGTATTCAAAGAAGTATTGAAATTGCGATGTAGTTTGAATGATGCGCTGAGCCTCGGTGCATGCAAGATAAATGAATGGATGCAAACATGCAAGCATAAGGTATGCTAATTGAAATATGACCTTAATCTAACCATCAAAAGCGATTAAATAAAATGGAGAAAGATGTGGGGTTGGAAGACATGTACACACACACACACGCACGCACGCTTATTACAACATTATGCCCTCACGAAGGAGGGTCCAAATGCATAAGCTAACTAACTAGCTATGCTGATTAACTTAACGAATTATTACAAACCAAAGCGAATTAACTAACTTATTCTAAGCTAATTAAATATTACAAAATGAATTAAGCTAATTAATTACAAAACGAATTAATTAACTAAGTAGTTGCAACACTTGCATGAACAAAGCAAATAAATGGCCTCAGGGGGAGGGACACATGCATGCTCGATTGGTTTCCACCCGAAAATGCCACCGCTTTGCCATTGAACGCCTCTGTTTGCATATTTGAACACCAAAGAAGCTACTAACTTCCAGAACACCTCTACTCCACTTTTCCATCACACTGAGCAACCTTCTTCATTGATGGCCGGTCGGCTATCCCTGTCCAGAACTTCCTTTTTTGCTGCAACAGAGAGCAAACAGAGGCAAAATAGTGTATTCTCAAGGGTTATTTGTATTGTTACCCTCCTTATCATCACACAAGCTCAAAGGAGATAAACTCTTGGCGCTCAAACCATCAATCAAGCAATTTCCATGCATGATGGCTAAGGGACCAAGTTTGTACAAGTTTAATAAATGCACAAACAAGACCAAAATGACCATTACCCTATCATGCATGATCAAGGGCAATGGAGACCAAGGAAAGTGGCACATTTCATCACTTCTGAGTATGAAATGTCCCATTTTTCTTGTGTTCGAATTAACGTCCGATTCGAACACATGCAATGCAACACAAAAGATGCTTATCTTGCGTCTTTTACTTGTTCATTTTGTTTACTCATTTTACATTACCGATTCATTCTTTAATCGATTAAGTCCATTGGTGAGTGTCTTCTAAAGCGAAAGAAGTGTCAACCAAGGGGTAGTTCAAGGCATAAGAGAAGCTTTATGCCGTTGGTAATGAACCCTCAAAAGAGGATTAAACCATTAAGCATGAGCCTCAACCTCAAGCTTAATCAACCCTAAGGTTGAAACAACCCTCAAACAAATGAAAAAGTGAAACAAAGAGGGCGGTTGCAGAGATGTTAAGTGCTGGAATTAGGTATGAAAAAGCATTGAAACATGCAACCAAGACACATAAATGATGCTCCAAGCCTAGAAACACTAAGCTAGTAAAGGAAATTACACTACAACTATGCAAAACCAGCCTCAACTGAACTAACCAGCCCAAAACATAGCCAAAGCAAGTCATTTCAGAGGAAAAACATGCTGGACTTGAGCTAAGTTAAGCTAGAAAAACATGCTAGCATGTGAGGCTAACTAGGCATGCAAGCAAGACACAAGGAGGAGAGGCTAACCCCTCCAATTTTGGACTTCAAAAGAAGGTTTTTATCACTGAAAAAGCTCTGAATTTCAGTGGTTAAAAGGCCCAAAAAAAAGTTGTTTTGAAAGTGATGAATAATAGCACAAAAGCTTAACAAACAAAGGAGCAAAAAGGGTAGACCACCACCTAACTCAAAACAGCCTCAAACCACCATTTTAGGTCACAAAAACAAAGGTTTTTACAGTTGAAAACTAGGCTAAAAATAGTTTGAAAAGATGGCAAAACAAGTATTGAAAGCAAGCTAACAAAGCAAGTAATATACATCTTGGAACCAAAGCACAAAATAGGCACAAATGAGGCACCAAACCAAGCCAAGACCACCTTCTAGAGCTTAAAGAGGGTCCTAAATAACCTCAGCCCAAAGATAAGCAACTTTGGTTAAGAGTTGATAGACAAACTAGAAGTGTATCTCTACTTATATGCACAAAAGGGCAAGAGAGAGAGAGAAATCTAGAGAGAAAGAATTGTAAAGAGAGAGGATTGTAGAGAGAGAGAGGTTCCCAAACTTTTCAACCTTGAAAACAATAGAGAATGGCCTCTATATATAGAGATACAAGAGCTCAGGTCGAAAATATCAACAAAACAGACAGCTGGAGCACTTGGGAGACAACTGGAGGAAAATATCTGCAAAATTTGACCTTTTTGACACCTGTGGCCGGCCGGCCACCACCGGTGGCCGACACATGGCCGACAAGCTTCACTGGTGGCCGACAAGCAAAAACTAGTTTCTGGCCCCAACTTCAAATAGGCATATCTCCCTCATCTGGACTCCTTTGCAGGTCATTCTTGGGTCTAAATTGAAGCCCCAAAAGTCTTCTTTCCAATGGTGGCATCCTCACATCAAAATTCCAAGTGTGAAAAAAGATATGCTCATTTTAGTGAAGACTACTCAGTTTTGGTCCTAACCAGATCCATGCCCAGCTTCAACCAACCATATCTCCTTCATCCGGACTCGGCTTTAGGAGATTCTTGAGTGTAAAATGAATCCCTAGAAGTTTAATTTCCAATGGTGGTGGCCTCATAGATGAAATCCAAGTGTACAAAAGGATAGGCCTGATTTAGCCAGGGCTACTCGACTCTCTCTTAACGGTTCATGCCCAACTTCTTCCCCAATCTTGGTTTCTTCCCTCTCCTCCAAGTTTCTTCAACTCCAAACCTCTAAATAAGGTGTTTTGAAAGATTTTTCAAAGAGTTCACCTCTCTTTCATTTATTTCCACTTTGTCCTTGCTTGGTTTACCGAAAAGTACAACATTTAATGAAATGCGAGCCTCGGAACATCGTAGAAACTTTTTCAAAAATATTTTGAAAGAAAAGGTTTTAAGGTCTAAAAGAACATTTTGGTCAAAAGGCTTTGGTCCAAAAATGGGGTGTAAGGTTAGGATTTGAAGCTCCTTTTGCCGAAGAAATCAAACCTTTGCACAACATAGCCTTCGTCATGCATTCGTTCTCAAACAATCAACCTGAGGCCCCCAAGTCTTAAGGGCGGTAAAAAATGGGGTGTCTACAGTGCCTACTGAAAAATAGGATCGACACTTTGAGTTCCTAGGGTCGACCCTTGTCTACTGCACACATTAGTGTCTCAACTTTTCTTCATGAAGGTCGGCACCACTGTCTTGAGGGTCGACCCCTGTGAGTTATTTTCAAAAATCTTGGTTTGATTTTGAGCCCAACTTTTTGGGGATTTGACTTATTCTTCTCTTCGACTTTAGGGCTATTATTCTACGACTATAAATTGACCCTAAACACACTTTTCTCATTCACTTTTCTCATTCACTTTTGTTTTTCTCTCTCTTTTCCTCTTTTCACCATGAATCTCTCTCCCTCTCTCTAAACTTAACTTTTTCACTTAAATCTCTAGATCTACTCACGTAGAGGCATCTTTTCACATTGGTCCTTTGAGAAATATTGTAGATCTTGTTAAGAACTTTCTTTTGATCCAAGAGTTTCGTGGTTTCATCAACTTTGAGTTTTTCCTAGTTATCCTCTTCGCTTCAAGAGGTAAGGTCTATTTCCTAAACTCAAATATAAGCTCGGTAGCATATTTGTGGTGTATTTTGTGATTTATATTGGTAGTCATTTGGTATGATTTTACCCTAGTTATTTGTTATTTCAAAAGATCTATAGATTTGGGTGTTTTGGGTTAAACTTGGGGTTTGAATTTGAAATGTAAAAGAGAGATTTTTCAAATGAGCTCTTGAACAAGGTTATGATTTTGTATTGGTGGTTGAGATATGTTGACATGGTGGCTTTCCTTTACTCAAAAGTGATTTTGAAAGAAAATCAGGTTTTGTTCTAAAACCATGGGTTTTGGCTTGTGTTGAAAGACAATGAAAAATGATGTTGGTTTTGTAAGAAATATGAAGTAAATGGTTGTGAGATTTTGAAAATGGTTGTTGTTACTCTTTTGAAAAATATATCTATATTTATATCTTTTGATTATTGCATTAGAGATAGCTATTTTGGCTATTAGTGGATGATATCATTGCAGTGTGTTAGAAATTGCATGTGGACTAGGCAATTTGAAATCATTCATATCATTGAGTATGTAATGGATTTTGGAAATTGAAACTGTATGCTTTGGAAAGAAGTTTTAGAAATTCTCGCATTATGTTTTGGAGCATTTGCATTGTTTTAGAAAAATAATATTTTGAGTTACATGTATTGTATTATTGAAAAAGGTAAATAAAATGGTGAATCTAGGAAGTAAGTATTGTCTCGTTGAAATAAGTTGGCCTGAGCATCCATGGTGAAAGTCCTAAAAACTGCGCATATACATGGGTGCTGATCCCGCGGACGAAATATCCATAAAATGGCAATAGTAGTGCTTGTATACCTTTTTATGGGTGCCAGTTCGCCCGCGGACAAAATTTCCGTGAAAGGTTGTATTTGTTTTGGAGATATACCCATTTTATTTACTATTATGTTGGTTTGGAACAAGATGTTTGGAAAATGGTTTTAACAATGTATTTGTTGTTGTCTAGCGATGTATAAGCATTTGATTTAGCAAGGTACTTGCTAGTTGGTATTGAGGTACCGGGTTGGTTTTTTTTTGGAAAGGAATTTTATATCAAACGGATGATTTGTACTTAGAAAATGTTTTGATTAAACGTAAAGTTTTGGTAATTGGAAAGAAAGGATTTTGTTGAGAAATCAAATGGATTTGAAAATGCATTTGGGCATATCGTATATATGTATTGCATCATGATCATTTATGTTGGTGGAGCATGTTTAGTTTTTGAAATATTCTCTACTAGGCTTTATGCTAACCCTAAGTGGCTGAAAATGTTTTTCAAGTATACATGTGTGGATGTGGACTGAGACGTGAAGCTGTGTTCGGAACCATATAGGGTGATTCTGTTATTTGTAGGCCAAGGGCCATTTATGTTATTTATTGGCCGTATGCCATTCTTGTAAGGGTTACACCCTTGTATATGATGTAAGCCTTAGGGCATTTAATTTGATTTTTTAACATCTGTGCATGTTTTAGTTATAGAACATCCATTCGACTTAGATGTTGTATCTAGGAATGTATAAAATCGGATAAACACATGTATTGTGTGACTGTATTATATTCATTTTCATGAGAGTTGTTATCTATTGTTCATCGTTGGGTAGTTTATTTACGTGAGTCAGACCATGTAAATCCAAGGTGTGACAACACAGCTTTTCTGCGACGAGTTAAGGATTCAATTTTTTGGAGGGGTTTGATTAAGGCTATTAATTGATATGGAAGAGGGTGTGAGACCTGGTGGGGGTTTGGTGAAGAAAAAGAATTCTTTGTTTCAGAAGCTGCTTACCTCACTTTTTTTCTCTTCTTTATTTTCCCAGCAACCAAATAGTTGAAACTAGAAGTAAAAGAAAAAAAAAAAAAAAAAAATTTGCTTTGAATCACAAAATTTTGAATATTAGAAAGGAACTATAAGATGTGTGTTGAAAGAGGTGTTAGAGATTATTACCATTGAATCTCTCTTTGAAGAAAATTTCAGAATATGAAAAATCTGTGACGCCCTCAAAATGTAACAATAGAATAGCCCATAATATACACTATATATGCGGAAAACTAATAAGGTAATAGGCTTTCATTAATTCTTTGATAAACATTACAAAAGGTACCACATACATTACACATTCATAAATCCTAAATTCTGAATCTATGGCATGTGACACTTAGCCCTAAAATAGAAATGAAAGAAAATACAGATAGGTTCATGCCTTAATGGCTACATATTTCCAAGACGATGCTTGGTTACAACAAAAGTGGGTCAAACCTAAAACAAATAAAAAGCTCGAGGCCTATACAAAAAATATTTACAATAAAAGAAAAACAAATGAGCCTTCAGCTCTAAGATCCTCCTAAGCTAAGTCATTGGAGAAGGCACACCATCAGCACCTGAAAGTTGATTTCCACATAGGGTGAGCTTAAGCCCAGTAGACAATGCCTTAACACACTGTATGATGTTTAACAAAGTCATATCGTGAATGCATATGCATGCTATTTACCAAAACATTACACTTTCTTTTCTAAAACAATGCAATGCCATGATTTGGAAAATAATACTTTTTAAATCAGAAAACGGGCAGCGGATACACAACATTGGGAATCTCTAGGTACGTGTGTTTGGCAATAGGCTATACAAGCACTACCAAAACCATTTTACCAGTACTAACCGGAAGGATCGGCACCTAACCGTGTAGGTTTCTGGACTTTCACCAAGGACAGGCAGGCCAACACAACCACACTCACTAACTAGATTCATCAAGGTATTCACCTCTTTTCCTCAAAATGCTACATTTTCAATGTATAAATATTAAACAATGTTCAATGCAAGATGTATAAGTAGTTGGTTTTAATTGATCTAATCCTCATGCAATTTCTACAACAATCAAAGCTATTCTCCACCGATAGCCCAAAATAGATATATCTATATAAAAGATAAATCTCCAAACAATAGGTATAATTCCATATTCTCAATATAGGAGTGATAATACATATAAAACTCCACTCTCATCATTAATAGACATATTCATATTATCATTCCAAAAACTCAACATCTTTCCCTTTGTTTTTAGTTCAAAAATCAATGGATTCCAACCAAAACATTCATTCCTTTCAAAAATATATTTAAAAGAGAAATTTTCAATATTTCAGTCCAACTTATCGATATAACCATCTCTATAACATTTCCCATGAACTCGTTTGAGAATCCCTCTTTTATACTCCCAAAACCAAACCCAAATCAAACCCTAAATCAACCAACAACTCCCAAATTACTATAATTTTCAAGGAACACATGACGAGACTAAGAATCATACAAAGAGGTTGAAAAAATCCCTACCTCAAGCTTAGAAGGAGAGAAGAACAAGACCCAAAGTTTGACGGAGCCAAAAATGAAAACTTTTTCAATTAGAACGTTCACCTCTACTAGCTCTGCACTTTTCTCCAAAGTACTACGGCAGCGAAACCAATGGATTTGAGTGTATAGGGGTGTTTAGACAAGAACTAGAGATACAGAGTGAAGAAATTTGGTAAAGTTACCTTTTAGAGAGATAGAGAGATCAAAAAGTGAAAGAAAAGATCTTTTTCCCATACTGATATATGCACAGACCGCTCGAGCAACCAAACACCGCTCGAGCGTCAGAAATAAAGAACTACTCGAGTGACAAAATCATGGCTCTAGTGCAATAGTTCAGACCTGCTAAGAGACAGCTCGAGCAAAATAAAGACCGTTCGAGCGTCAGACACAGAATACTACTCGAACGACCAACCTGTGGCTCGAGTGAATAACACCCCACTCCTAGAAGTTCAGACTACAAACATAGATACTGGGAGGAACCAAAGACTGCTCAAGTGAAGGAAAGATTGCTTGAGCGAACCTGAAGGGAAATAGGCAAAAACTCTTTTGAAAAACCAACTCCCAACATATTTAAAATACAACCGATAACTCCAAACAACTAATCTCAATTAACAACATGACCTCAAGAAGTCTAAATAATAATAATGAGTACCAGATTTTGGATCAAAGAATACAAAAAGGTCAGGTCTTAACCCGAGTCGCTATAGAATCTATGAGAATCTGTAATTTTCCTTCTTATATTTATTTATTTGAATCTATATTTGTTTATTATTTTGATCTATTTGGTAAATTTGGCTTTATATCAGTTGCATTTCATGCAAATCGATTCAACTTTTGTTAATAATTTTGAAAATCCATTAGTCTGGAAGTCCTAGGAAATGAAGAGTAGTCAATTGTTTCTCAGAATTTTGGAAGGGGGAGGGAAATGGTGTTTATGTAATAAAATTGTGTTCAGTTATGTTTTAATGCCCCGAATAAATGACAATAACCCATATAATACGTTAGTTAAATAACAACACATGATGAAATAATTATCTTCCAATAATCCCAATTATTTGTACAAAAGGGTAACATATGCAAATATACATTCACAAATTTAACCCTGAATCTATAGCATATGTTACATGATAAAGAAATAGAATGAAAGTTGAACAAATAAGAAATGCCCTAAAGGCTTACCGCTTTTCAAGACAATGCTGGTTACAACAAAATGGATTTAAATCCAATACAATTTAAGCCTTAGCCTTGTACAAAATAGATACAACAAAACAAACAAATTGAAGCTCTTACTTCTAAGTCCTCCATAGCTATTGCCTTGGTGGAGGCATATCATCAGTACCTAAAAATGGTTTTCCCACATATGGTGAGCCAAAGCCCAGTAGAAATAATCCAACACAGTATATGAATCTTAACAGAGTTATAAGGTGAATGGATATACAATGCTCGTGTCAAAACATTTGCATTTCTCTTCCAAAAACCGTGCAATGCCAAGTTTGTATCTCAAATTATGATCATTTCCTTTATAATAGAAAACAGGGCAATGAATACAACACTATGAATCTCTAGGATGTGTCTACAAGTAGGCTACAAGCACTACTAAATTGTCATTTTTACCGGTATTAACCGGAAGGCTCGACACCTAACCGTGCGGGTTTCTGGTTTTTCACCAAGAACACACAGGCCAACTTAATACCACAACTACACTTCTACCCAGATTCACTAAGTTATTCATCCTTTTCTTCTCAAAGCAGCAACATTATCATTGTGTTAAATATTCAACAATAGTCAATGCAATAAATGGGAAAATAATTCCAATTCTCTTAATTTTCATGCAATTTTTACAACAATCATAGCTATCTTCCACCATAGCCCAAAACAGATATCTTTAAACAAATAATTAATTTCTATAAAGATAAACTTTTCAAATTTCAAGATGTGAGTGGTAATATATACCCAACTCCACTATCTTCATCAATATCTACCCAATTTCACTTCTCCAATATCAACTCCAATTATTTATTCAAAATCAACATTTGAGATATTTAGGGGAAAAAACCCCTTTTCTTCCACAATCAATTTCAAATATCAAAACCAACCATTTTATCACAACTCAACCTCATTTCTAATTCCTACAACCATTTTCAAGAAACCATTTAAAAACCCTTCTTTTAATTGTTAATCCAAAACCCTAAATTTGTCCAAAAATCCCCAAGTCACAATATTATTTTAGAAATAACAAATAACTAAGCTAAAAATTATAAGAAGGTGCAAAAAATCCTTACATCAAGCTTAGAAGACGAGAGAGAGAGTGAAGAAACTTCAAAAACACCGAAACCCAACTTTGTTTCAATTAGAACGAAGCTCTAGATGAGCTTTACCTTTTAAACAAAAGGACTAGGGTGTAAAAATGGGTGGATCAAGGTGTATTTGGAGCTTAGAGATGATTTTTAAAAAGAGAAAGAGAGAGAGAGTAGATGCGAGATTTAGAGAAAGAGGTGTGAAAAAGTGACTCAAAAAGTGAACTTTACGACCTGATATACACGCAAACCGCTCGAGCGAAGGAATGGTCGCTCGAGCGACCAAACACAATAAGTGAGACCGCTTGAGTGAAGAAGTTTACCGCTCGAGCGAAGAATACAAACTCCTAGAATTTTTGCAGACAGAGGACCATTGCTCGAGCTCAAGAAGGGCCGCTTGAGCCAACACCACTCGAGTGCAAGAATGATAGCTCGAGCGTAGAATGCCAACTCCCAGGAATTTTGCAGGCCTGCATAAGTACTGAGAGTTCTCAAAGGCCGCTCAAGCGCAAGAAGTGTCGCTCAAACAAAGGAGCCAAATTCTGGGCAGGAACTATTTTGAAGAACTAACTCCCGACTTGTTCCAATCGCAACCAAGAGACTCCAATAATCAATCTCACTGAGGGATGAGGAGAAATAAGACATGAATAATCGTATAAGACAATGAAACTCGGATCCAGAATATCAAATGGGTCAGGTCTAAACCAGAATTGCTATATATATGGTTGGACCAGACTGTATTGGATAAAAATCAATACTCAAACATTGAACTCCAACTTCTAGCATTTCTCCCCAATATATATACTAGATTTTTCACACCATTGTGTGGGTGAATTTAGGGATTTAATGTAACACTTCGTATTCCTTAGACTAATAGGATTTTTTTTTTGACTCTCTTATTATTGTACTTGAAGCCTCTTTGATTGATTTTAGAGTATTGATTGGAGTGATATCATAATGGTAAAGTAGGATTGAACCAAAAACATTGATTCAGATAATTGTCCCATGAGCATTCTTCACTCTTTTACCTCTTTATCTCTCCACACTTTGAATTTGGATGTGAGGCTAGAACCTTTGGAAAGCTTGTTTCCGAGGCTTCGATTTAGACACAAGAATGACTTAAAACAGAATTTGGACGATGGAGTTATGCCCATTTGAAATTTGAGTACTTGTGTTGAATGCAAGCCCGCTCTAGCGAACTTTGACCACTCAGCAGTCTGTGTGGGATTCTAAGATTCTGAAACCGCTCGAGCCAAGCTTTGACCACTTGAGCGGTCTGTTTGAAGTCAGGCACATTAAAGTCACTTTTTAGCCTAAACTTTTCATTCTTTCTTTCTCTCCTCTCCATCTCCTCCTTACCCGAAACCCTAGACCTCCAAACCATTGTTTCATCCATTTTTCATCAAGAATCCACCATAGATCTTGCATTAAAGGTAAAAAACAAGTGAAGATCAACATTTTGACCGATTGGATTTTGAATTTTTCGAAGGAATCTTCTTGATCTAACTTCTCTACTTTCATCTTGGAGATAATATTACTTTTAACTTTGTATCTCTATACTTTGAGGATGTTTATTTGGTATTATTGTGACATTGGTTTCATGATTGATCGTTGAGTTTACAAAAGTATACTAAAATTATAAGTAATCAAAAAATATTAATAAAAGTAATGCTAATTTTTTTTTTTTAATCAATAAGAGATATTACATTAGTCATTCCACACAGTATGATGAATTAAAAACAATAATTTTTATTTTTATTATATTAAATTAGTGGTTAAAAAATTGTATATGCTATTTGTTTTTTTGTTTCTCTATAAGTTTGTTTTAAATCACTAAACATAAATAGATTTAGAAATGTATTAAAGTTGAACTGACAAATATAAATAATATAAATATTTAAATTATTCAAAAAAACCTAATATTTTTTATATGAGATCACTTGCATTTGTTGAAACTCTGAATTTGCATAAAACACATCTAAAAGAAGAAAACATTTGTGATTTAGGTCTCAAAAGAAATGAGTTCCGGAAAATTTATCTAGTCATGAGTTATTCCCACATGACAATCAACAAATAAAAATAATTGATGATTAAATTAAAGTATAAACTCATATCCAAATAAATTTTGATGCCCTCATCACTTCCAATCTAACATTTGCACCCAAAAAAATTAAACACAAATAGTCAATAAATAAGAGAGTCACAAATTAATCACAATAACATTTCAAAAAAAAAAAGAATGACATCTCAATTAAATGATACATTATTAGCAAAATAAAAAAAGAAAGAAAGAAAAATACATATTGTAAGAAAAAAGAAAAAGAAACAAAAACAAAAACAGAATTTAAAGAAGAATACAACAATAATATCCATTTACATCGCAAAAGCTCATTTAAGTACACATTTCAAATGTAACGGAGATACAATTGAGAAAAAAAAAAAAAAAACTTGTGACTTGAATTTTAATGCAAGATTTTTTAGGCATCGTGAAGGGGAGTCGAAACGGGCTTAATGTTATTTGTGATTTTTTTTTTTTCCTCTTTTCAATCTCTTGTTTATGGTTCCTTTTGCATGCACTTGTTTTTATATTGAAAATATTAAACTTAGACGAAAGTTATACTTGAAATTCTATCATATTTAAAATTTATGTAGATAATTAATTGATGAATTTAAAAGATAAAATATTAAGTTCAATTGGAAGATAAACTTTGAAAAGATTAAGTGCCGTTTTGGGAACAAAATAAAAAGCCACATTTTTGGACAAGATGTCCAAAAACGCAGGTGCCAAAAACGCAACAAAAGTGGTTTGGAAAGTGCCAAAAATGCAGGTGTAAAATTACAAATTAGGGCCTATGACAAAAAAATAAAAAAATAAATTTCTTATGTTGGGTAAGGGTATTTTGATCATTTTAATTTGATTTGACACCATAAATAAATATTAAATTAAAAAGAAAAAAGCTAGTTTTTTACCAACTGTGATGCCCCAAATTTTTGGAACATCAAGGGAAATTAAATAAATAAAATGACTTAATAAACTAAAAAGTTGACATCTTAATAGAGCATTCCAACTCTCGTACATAACCAAAGGTTCAAATAATATTAAATAAAAACTTAAAATTATCCAAATACAACATCAAATGAAATTATAAGGTCCTTAATAGCAAATATATAAGATAATAAAGTTATTCGACTTTAGTCATGATTTCAAGTCAGCCAAGGCTCTACGTTAGCGTCAACTCCATTTCAGCTTCAATTATTTCCTCGCCAAAACCTAACATAAAACGCCAGGGTAACAAAAATATATGCCATGAGTTTTGCAACACAATTAGAAAACATAACCAACCTACCATTTTTTTTAAGAGAAAAATAATGAGATTATAAACATGAGATAACAATATAATTGTAAACATAAATTACAACCATTAAAGTAATTTCAATAATTTTAATAAGTTAGGTGACACTCGAAATCTCACCAAAGAGATTTAACTTACCAACCACTAAGCATGGCAACGGTTAATTTGAAACCCTCCCTTGGTCAAATATTTAAGTGTTGCCAACCGTAACCACCAGGGATGCCCACGTCCGGAGTTATATACCCAAGTAGTGGCATCCGTGGTCTGCTCCAAGGAAACGGTCTGCCACGGGTATGTAACCTCCCTGTGTGCCACCAGCACATCCACCCTTATTCCAAAACCGAATACCGAAAAGGGTTCAAATAAGTCCCGTGCCATCTTAGAGTTTCGCAACACAATTTACTTGAGAATTCTCAAAACCAGGGCTCACCCTGAACAACCGGTATTGACCGTCAACCCTTAATTTCGTACACTCTTTAAAATCAAGACTCACCCTGAACAACTGGTATTTATCCTTTATCAGTAACTTTATATATTGAACACAAATTATTCAAATCTCAATCACCAATAATGTTATACCAACTAAAAAAAAACTCCCAACATAAAACATTATACGTGTCACACAATAATAATTCAATGTCCAAAATTTAACAGACAATTAATTTAAACAATGGTATGAACATAATAACTTAGATATTAAAATTATAAATAAATTATTTACACAATCCTAAAATTCGTGCAATTGAACAGAATACTCAATATGGATGTTTAGGTCACTTTTCAGAAAGAATTTCAGAAAAATAAGATGTAAACAATCCTGTAAAATTTCCAGCAATCTTTATGACACAGATTTGTCACATTTCCTTACATTAATTCCATGCTTAATTTTATAGATCAAATCCATAATCTAAAAATTTATCATGAAAATGGACTTCTCAAATTTAATCTTTTAGTTAGAAATTACCAGATTTGGCTTAGTGTAGAATTTTAAATAAATTTTCAAATACATATTAAAATCTGTCTCACAGTTTCAGATTTAGTTAAAACTTTGTATAAATTCGTAGAAAGCTCAAAAATTGTTGCCAAAATTCCTGGATGAACTAGACATCATTCTCAACAACTTTTTAGAAGAAATAATCTCAAAATTTTGATTATAAAATTGTCTAAAAATTCGGGCAACATTCTGGCAGATTCAAACAATTTATTTTCAACACAGTTTCAGATTTAGTTAGGTGACACTCGAAATCTCACCAAAGAGATTTAACTTACCAACCACTAAGCATGGCAACGGTTAATTTGAAACCCTTCCTTGGTCAAATATTTAAGTGTTGCCAACCGTAACCACCAGGGATGCCCACGTCCGGAGTTATATACCCAAGTAGTGGCATCCGTGGTCTGCCCCAAGGAAACGGTTTGCCAAGGGTACGTAACTTCCCGTTGTGCCACCGGCACATCCACCCTTATTCCAAAACCGAATACCGAAAAGGGTTCAAATAAGTCTCGTGCCATCTTAGAGTTTCGCGACACAATTTACGTGAGAATTCTCAAAATCAGGGCTCACCCTGAACAACCGGTATTGACCGTCAACCCTTAATTTCGTACACTCTTTAAACCAAGACTCACCGTGAACAACTGGTATTAATCCTTTATCAGTAACTTTATATATTGAACACAAATTATTCAAATCTCAATCACCAATAATGTTATACCAACTAAAAAAAAACTCCCAACATAAAACATTATACATGTCACACAATAATAATTCAATGTCCAAAATTTAGCAGACAATTAATTTAAACAATGGTATGAACATAATAACTTAGATATTAAAATTATAAATAAATTATTTACACAATCCAAAAATTCGTGCAATTGAACATAATACTCAATGTGGATGTTTAGGTCACTTTTTAGAAAGAATTTCAGAAAAATAAGATGTAAACAATCCTGTAAAATTTCCAGCAATCTTTATGACACAGATTTGTCACATTTCCTTTCCTTAATTCCATGCTTAATTTTATAGATCAAATCCATAATCTAAAAATTTATCATGAAAATGGACTTCTCAAATTTAATCTTTTAGTTAGAAATTACCAGATTTGGCTTAGTGTAGAATTTTAAATAAATTTTCAAATACATATTAAAATCTGTCTCACAGTTTCAGATTTAGTTAAAACTTTGTATAAATTCGTAGAAAGCTCAAAAATTGTTGCCAAAATTCTTGGATGAACTAGACATCATTATCAACAACTTTTTAGAAGAAATAATCTCGAAATTTTGATTATAAAATTGTCTAAAAATTCGGGCAACATTCTGGCAGATTCAAACAATTTATTTTCAACACAGTTTCAGATTTAGTTAAAATTTTGTATAAATTTGTAGAAAGCTCAAAAATTATTGCCAAAATTCCTGGATGAACTAGACATCATTATCAACAACTTTGTAGAAGAAATAATCTCGAAATTTTGATTATAAAATTGTCTAAAAATTCGGGTAACATTCTGGTAGATTCAAACAATTTATTTTCAACACAGTTTTAGATTTAGTTAAGATTTTGTATAAATTCGTAGAAAGCTCAAAAATTGTTGCCAAAATTCCTGGATAAACTAGACATCATTATCAACAACTTTGTAGAAGAAATCATCTTGAAATTGCGAGTATAAAATTGTATAAAAATTCGGGCAATATTCTGGCAAATTCAAAACAGATTAATTATTTTCAATTATCTCTTTAAATGTATAAACTACACATGCAAGCTTATTTCTTTACAATAATAAGTTGATTTTAAGACTATCAACATCTTCAAACACTTGATATACACATCACAAAATTCCTACACATATATATAAAATTTCTATTTATAATTAGTCATTTTAATTACAAGAACATAATTTGAAAACTTCACTAATAAAAAAATGAAAGGGTTGAGAGGGTTTTCTTACCTAATCGTGGATTCAAAAGGGTGACGAAATGGTAGCAAAATTTTGCTTCCCTAACCTTCCTTTCTTCTTCTCCTTCTACTGAATTTTTTTTTTTTTTTTTTTTTTCTCTTTCTTATTCCTTAGTTTCACCCGTCCAAGGCATGCATAGGCTAAGCCTTCTATGTATATATACAAATCCTATTGAGCTTTTCCCTTCTCACTCCCTCTCTCTTTTTCTCTCTCTCATTATTCTTCCCACTACAAGTCTCCTTAACCCAAGAATGATAATGGTACAAGTCTCTTTAACCCAAGAATGATAATGGGATGAAATTTTCCAAGCTTTCATGCAAGCTTGCAGGTGGCACATACCTTGCCACCAAATCTGATTCCCTTTCCTTTTTTTTTTTTTTTTAACTAATAATTTATAACAATAATTATTGAACATCCACAAAATTATTCTTAATAAGGTTTTGTTAGTGATTGAATTGGGTAAATTTAAAACTAATTTTTACACTAATATACAATTTAGATAGATTGTAAACAAAATTAATTAATTTATTTATTTATTTATTTTCTTTTAAGAATAATTAAATGTGGGGTTTTCACACCAACTTCCCAAATCACTTTTTAAAAGCTAAAAAGCTTGGTAAAAAGTCAAAAGTTAGCTTTTTACCAACTTTCCAAAATACCCATAAATTGAAATATATGTGAATTGTACAACAATCAATTTCAAATAGAAGATAAACTCCAAGAGAGAGGGAGTTACAAAGAAAATAAAAATTTAAGTTCAAATTTAGAGATAAAATGAGAAAATAGAATAAATTAAAGATTTAGATACAAATGATTTTGATAGATATAGATTAATAAATCACATCCTTATCTAAATTTTATTATTTCAATTTGTTAAATTTGTATTTGATTTTTTTATTATATTAAAAAATTAGAAATTATGGAAATGAGTTAAGGAAACTTCAAGAACTTCCACATAGGAGAGAACTTCTGAAATATTAGTATTGATGTTTTGGAGAATTTTAAGAATACGCTATATTTAGTTATATATATATAGTGTAGATAGATAAATTTTGAGATCTAGATTTCTAACTTTTTTTTCATATTTAGGTCTCGTTTGGAAATATGTTATTTTAATAATTTTTTGACTTTTTACGAGAAGATATATAAAAAAGTAGGGACATGGGGTTACTTTTTGTGTCTCAATTTGAGGTGTATTATGGGTTAATTTTTATGATCCGAACCGTCATTTTGTAAGATTTGTTGAGTACTTCATGCTTACCAAAAATCATATTAATCAGATATCAATAACTATATGATCGAATTGTATATTTTTTATGCTATTTCTCAAAAGAAAAACTTATTATTTATTTTTTTAGTTATCGATCGTATAGTTATTGATATCCAGTTTATATGATTTTTGGTAGACATGAAATACTCAACAAACCCTATAAAATGAACAGTTCAAATAATAAAAATAAACCCATAATACACATCAAATTAAAATGCAATACTCACTATTATTTTCAAAAAAATAAAGAGAATAATATAATAATTTTTTAATTCTTTACTTAAAATAATCACTTTCCAAACGAAGCCCTATTTGGCCCAATAATGTAGAGACAAATCTTATCCTAAAAACAAAACAAAACCTTCCCCAACAGTAATGGAGGCTTACACACAGTTTAATACCGTTTTGTTTTTTGTTTTTTTGTCTTTTTTTCAAGTAGACATTACTTCCACCGTGAAAGCCAACACTACAACTGAAAAAGGACTGTGATTTCTTGTGCACGGGGAAGCGGACAGAGATAGAGAGAGAGACGAAGGAAAATGCGTAGAGAAACCCTAGCTTCAGCTTCGTCTTCATCTTCAACTTCATCGAGTGGTGCCAATAACCCACCTCCTGAAGACGCTTGGGTCGACGCTTACCAGAGACTACTCCCCCAATGGCAATCTATTTCTCTCTGTCTCTCTCTCTCTGGCCCCAACCTTGTATGCTTTCGAATTGTCTCCTTCCCTGTTCCTCCAATTTGAAATTTTCATGGAATATTGCCTTTAGTTTTCGTTACTTAGGGTTTACTGTCTATATATGCGATAAATTTTTTCATGAATTAACTAATCAAGTGTAAGGCCCTGTTTGTTAGAGCTTTTTTAAAGCTAAAATCTGATAATCAGAAAAGTCGCCAGCTTATGAATAATCAGCTTCTTTTTTTTCTTTTTTTTTAAGCTTATTTCTAGCTTATTTAAGTTATTTCTGCTTAATAAGTTATAAATAGAAACTGTTTACAGTGTACGCCCAAATTAAAATAAGTTATAATCAACTTTTATAAGCTGCAACCAGGGCCGGCCCTGAGGGCAGGCAAGAGAGCCTGCACATTGGGTCCTCAGATTTGGGCTGAAATAAGAGCCTTCAAATATAATTTTGTGTTTTAGATATAAAAAAAGAAAAAGAAAAAGAAAAGGCCCAAATACTATAAGGCCAATAGAACATGTGGCTTAAAAAAAAAGCAACAAGATTAGATTTTTATTTTTTTTAAGTATTTGTAATAATTGCGTCCTATCTTAATATATGAAAGTACATTTTTATTTATAATTTTAATAATTATATATGCAAATAAATTTTTTTGTGACTACAAACAAATAAAAAAGTTGTAACTTATCGTTTTATTTATGATTTTTTTTTTTTTTCAATGTAAGAGGGCTCCATTTCCGAAGTTTGCCTTGGGCCCCATAAATCTCAGGGCCGGCCCTGGCTGCAACAAACAGCCTCTAAGTCATGAAGTGATGGTTATTCTCGAAGCTAACTGAAACTTGAAGAGTCTTTTGCTAATTTCCCCCAAGTTTCACAATACAATGACCCTTTTAGTTGTTGAAATGGTAAAAGGATGTCCTGAAATTTAATTTCCGTAGAAAACTATTTGTCTCAACTCTGAAAGCAGGAGGGCTTTGCTGAATTTGAATGCATAGCTAGGTTTTCATGTGCTAAATTTTAGATAATGATAGCTTTTGTATATTTGAAATGGGCTATGAAACTCTTAAAGAGTAGTGAGTAGCTAGTGCCTTAGCATATACATAATACACCAGCTTAAACAAGTCGTTTATTGCGATAACAACATTCAATGGCTGAAAGAGTAGTGAGTAGCTAGTGCCTTAGCATATACATAATACACTAGCTTAAACAAGTTGTTTATTGCGATAACAACATTCAATGGCTGAAATTAGGCAACTAGTTTCGTAAACTTTTGAGTAGTATCATAATTTTAAGGTTAATTTTCTTGAGTTTCTAGGGGAAAAATGAAAGAAAAGAGAATACAATCTCTAATGCTCATATTTTAACAATTTTTAGCTTCTCATACTTGAACATTTTTGGTGGTTTTGTTCACAGTCAATCATCCATATTTCAATATCAAGGGTTAATCAAGTTGATGCACAATGACTCGACATTGAAATGTCAGCCATGTTGAAAGAACAGTTGGTGAAGGTCTTTTCTTTAGTGAAGGTATGTATCATTTGGCTTGTTTGGTTACTCATTGAAGAAATCAATGTATAGCTAATGTTGGATTTAATTTGTCTCTTCTATTTCTTTGGTATTAGCCAGGACTGTTATTTCAATATGAACCTGAACTAGATGCTTTTCTTGAGTTTTACATTTGGAGATTCTCCATTTGGGTTGATATGCCCACTCCGGGAAATGCTCTCATGAATTTGAGGTATAGAGATGAATGAGCAATAAAACCCAGACGAAAAGGTAAGAAGCTCTTGCCTTGTCTTCCTTATACAGTTGGTTGACTGATACTTTTGTGCTTTGGTTACTGTTACATGATTTGCACACTAGCCATCCCTCTAATTTTTATAATCCTATTTTGCATTTTATTGGCATCACTTCAATTTTATATTTGTGGGGGATTGCAATCAATTAGGTTTCTATCATTCGTTCTTGTTTTACATGTCTCCTCAAATTACTTTTACATTAATTGTGCCAAAGAGTAATGGTAGGTGAAACGGTGTAAAGTTCCATCTAATTAAAATTTATCAAAGAAATATCTCCTCACATCTAATAACTTTTTCTTTATCAGTTTATGTAATGAGATGGTTAAAATCTAATAATAGTTGCTACCAATGTTACATGGACCGTTCTATTCCTCCTAGTGTACTCCTATCCATCAGGTATGATAAGCGAAAGGGTAAAGGGTATGAGGTATGTATTTGAACCTAAATTAGACGTTTAGGTCCTCTAAATTTTATGATATTTGAAGAAGTTCACATTTGACAGTAAAGTAAATTTTCTAAAATGGATGAGAGATCGAAATCCCCTTTACTTCCTAATTCTAATTTAATCCACATCTATTTCTAATAATTTACGTCTTATTTCAGAATATCATTCAATACACAATACGTTTAAATGGTCAAGACTTGTCTAAGTACTTGTACCCAACTTTTGGATACATATCCTAATATTTTGGGTTTAGGAAGGTTTGACTCTTGGACACATACCCGCATCAAATGTTAGTATCCTAGTCCATGCAACACAGGTTGTTATATAGCTGCTGCGTTCTGTAACTTGATTTTAGGGTCATGCAACTTTGTTGTTGAATAAAATAGGGTTGATTGGTTGGTTCTGGAGGAAAATACATGCATCTTAGACACTAACATATATAAAGTTCTAACCAACCAAAACTTAAAGTAACTTTCTTTTAAAAGTTCAAATAACAGATTGCTGATACATCTTGAATCTCGTTATTAAATTCACTTTTTTAGTTATGAAAACTTGCTCATAAAAAAGCTGAATGGCTGAGTGGATAACAGTGTTCAAACCCCATTCCTTGAGAAAATGAAAAAATAAAAGAACAAAGGAAAAATGAAGATGAAAAGCTCTTTACAAAACTGGTTCTATGAGGCTACACCTAATGATCCATCAGGATTACCTTTTCACATTCTTACTTTTTTTTTTCCTTCTTTTTTTCTATGTTGTTATCGCTTCTTTCTTAAGTCTTGTGCACATATTTTTCATCTTTCGTTATTTTCATCCTTTTTTGTTATTTTGGTTTTTGTGTGTTATTTGAGTTTGGAGTTTGATTTCATTAGTCAATTGTAGGTTTGCGTAGTTTGGACTTGAACAAGTTTCTTTTGAAGTTCTTGTGATTTCCCTCTTATTAATGTGAGTGTGGAAATTCTTTCATACAAACAACTGTGACTCTAAAGTTTTGTAAATGCTAAGACACGTGGGCGCGGATACAAACACGGACACGGATGCGGATGCGGATGCGGACCAGTGACACGGCCATTTCAAAAAAATGGAGACACGGATAAAGCGTGGACAACAATAAAATATGTTTTCATATATTTTTATTTTCTATCTAGATTAATATTACATCTACAAAGAATCAATGTTAACAAAAACTAATTCTAGTTCTATATTTAAAGAGAAAAAAACACTTTTAAATTAGCACTTACAGTGTATATCTTTTTTTTATAGATGATTTATTAAATATTTAAATCTAAGAAGAAAATAATAAACATTTAACATTTAACATTCATCAAAAGCACTAAAGAAAATGGAGAAAAAGACAAGTTGGCACGTTTCTAGTGTGTTCCTCGAAAATAAATTAATTAAATAAAGGGACACACCATGTGGCGTGTCCCATACGTGTTCCCGCCATGTCTATGTGTTTGACACGGCTACAACACTTGTTTTGAAGTGTTAGTGCTTCATAATGTAAATGAATATTGAAACATTGCACAAATGGTAAATTGGGAATACATGAAGAGAGATTTTTTGGGGGGGCAAAATCTATTATACCCTATGTGGTATTCTCCTAGAGCACTTTAACCCCTGGCTTTTTCAAAAATATGCAAATGCCCCACATGATTGTAGACAGTGCTATTGCTAAATTTTTCATCAAATAGATGGAAATTGTGTTGTACCCGCCTATTTAGAGAGTGCGACAGAAGAAAAAAAAGGTGGTTAAAGTCAAAGTTCAATGTGTAAAGACAAAATTGCCATTCTCTGCATCTTCTAACTTTAAACACTATGCCAAACCCTAACCCATCTACCCACCCACCCCTCCAACCAACTCCATCACCGTCCACCACTACTTCCTTCTTCCCCCACCCTCCTCTACCTGCCTCAGTACCACCTCTCTCCTCCTCCACCTCCCTAGCCACAACCACTAGTTCACACCCATGAACATTGATTCACATGACTAGTGGTTTGCACAGCCACCATCATCGAAGCAACACAAACCATCAAAGCAACACACCACATTGGTTTGTACGGCCATAAGGCAATTGTTTCAATGCTTTGATTCCCAAACATATGGTCAAATTAATTCTTTAGATCTTGAGATTGATTCCTTTTACATAGATTAATTCTTTCAGATCTGAAGACTATTCCCTTCACCATACGTATGTATAACTTTGTACACTTGTGTTTATGTGTATATGTATACTTTTTATTTTTTTAATGAGATTACATTGGGTATACTTTTTATCCATTACAATTGGTGGTGGTGGTTGGGTTGAATACAATGATGGTGGGGATTCTATTTTTTGCTACCAGAAGAAGAGAAGGGAATATACTGTTACAATGATGATGAGGGTATAGTCTTTTTACATTTTCCGTTGAACAGAGTTAATTGTGCATATTTTTAGAAGATAGGGAGTAAAGTGCTTTGGGGTTATACCACATGGGGGTAAAATGAATTTTGCTTTTTGCCTTTTTCCTTAAAAAAAATAGTCACTAGTATTCAATGTTACATGAACTCTAGTGCAAGCATCAGAGCTTTCTAAATCTAAATTTAGGATATTGGGATATGTAACTAAAAGTTGGATATGGATGAGGGGACATCTCTCAAATACTTACATGTATTGTATATTATATAATATTCTTAGCTAAAATATAAATCATTTAGAAATGTACTTTAAATTAAATGAGATTTAGGAAATATATAGGATTTATATCTTCTATTCGTGTGAGAAGTTAAAAATGTTTGTTTACTAGAAAATGTGAGTGGAAATCATCACATAACCCCCATGTAGTTTGTGGATGGAAGTGCACACTAATTTCTGTTAACGGAAGATGTAAATTGACAGTTATACCTTCATCTTCTTCTATTTTTTTTTATAATGTTTCCCAATCTGAGCTGAGAAACACCGGCAGCCTCCATTTCCAGCAAAACCCACACCCTTCTTCTTTCCCTCGGGCAGTTCTTCACTTCGCCTCTTCTTTGCCTCTGTTTCTGGCAAAACCCACACCTTTCTTCTTCATCAAACATCACTAAAATTATATTGCACACACATATATACGTGTGTGTGTGTAGATGTACAGTGAAGAATGAAAAAAAACGTAGATTGAATAAAAAAACCTTTGTATGCTCGTGTTTTATATATATATATCTGTGTTACGTTTTTTTTTTTTTTAAAAAAAAAAAAAAGAAACCTTTCATTTTTCTATTCATTCTCTCTCTACACCTTTATCTTTCTTCTTCTTTTCAACTTCATCCTCTCTTTTAACAGAACTTGCAACCAATGGCCAATGAAGGAGAGAATGTGACAAACAATTGGGAGTAAGAAGAAAGGTAATCAAACCCACAAACCATAAACAAAAACTGAATAAAGAAATCAAACCCAACACCATAAAATTAAATATCTAAACAGATCAAAAATCCGAACTCATTGTTTATATGAGATCTATACAGATTAAAAATCCCCCATTCTTATGAGAACCAATGATCTAAATAGACTAAAAAAAAAAAAAAAAAAAAAAGAGAGAAAAGTTACAATCTTTAGTATAGATATACAAATCCCAACTCATTGTTTATATGAGATCTAAATAGACCAAAAATCTCCATTCTTATGAGAACCAAAGATCTAAATAGAGCCCAAAAAAAGAACAAAAGAATTGAAAAGTTACAATCGTTATTATAGATATACAAATCCCAGCTCACTGTTTGTATATATATACACGCATGTGCTGCACTCATTTTGTTTACAAATCCCACCCTTCAATCATAAATATGTATATATATACATATATGGTAAGAGATGAGTTGTCATTGACATTAAGATAGATTTTAATGGAAATTATTTAATTTCTATGTATATATATGAGTGTTATTATCTAATTGCAAGAGTAGAGAGAGAAACAATAAAAATAAAGGGGAAAAATAATGACATCTTTGGTAAATTTGAAGATGTAAAAAGGATATTTTTGTCTTTAAAATTGACTTACTCTCCACAAAGGCGCGTGACTCTCACATTTTGTTATCTTGGACGGAAATATTAAATGTGGTTTTAATCCACAAATCACATAGAGATTATGTGATAATTTTCAAATATTATGAAATAATCTGCACCCAATCCAAACCACAAAAGTAAAGTGAAATTTCCTTAAAATAATAAACCTAACCCTCCTACTACGGTACCACCTGATGGGGACATTAATTAGTCTATAAAAAAAAGTCATTTGCTAGCCTGGTCTAATTACGACTAATAGTAACCGAATATGCCGCGAATTCTCTTCGCCTCAACGGCTCTTTTATGCTTTTTACTGACCGCCACTTCATCATGTTAAGCATATGCTCTCTAAATATTCTTTGTCCTCCTTTTTAAACTCCCCCACACCTTATTTTCACTGCGTTCACTACTCACACCCACAAATCTTCATTCTAATTAGGCTTTTTCCTTTTAACTTTTTCACTTCCAATTATGGGTTTAGAGAGAGAAAAAAGAAAAAAACTCGTAAACGGGGTTCAATGAAATTTGGGAAGAGATTAAAGCAACAAGTTCAAGAAACTTTGCCGGGATGGCACGTCAGGTTAATTTCTTTGGCTCCTCCGATGATGAATGGATTGCTCAAGTTTGGGATGGCTGAGGCTGAGTTCATGTACTTGTTGAACAATGAGATCGAGAAATTTAACTCTTCTTTTATGGAACAAGAGGAGGATTTCGTTATCCGCCATGAGGTTAGTTTTCTTATTCTTGTTTGTATTGAGTTTTTTGATTGTGAATTGTAGTGGAATAAGGGGTTAGTGAGATCTAAATTTGATACTGGTTTGAAAATGGTATTGTTTTAGTTTGAACTCAGTCAAAGACCAACATTTCTGACCAAAATAGTTGGTTGGGTCAACTGAGTCAACTCAGTTGAAAATTAAGAGAATGTTAATGTTTTTTTTTTTTTTTTTTTTTTTTTTTTTTTTTTTTTTGGCTTTAATCATTATAATTTGAAGGGAATGTTAAAGTTATAAGCCAACTGTTGGAAACTTGGCATAGCCCATTTTAACATGTTGAAAAATATGGGTCCCTATGTCTACTCCACAACACGATTGTATGGCCACCTTGTCTCTATTTTGTTGACTAGTTATACGACTTTATTATAGAATGAACATATAATCATGTGGTGTTATGAGAATATATGCTAAATAATTACTAGATGGTGATGAGATTAATGTAATAGATGTAACTGTTTTTTTTTGGTCACGAATTACGTTAAATCACATCGAATATATGCATGAACGAATAAATTCAGGATTAGAGAATTATTTGACTACTAGTTGGTGATGAGATTAATGTATAGACATAACTTTTTTTGGGGGGGGTCACGAATTACATTAAATCACATCGAATTTATGCATGAACGAATA
This sequence comes from Camellia granthamiana, assembly GCA_036172215.1. Lineage (NCBI taxonomy): Eukaryota > Viridiplantae > Streptophyta > Magnoliopsida > Ericales > Theaceae > Camellia > Camellia granthamiana. The sequence goes on from CM069904.1 coordinate 80,490,991, forward strand.
ACTTCAGGAATAGAGAATTATATGATGTAAAGAATAATTCAGAATACCAGAATTATTCAACACAATGATGTGAAAGAGTATTGAAGTTATGGATAATGACAATATTTAACAAGAGTTCTTATAACTTTTAATTAAAAAAAAAAAAAAGGCATAAGTAACAATGATGATTATGAAACTCGAGATAAAATGTTTATTGGGAATAAACATTAGTATGTGAAATTAAAATTGCATAGGTTATTTTAATGTGGTGAAAAAGATAAAAATTAATAATGTGTTGATAGCAGGAGTTGCAACAGAGGATTTTGAGAGTGACTGAGATTTGGGGACCAAATGGAAGTCAACCATTAGAGATGGATTACAGAGAGGAGATGGGTAAAATTAGAAAAGAGATTGTCAATTTCCAAGGTGAAATGGTGCTTTTAATGAACAACAGCAATATCAACTACACAGGTAGTCTTTGATGTTTAATTCTTCCTAAATTTGTGTTTTTGCGAACAAGAAATTCACTTCCATTTGAACTCAATTGACATAACATGTGTAAAAAAAAGACGGGTGTTCGATATACTTCAAGCCAAAGCAGTTTACCCAATTGTTTCAATTATTACTTGTAGTAGGAGCCTCTACAAATGATCACGAACACACAAGCAAGAATTATCTCATAATTTTCAGTTTCAAAGTTACAAGGCACTAGTTATGGTAGCCTTAGAGAGATTGAAGAAAAAGAGGAACTGTGTATTTTTCTGCAGAGTTTTTCCATCATTGTTGTGTAAAATGTATTCTCTCTTTATATAGTCATCTACAACCACCTTATCTTCTACAGATAAAATCCCTTCATTCAAATACATGGGTTTATCAAATAACCCATGTGGATGGTTCATGTGTATTGGATCAGGTCAAATCCGATCAAATTTTCAATAACATGGATGTATGAGTTATAACGTCTGTTTAGGCAGAAAAAACATTTTTATTCCTGAACATAGTTTCTAGAAAAGGTCTTTTGTAATAATAGTTTTTTTGTATTTTATTGCAAACTTGAAAGTGGTGGGCTAGCGGTAGTTGCAATAGTCGCAGTAGTGGTAGCGATAGTAACTTTGGGTTAGGGTGGTACGGGTGGTTGTGGAGGCAAGGTGGTAAGGTGGTGGCATTGGTGAGTGGTGGTGGTGACAATGTTGATGGCATTGGGAAGACCATAGTTACTAGAAAAATGTTCTCCACCTCGAAAAAATAAAAAAAGGTTCCGCTTAAATTAATTCATTGTTTATGGAAAAACCTTTTTTATTAACTATTTTTCTTGTCATACCCAAACCCAAAAAATATAAAATAAATAAATAAATAATTTATGGAGCCTAAGATTGCATTGATATACTAATTGAACCAAAAACTATGGCAAAAATAGAAATTCAAATAGTAGTTCTAGTCACATTTCTTTGTTGAGTGTTATCACTATACAAAATTGTTAGACAATAAAAAAATAATGAAATTTATTACTTTGCAGGGTTGGCCAAGATCTTGAAGAAATATGACAAGCGAACTGGTAGATTGTTGCGCTCACCCTTTATTCAGAATGTGTTGCAACAACCTTTTTACACAATTGATCTCATATCAAAGCTTGTCAAAGAATGTGAAAGCACCATCGATGCAATGTTTCCGGTGGTTGAAGAAGAAGGAATAATCCGTGGAGAAAGAGAGGCAATTACGGTGTTGGGAGGAGTTTTTAGGAATACAGTTGCAGCTCTGCTGACTACGCAAGAGATTAGAAGATGAAGCTTATGGCCACTTCTCTCTGCCACCTCCCAACTTGCTGGATTCTGATTTCATCCAATCATTTCAACTCAATTCATCCATTCCAATTCCCTAATAATTAGTGAAATTATGATACATGCAATACATTTAACACATATATGGCAATAATTTTGTGTTTTTTTGGGTGGGATAAATGCTACATGATACATGATGTATAAGAAATTATGCCTACCCCATTTTTCTTTTTTCTTTTTTTTGTATACTAATTAGTGTGTTGAAAGATGAGCTTCTCTTTTAGAGCAAGAGACAGTTCTAATAGTAATGGAACAATTACAAATTTTCAATATTCTTGGAATTAGCTTTCTTAAATGGGATTTATCAACTATGAATCAGATAACCAAAAAAAAAAAAAAAATGTTGGAAGGCTTTATTAATTGTCACAACAACTTGAATCACCAGAAGGTGGTTTTAATTGGACCACTGCACAACTAGAATTGAACATTTGTACTAATGTACAAATGGCAGAAGATTTGCAAGATAATGTCACTCTATCGCCTGCCGCCACCTCCAACAATTTATCGAATATGTTTTTATTTTTTATTTTTATAACATTTATATACACCAAAAAAGATTAACGAAAAAAACTTGCTATTCTTTTTTGGTAAACAAAAAATTAAAATTGTTGTCAAACAACACCGATGGGGTTATTTTTCTCATTTGCATGGTTTAACCCTGAGTATGGGTCGAGTTTGGATTAATTCGTGCCACGTGACATTTTTCGTCACATAAACCTAACAACAGTTAATAAGTGGATCAAATTAGGAAAAGTAAAATTTAAGAATAAAAGTAAAAAAAATTTGTTTTTTAAGGATCAAAGCAAAAAAGGGGCCCATACTTTATGAGTTGGGCTAGGCCATCAAATCCCAGCAATCAAATGTCAATTTTTAGCACTAAGAGGCTACGGCCCACCTTTATAAGACCAAGCCCAATCTATACATTGGGCCTTCCCTAGGTTGGCCCACCATTAGTCCATATTTCATTTAGGCTTTTTTTTTTTTTTTTTTTTGGGGATAAAATTACTTGAATTTTTAATTGGAATAAATTTATGATATTATTAAAAATTATTAACTAAGTTGATAATTTATTGATAAAAGAGGTCATTTATTATGAAATTATAAATTTCAAAGGGAGTGCTGTGATTTCCAAAATCACAAGGACAAATTATATTTTAGACAAATCTCAAGAGGTATAGTGGTAATTTACCCTTTTTCTTTTTGTTTTTATATGAAGTTCAAGAATGTTTTTATTTTTTAAAAGATTGGGTGTTGTGGGGCGACTTTTCTTATATATATATATATATATATATATAAGAAAAAGGATTTAGTCATGTTAATATTTCAACATAATTGGATTTTAGTCTTTTTTGTGAAGTGTACATTTTTGTTTATTTTTAGTGAACTTTTTTTTTTTTTTTTCATATTTTAATTAAAATTTTTTTTTTTTAGATATATCTAATCTTGATGTATTTAAAAAATTGGGTAAATGACACTTACACCCTTGAGGTTTGGGTTTAATACATATCACTCCTTTATGTTTGGAAAATTACACTAACCCATCTGTCATTATAATTATTTAGACGGAATAAAGATATTGAATTTATACACTCTCTCTTTTCTTATTTTGTTTTGCTTTCTCTGTTTGTTTGTTTCTTTTTTTTTTTTTCTTTTTTTTTGTTTTTTTTTTTTTTGCTTTACTTTTATTTTTTTTCAATGTAATTTTATCTGTTTTTTTACTAAGAGTTGTTGTCTTTTGTAAAAATAGAAGGGTTTGTGAAATGAGACTATTAACCACAAGGATGGGAATGCAATTTCTAAAATGTCAATGGTAAGATGTAATTGGATCAAATCTTAAAGAGTGTTTGTTTAATTTACCCGAAAAAATAAATAAAATGACTAAATATGAAAAAAGTTCAGTGAAGTCAAACGAAAGTGGGGTTGAAAGTTAAGGTGTCGTTTAGTAACACTTACGTTTTTAATTTTCTGTTTATATTTACAAAAATTTTAAAAACTCAAATAAAAACTTGTTTGGTAAATTTTTGATTTATAAATTAGTGGTCTCAATTTATAAATTTGGTCAAAAAATGTAAACTCAAAAAATGTGTTTCCGTTTTGAGTTTGAGTTTTTTTTTTTTTTTTTTACCACCCAACACTAGCCACCACCCGCCACCATTTTCCACCATCGTCTTCCGCCACCACTACCCACCACCCACCACCACCACCACCACCACCATCACCACTATTACCCACCAGCCACCCACTTGCCACCACCACTCACCACCCGCGCACCATCACCCACCATCCACCTGCCACCCACTCGCCACCACCACCCACCCCTCACCACCACCACCACTACCACCACCACCACCACCCACCACCTACCTGTCATTCACCCGCCACCACCTACCACCCGCCACCACCACTTACCACCCACCTGCCACCATCATCCACCACCAGCTACCCATCACGACCAGCCACCTGCCACCCACCACCCACCTGCCACCCACTTGCCACCACCACCCACCACCCGCCACCGTCACCCACCCACCCACCCACCCACCACCACCACCAGCCACCACTACCCGCCACCAGCCACCACTACCCGCCATCCGCCATCCACCTGTCACCACCACCCGCCACCACCGCCACCACCCACTCGCTACCACCCACCACCCGCCACCATTACCTACCCACCTACCATCACCACCCGCCATCTACCCGCTACCACCACCCACCCGCCACCACCACCACCACCCACCCGCTACCACCCACCACCACCACCCGCTACCTCCCACCAGCATCCGCCACCCGTCTGCCACCACCGCCCACCATGCGCCACCACCACCACCACCACCACTCACTCGCTACCACCCACCACCGTCACCCACCCACCCACCCACCACCCACCGTCACCACTTTTCACTACCGTCTTCTGCCGCCACTTGCCACCATTTGTCATTTCTCACTCTTTTTTATATTTTTTAATTTTTTTAAACATTTTGTCAATTAGCAAACGCGTTTGTAGTTTATGTTTTTCTAAAAATAAACAAAAGATAAACAAAAACCAATTTATAAAATTTTTGTAAATATAAACTGAAAATATAAACGTTACCTAACAGACCCTAATAGTTCTTATAAGATTTTAAATTTGAGAGCATTTATTTTTTTTTTTTGGGAGGAAAGTTAATAGTTAGTTATTAGATTAATATTTAAGTGGAATTGAACTCACACTTGCCTCTTATTCCACTTCAAAAAGTGGAACCCAAAACTCCTCCACGGTCATGGATTTCGGATGAGATTTGAAAAGAAAAAATGAAAATATATATAAAATATAGTTATATTTTATTTATATTTTATCTATATTTTTATTTTCTCTATCTAAATTTCTATTCAAATCCATTAACCAAATACAATGTGAGGAGAAATTTGATGGCAAAAAAATTAGCCACACACTGCAACCTTTGATAAACTTGAGAAAATTCTCGTACTTGATATAATATATAAGATACATAGATAGATATAATCTTAAATTTCGTTTAGGAATAAATTATTTTAATAATTTTTGAACATTTTATGAAAAGATGTATAGAAAAGTAAAATTAATGATGGGACAACGTATAATAATTTTTTGACTTTTTGATTAAAACATATAATTACCAAACAAGGCCTTAAATTACGTTTTAATCCAAAAATTCTATTGATAAAGGGACATAAAATGAAGTGTTGTTACCACTACTACATTTACTGATTGCTGTCCTATAAAATGAGATTATCATTCAAGTCTAAAAATTAAAGAATAATTTATTCATAAATTTTATATGTGAGAATATTAATCTATTAGTTTTAAAAGTTTTTTTTTTTATAAACTAATTAGTCCTTTTGTATTTATTTGATTTGATATCATTTGAATATAAGTAAATGTCATTTTGTGATTCATTTTTCCAATTTTTCAATTCGTTTTTGGGATGAGAATAAAAATGTGAGATATGAAAGATTCTTTTTGAGGGAATTAGTGACTGAAGTGTTGGTTGTAGAGCGTGAAAATCTACATTTATCTTAGTGTGGTTTTCTGATATTACATTAGAGCGTTACGTTTAAAAAAAAAACACAATAAAGAGTTTTTGTGTGTTACATTGATTGGAGTGTTCTGTTTGGGAGAAATACACTAAGGAGTTTTTTTTTAAAAATGTTGCGTTGTTACATTTGAGAATAGTACACTAAAGAGTTTTTTAGTGTATTACATTAGAACGTTCAGAAAAAGTACACTAAAGAGTTTTTGCATATTATAATAATTGGAGTATTACGTTTAAGAAAAATACACTAAAAAGTTTTTTTTTTTTAAATGTTACGTTGTCACATTTGAGAAAAGTACACCAATGAATTTTTTAGTGTGTTATATTAGAGTGTTACGTTTGGAAAAAGTACACTAAGAAAATTTTTTATATTACATTGATTAGAGTGTTACGTTTGAGAAATATACACTAAGGAGTTTTTTTTTTTTTTTTTTTTTTTTTGGAATCTTACGTTGTTACATTTGAGAAAATAACTAAGGAAGTTTTTAGTGTGTTACATTGGAATGTTACGTTTGGTAAAAGTACACTAAGAAATTTTTTTTTGAAGTATTACGTTTAGTAATTTCAACATTATGAGAAAACTCACATTTGTCTCTCAACACATAATACACGCATTTATGTTTGGCCCTTTATGTAATTTACATTAGAATGAGACCTTTGGGTTTATAAGAAAAAAATAGAGGACCAAACAGTTCATAAGATCACTATTTGAGATTTATTGGTGTTTTATTCAAAATTAAATCTAATTTTTAAACTTAATGATGTAGTAATCAATTAAAATATCTAAAACAACTCTTTCTCTCTCATATGTTCACTAAGGTCTCATTTGGGAATTTGATTATTTTAATTGGCATTTTGACTATTTTATGAGATGAAAAAAAGTTATGTTTGAGATGATTTATGATTTTATTTATTTATTTATTTATTTTTGTAGTTGAATAGATGATTATGAGAGAAAAAGTGATTGGTTGATAATGTAATATTATCTTATTGGCTATTTGTAGCCTTTTTTTTTTTTTTTTGTGTGTGTGGCTATTTTAGCTAACAGTAAGTCTAGGAACCAGACATATCATTCGAGATTTGGATCAACAATAGTGTGTGCGGTGAAGATTGAAAGTGTATATTTTGGAACCCATGTACAGAATAAATTTGAACCACACATTGGTGTTTCTAGATAATTTCTGGATAAATTTTTCAAAGTTTGTAGTATTATTCTCTAGCCAAAAGCCAAGTTCCCAAACATAGTCTAATTATCAATCAATTATCTCACTTGTATATCATTAGGTTCTGAAAATGAGTCTACTTTAGGCTTATATATTATTTTGTTATTTTATTAGTTTTCATTTTATTTTTTGTTTTATTAGTTTCTCGTTAATGAAATTGTGAGTTGATATATATATATATTTTCAATCTTGAGTATTCTTTAAGATTTTATTTTATTTTCTATTTTATGAGTTTATTGTCAATGAGATTGTGACTTGATGTACATCCCCCCCCCCCCCCCCCCCCCCCCAAAAAAAAAAAAAACCTTGGGTATTCTTAATTTGAGATTTGACTTTATTTCCTTATTTATTTACTTATTTATTTATTTTTTCAACATTGGTATTTGTTGAGAATCAACCATTGTTGAGCCTTTATTATCAATATTCATTGTAAATCAACAACTTGAAAGAAGGATTTTGCTGTATTCATTCTTAAATCAATAGATTCTAAGTTCATTACTACTAACCATTATTGAGTCTTTATTCTCAGCATTCATTGTGAATTAACGAGTCTAAATCTTATTTCCGGTATTCATTCTTGAATCAACAAATTCTAAGTTCATTACTACCCAATCATTGCTGAGCTTTTATTCTCGATATTCATTATAAACCAACGAGTCTAGAGAAAGATTTTGCTTTCGGTATTTATTCTTGAATCAATGATTTTTAAATTCATTACTACTCAACTATTCTTGAGCCTTTATTCTCAGTATTTATTGTGAATTAACGAGTCCATAAATGATCTTATTTTTGGTAGTCATTCTATACTTCCTCATCATTTGTTTTGGTTATTGTTGAGCCTTTTATTCTCGGTATTTATTGTGAATTAACAAGTTTAGAGAATATTCTTACTTTCGGTATTCATTTTTGAATCAATGAATTCTAAATTTATGAATATTTCGTCCATAATTTTTTTTTTTTTTTGATAACTTGGACTCCCACTATCCATTGGCAGGGGGGTCTTTGATAACTCAGAATCCCACTGTCTATTAGAGAAAGCTCCATACGAATTGATTCCAAAAAGTTGTTTTCAGCTGGGAGGTTTCAAACCTAAGACCTTTCATGTTGGGGTTGTTTGGGGTGTTCTAAATAAGTGTATTTTTTGTCTTTTTAGATTAAAAAATTGAGGAAAAAAATATGAATGTTTAGGTTAACTTTTTGACTTTTTATGGGAAAATGTGTATTAAAAAATTGTAAAAATTGGTTTGTAGGGGAAAATTAGGATTGAGAATTGTGCAGCCGTAATTATTGACTTTTGGTAAATAGTGTTAACTTTTTAACTTTTTGAGTAACTTTTTGACTTTTTCTTATCTTCCCAAATTTGGCCTTACTCTTTTGCTAGGCTTTCACCAGGTAACTAATTTAGAGGTACTTAAGAAATAATATGTGAAGAAATTGGTAAAAACATTAAGTAAAAACAATAACAAAACAAAATAAAAAAATTTGGTTTTTTTTTAATTAAATTTTTTTCCAAATTTCTTCACAAATTATTTTTTAAGTATCTCTAAATTTGGTGTATCTAAAAATGAAAAACTTTGACCTAAATAGAAAAAGAAAAATTCACTACAAAACCAAAAAACAGAAAACCAAATTACTAAACAGGATTCGGTGAGTAATTTATTCTGAATGAGCATTGCTATACAAATCCAATAAACTCAATTTTCAAGTCTAATGATGTGACAATCATTTAGGATATCTTAGGTAACACTCTCTTATATCTTCTCAATCATCAACCAATCACATCACTTACACATTATTGAGTTTAGAAAATGAATTTCAAAAATGAGTTTGTATATCATTTTCCTTCCAATTTATAAAGTAAAAATATTTGAGTGTTCCATTTTTCAAGTTCTCCCCGTTCCTTAATATTAATTCTAGGGAAATATTATGGTACATACCACTGCACCTCATAATTAAAGAAAAAAATAATATAACTTTATAGTTTTTGAGTAACAACTAAAATAAAATAAAAAAAATTATAACCAAATATCACATAATATTGTCATAACTAAAAAAGAAAATTAGTCATAACTAAAAAAAAAAAAAAAACATAACTAAGAGTGCACACTCTTTTTAAAGGGTGTATATAGTAAAATTTCTCGTAATTCTAACCTTTTTGTTTTGTTTTGTTTTTTTTTTTTTTCCATCCACGATGACTGTAATGGAGACTAGAAATAATTTTGAGGATATAGAAATTACTTGCCTTAAGACTTCAAATCTGTGACAAATGGGAAATTCTAATTTCAATAGTGTATTATATGCATATTTAGTTATGACATTTTTTCTTTAATTATGATTATTTTTTTTAATTATGATATTATTTTAGTTATGATTCATGAATTCTTTAGTTATACCTCATGTTATGCTTAGTTATGACAATTTTTTTTTTTTTATGACTCAAAAAATATGAAATTATTCTATTTTATTTTTTAGTTATGACCAATTTTTTCCTTAGTTATGATAATATTTTAGTTCATAAATTTTTAGTTATGTCTTATATTGTGTTTAGTTATGACAATTTTTATTTATTTATTTATAACTTAAAAAGTATGAAATTACACTATTTTAGTTTTGAAATGTGTGCATCATAATCCATCCTATAGTTCTTATTGTTTGCCAGAAAGTACTTAATAAAATATTGAAAATTTTATTTTCAACTCCCTTATCATAAGTTTTTAGTAGTTTAAGGATATAAGAAAAAAGTTTTTTAGTTCAAGTCCTCTAAGACTTCTAGCATCACTTTTGGACCAAAGCATCCCAACACTAATAGTTTGTTATGGTTTCTTTGGAATGATTTAAAAATTTTAAAATTCAATAACTTTTTATTTACATATATGTTTTTCATAAAATTTATATTTTTAGAATCATCTCATTAAGATATGTTAAATAAGATCTATGATGAATATGAAATTCAAAAAATAAAATAAAATTTCACTGACCCAAGTCAATTTTTTTTCTTAATACTAAAATCAGTTAAATATTACTATAATTGACTTTAGGTTTCGTTGACAAAATTGCTCAGAGAGAATTGCTTATTTTCTCTCTGAGAAATTTCTAAATTGCGTATTTTTTCTCAGAGAAATTTCATAAATTGGACGATTGAAAAGTCAATAAAATTTCTTTGACTTTTGCAATGAAAATTGATTTATTTTTATTTTCAAAATTTCATATTCATCATGGATCTTATTTGATAGATCTCAACGAGACGACTTCAAAAATATAAATTTTAAAAAATATGGAGTTTCATATCAAAATTTATTAAATTTTAAAATTTTGAAACACATTTCAAAATACAATTTGTCTACCGTGAATAGAGAATGCGTTAAAATTTCATGGAACCAATTGTTAAAAGGGCATTCTTGACATTTATGTTGAAATTTGTCCTTATCTTCATGGAATTTCAAATCTTAGGAATTTTAACTACCAAAAAAATTGTGGTTGTCCTTAGACTCTTACACAAATATGTAGAGGGATCCCTCCTAATATTTCCTAAAATCTTTTAAATAGTGAAAAAAATTTAAAAATTTTAACACGAGAATATATTATTTTTAAATTCTAATTAGACAAAAAAATTTGGATAGAGGAGTATCTAATTCTTAATTGATGTTATTAATAGTATTAAATTAACATAATGAGAAAAAATAAATGACAACATTGATACAATTAAACATAGAAGGATTAAATTGACACAAGAAGTAAATTATAGAAATCACAGGTATAATTTGCCTTAATTTAAGATAAATTATACCAATAATCCTTAAACTGTCCCTCTTGTGTGAGACCCAATCAATTATTATGTCTTTGTATGAGCTTATTTCTCTAAATGCTACTCTACTCATTACTAATTAGTTTTAGATGGGATGTGTCAAATAAATCTAACAACATAGATGTCATTAATATACAAAATTATGTTTTTAAAAATTAACATGAGTACAAAAAAACAAGTCTATTGGCTGATCGAAAAAAAAAAAAAAAAAAAGTCTATTGATATATATTTTTAATATTATTTCTTATTTCCTATGACGGTAGAAATTAATGTCGTAATTCATATATATATATATACATATATATATTTATGGGTAATGCTATGATATACACTCCTCAAAAGGTGTGTATTATATGTACCATTGTTATGAAATTTTTTAATATATGTTACGTATTTTTGTGTCAAATGTTAAGTATTTGTTTTGGTAAAATTATGGTAATTTGTGACTCAAAAATAAAGTTCGGTATTTTGTTGAAATGTTAGGTATTTTTGTAATATAGTTACATTTTTTTTTTGTTAAAAAATATTTAGATAAATAAATGTGTAACATTACCACAAAAATACATAATATTACCACAAAATGTGTAACTTCATTTATGAACCACAAATTGATATAACTCTACAAAAAAAAAAAAAAAAAAAAAAAAAAAAAAAAAAAAATTACATAATATTTATTACAAAAAAATGTAATATGCACCACAAAAATACATAACAGGTATAGAGTTTCCTTTTATTTTTGGGCAAATTACAAACAGACCCCCTGAGGTTTGCCTAAAAAATGAATTACCCTATGTGGTTCTGCAAATTACATCCCGCTATCTGAGATTTCTAATTTCATAACAAATTGTTTATTTTATTAATAAATTATCAAGTTAATTAACAGTTTTTAATGATATTAAAAATTTATTTCAATTAATAATTCATGTAAAATTTTATTATTGTATAAAAAAATAATTAGGAATTTAACTTTTTCAGTTAATTATGTCAAATAAAAAATTTTGATAAAGAAATATTTATAATTTTTTAAACTGTACGAAGCAATCTATATTTTAAATAAATCAAAAGGGGTACATTTTTAATTTACTCTTTTTTGTAGTGCATATTGTTTGTTCATCAAGCCAAGAAATCTTTGATTTTTCATAGCGATTGTTCATTAATTGTTTTTAGGTAGTGTTTGGAAAGTGACTATTTTATTTAATTTTTAAAATTTTTTATTATAATAAAATAAAAAAAATATAAAAATAATTTATTTGTGTGTTTTAACGTTTTAATTATTTTAATAAAAAAAAACGAACACCCATACGGGCTTAGGTCGGCCCTTTGTATTCTACAAAATTGCAGAGCTACTAATGTCAACGTCAGTTACCCAACTAACCAACCTCTAAAAAAACACTAGTTCTCTAGTTCAAAAAACCTGTTGTTCAAAAAACCCAACTAACCAACTAAGAGCATCTCCAACGGTTCATCAAACTTTTCACCAAATCTGAGTAAAAAAATCACTCTTTCTCCGATTTGATACCACTCGCTCCAACGGTGAGCATCAAAAGGGGGAGGGGCGACCGGTTGGTCGACCCGTAGGCCATTTTTTTTTTTTTCTGTTCTTTTCTGTGGCAGAGGAGGAGGAAGATGAGGTTGTTTATTATCTATGAATTTGCATCAATGGATTTGCATCAGTGGATTTCAAAGTCAGTGGCATCAGTGGAGATGAATAAGGACTATCAGTGGAGATGAATAAGGACTGGTGAATGTCAAAGCCCACTTTTTCCTTTTAATAATTCCCATCAATGAAGTCTTCATCCTTGAAATCCCATCCATCTCAACTTTTCTCTCTCCTTACCAATTCATCATTTCCTTTATTTGCCTTTGTTCCAGGGAGTCTTCATCCTTCCCAAACTCTTCAGTACGCAATTCACCAGTTTTGTTTGCAGGTGGGTGACCGGTTGGTTGACCGGCCGGTCAACCGGCCGGTCAACCGGGTAGGCTTAATTTTTTTTTTTTTTTTTTTTTTTTACCTGTTTGAACCTTTTGAACCCACCAAAAATAAAGGAAACCGGGCGACCGGTTGGTCAACCGGCCGGGCAACCGGTTGGTTGACCGGTGTCGCTCCTTCAACGGTCAGTAACAGTGATTTCACCAAATCTGGGTTTGGTTCTCAGTTTGATGATTTTTTTGCTGAAATCTCATTCTGATATCAATCTGATGAAACGGTTGGAGCATGAAAAGGGGCCTTTTTCATCAAAATTTAAATTTGGTGTTAGATTTGGTTAACTGTTGGAGATGGTCTAACCAACCTCTAATTCTCTCTCTCTCTCTCCCGTCTTTTTTATTCATTATTCCCTTTTTTTTTATTATTCATTATTCCCTTTTTTGATACAATTAAACATAGAAGGATCAAATTGACACAAGAAGTAAATTATAGGAATCACAGGTATAATTTACCTTAATTTAAGGTAAGTTATACCTATAATCCTTAAACTGTCCCTCCTGTATGAGACCCAATCAATTATTATGTTTTTGTATGAGCTTATTTCTCTAAATGCTACTCTACTCATTACTAATTAGTTTTAGATGGGATGTGTCAAATAAATCTAATAACATAGATGTCATTAATATACAAAATTATGTTTTTACGAATTAACATGAGTACAAAAAAACAAGTCTATTGATATATATTTTAAATATTATTTCTTGTTTCTTATGCCGGTAGAAATTAATGTCGTAGTTCATACTTTCTTTTTAATTTTTTTTGGGTAATGCTATGATATACGCCCTCAAAAGGTGTGTATTATATGCACCATTGTCATGAAATTTTTTAATATTTGTTACGCATTTTTGTGTCAAATGTTATGTATTTTTTTGGTAAAATTATGATAATTTGTGATTCAGAAATGAAGTTAGGTATTTTGTTGTAATGTTAGGCATTTTTGTAATATAGTTATATATTTTTTTTTGTTAAAAAATATTTAGATAAATAAATGTGTAACATTACCACAAAAATACATAATATTACCACAAAATCTATAACTCATTATAAACCACAAATTAATATAACTCTACAAAAAAAATTAAATAATATTTATTACAAAAAAATGTAATATGCACCATAAAAATACATAACAAGTATAGAGTTTCCTTTTATTTTTGGTCAAATTACCAACATTCCCCCTGAGGTTCACTTAAAAAATTAATTATCTCTTGTGGTTCTGAAAATTACATCCCGCCATTTGAGATTTCTAATTTTATAACAACTTGTCCATTTAATTAATAAATTATTAAGTTGATTAACAGTTTTTAATAATGTTAAAAATTTATTTCAATTAATAATTTAGGTAAAATTTTATTATTGTAGAAAAAAAGGTTAGGAATTTAACTTTTTCAGTAAATTATGTCAAATAAAAAATTCTGACAAAAAAATATTTATAATTTTCTAAACGGTAAGAAACAATCTATATTTTTAATAAATCAAAAGGGGTACATTTTTAATTTACTCTTTTTTTTAGTGCATATTGTTCGTTCATCAAGTCAAAAAATCTTTGATTTTTCATAGCGATTGTTCATTAATTATTTTTAGGTAGTGTTTGGAAGGTGATTATTTTACTTAATTTTTAAAAAAAAATTTAATAAAAAAATAAAAAATTTTAATTTAATTGCGTGTTTTAACCTTTTAATTATTTTAATAAAAAAAAGCGACACCCAAACGGCCTTAGGTCGGCCCTTAGTCATTCTTCAAATTGCAGAACTACTAATGTCAATGTGAGTTACCCAACTAACCAACCTCTCTCTCTGTCTCCCGTCTTTTATTCATTATTTTGAGGTTGTTTAGGATGGTCTAAATAAGTATATTTTTTGACTTTTTATAAAATATATGTTGAGTTTGAAGTGATATGATGTGGATGTGATGTGACTCAAATACGATGATTTGACTTAAAAAAGATAGTTACTTTTTAAATTTTTAACTTTTTAAATAGTTACTTTTTAAATTTCTAACTTTTTAAAAAAATGTCAAACCTAACCTTCCTTTTTCTTTTTTCTTTTTTTTTTTTTCTTTTTTTTGACACGGGCTTTCTTCCGTTCTTGTTTTCCTTTGGGAAAGTTATTATAATATTAAACATTTCTGAACCATCAATCGGTCGATTGCTTCCTTGCCTCAATTTTTTATTTAATAATATATTTTTGAACTTCCATTCAATTTTTACCTTCTCTAATTTCATAGTTTTGCTTGTTGTATCTTTTTCTTTTTCACAGAATAACAAATGGATCGATCCATCTATATAGATATATATATATATATACAGTGGCGGAGCCACAATGGGTCCAGGGGGGTCACGTGCCCCCTAAGTTTTGGAATTTTTTTTTTTTTGCAAATATAAAGAAAATATTTTAAATAAAAAAATTAGAAAATATTATTTAAAGTGAAATACCAATGACATTTTTAAATTATGAGAATAATAATGGTTATTTTTTTATTGACAATAAAGATATTACGATAAGTCATATTATTATCTATGAAAATTTTAATACAATGGTGATGTCTATCATTATTGACATTCAATTATAATTAATCTCAATGAAGATATAAAATTTATTGAATTGTTAGTTACATTTAACATGTGGGGTTGATCCTCTATGTGTTTCTTTACTATTGGTTGGTGATATCATATGTCAATAATGACATAATATTACTATTATATTGAATTTTTACTGAAATTTTGTATAAAAATTACTTTATCATTATAAAATTTTTTTAAAAACTTATATCCATGACTTTTTTTTTTTTTTTTTTATATAATTCATGATATACTAGTTACAAATAATATATATATATATATCTTTCTTAAACTCAATTGTAAAAATTTATGTGAAATATTTTTATAAAAATTTTCAATATTGTAATTAATAAGTATCTCATTTGATTTAATTTTTTAATTCCGCCAATGTGTATATATATATATATATGTGAGTGTGATGAATCCCACCAAACATAATCTAATATAATAATTACTACTTGTGCTTATGTAGGATTTATTTACTCATATAATATTTAATAATTGGGTGTTGTAATCCAAGGAGTTGTAAGGGAGTTCTTGAATTTCACTTTTTGAGGTATTCTTAGGTGTTAGTTTAACAACTAACCATTAATTTTTGTTAATAAAAACAAATTAATAATAATAATTGGATGTTGTATTTAATTTTTATGATTGAAACTGCATTTCTAATATTTTTTTTTTTATTTATTAGAATCCATCCGAAGCTTTGCACAAATCACATTTCTTCAACATGTAATTGTCAATGATAACTCCTTGTCAAAAATTTAGGCTTGAACATTGTATCACCATTGTATTCAATTTTTACTCCTACTATAGAGGAGCCTGACTCAAACAAATTATTATTATAATTGTTATTTTCTTTATCGTTGTTTGACCTTTCATTACAGAAAAAGAGCCTTCAGCAACATCTTAAAAAAGTTGCTATAACTAGCTTAACAAGAGATTAGGTTGGCTTGCTTCCCATTAGTGGCGTTTGCTTATAAATGGCACTATAAATACCAACAAACACAATTATATGTTGTTGTAATTGGTTTTTCTTGTAGTCTTTATTGATCCCAAAAAACGAAAAACAAACAATTGTTTCCCGAATAACAATAACAATTTGTATGTCAAGAAGGATAAGAGAGATTTCCCAAATAAAATCATCCAACATATATATATATATATCTCACAAAAGTTCCTAACATTACATAAATACGTGTCTTACAAACCAAGCACAACAAACTCACAAGGAAATTGAAATTAGGAGACAGATTTACGAAAAAGTTTGTAACTCTACACTCCTTTATTCTAACACCAAGAGCAGTATACATATATAGCTCATTATTAAACATGCATACACACTACATATTAATACCGTTTAATTTCCATTACCAGGACCAGCAATCTGGGCTGCGACGAAGCCTGTCAACAAGTCCCATGCCTCTAAGCGGACAACAATGACAGAGCAAATGAACCAGATGACGTATGGAAGCCAAATGATCCATTCTGAGACCAAGAGCGAGATAAGCGAGACCGGTGAGAGAGCTCCAATGATCAGAGTAAAATGGCAAAAGAGACGAGCATAGTTTTCACTGATAATTCGCTGCCCTTGAAGTTCGAAAAGCTCTTTCAACACTAGGACCAAGCTATAAATGCATACTGACATCAAGAAAACTTTCATGGTCTTAGGGTGGGTTCTGAAAGGGTCAGCTGTACTTTGAATTATGCCAGCCAGCAATCCAAGCAAGGGGAAGTATACAACAGCAGTGGATGATATGAATGCTCTTGCCCTAGAGAAAGAATTTAAGATAAAATATGTATTAGACATGTCGCGTGATTCAATTTTTGTTGTCTTGTACATAGATTTTTTGAGAAATTTATAATGAAATAAAATTTTAATTATTGTAGTTGATTTGTTGAAAAGCTAAAAAAATATGGCTACAAATGAATTTAGGGGACATATACATAGTCTGAGAGGGGCAAATTCAAGGACAACATAAAATTTTAGGTCAACCATAAAAAAATTTGAAAATTCTAAACACAGTGAGGTTTGGAGGAGCAGTACAAAAACTTTAAAACAAATTACATTAGTGGTCCTTAAATTGATCAATTTTAATATTTAATTTTAGATTTTGTGCCTATTTGGTCAAATTAGTAATCCCTTTAATGCTTTTGAAAAAAAATAATTATTGAATTAATTGAGATTAACTTACTGAATTGTGTAAGTTTACAATTTTAATATTAAAAATATGACACATATCACTTTATATGCGTATTTTTTATAAAAAAAAAAGGTTAAAAGTTATAATCAATTGTACAAAATTGAAATAAAGTTATAAATTCAGAATCAAAATCAAGTTAATAGAAATTACAATAATCAACATTTTCACAGCAAGAAGAGAACCTCATAATTGAACTTCATGCAGTTCTAGGCAACAGGTATATATATTTTTCGTTTAAATCTTTGTTTTCTGTGAATTTTGTTTTGTAAAACATGTTTTTGTTTTCAACAAATGATCGCAGATTGCAGCCCAATTGTAAAAAGAATAAAAAAAACAAAAAAAATAAAAAAATAAAAGAAAAGAAAAGAAGCTCAAGCAGAGAGGCATTGACCCAAACACTCTCAAACCACTTTCCAATGCTGAAAGTGAAGAGAGCCTCTGGGGGATCTAAATCCAATGAACTGTCCAATGTCATGAACTACTGTTGTAATTTGTCCTAAAACTTAACCATGAAGATGGCTGCCTTCAAAGAGCAGTCACAGAAAATAAAATCACTCACAGCTATCTTCAGATGATAAAATTGCTCTTCAACTATCCAAATATATATATATATATATATCAACAATCTATCAATCAAAACTTGAGAAAACAGCTCTGAGCTCTCAACAAAAAAAACAAAGTGAGTGTCTGGGAAGTTGTTATTTTAGTAAGTTTTTTTAATTTTTGATTATTTTATGAGGTTAAAATTTTTATATTTGGAAAGATAGTTGGATTTTTTGTAGTTAGATGTGATGTTTATGAGAGAAAAAATGAAATGATTATAGATTTAATATGATATTTTATCTAAATTTGTTTTTTTTTATTAATTTTTTAACCTATTTTGTTTTTTAACCAAAAAAAAAAAAAAACTCTTCCCAAACACCCCCAAAAGTACCCTCAGCTCAATCCGTAGCTAACAAGAAACACCCAGAGAGGACTGATCCCTCCACAAAAATGATCCATACCTCCACAAAAATGATCCATATAACCCTAAGAGTGATTTGACTCTCCCAAGCAAAAATCAAAACATAATTTCCAGCCTAACGAATTTTGTGAAAACAAACACATTTTTTGATCAGCGAAACTCAATTGTTAGTTGTTAAATTAGTACTTATAAGAATTAGCCCCTCACCCTTTATAAAGTATCAAATGTTTAGCTTCTTAATTCAATTCTCCTTGAAGACTGAGCTCTTAGGAAACTCATAGTGCCAGGCCTTGTTTAGTTTGTTTTTCAGAAAAATTTTTGGAAAAAATTTTCTACAAACAAATTTTCAAGAGTAATTAAACTAAACAAATTTTTTCAAAAAAAATCTCAAAATTTTGTTTGGTTACCTACTTTCCAAAATCACTCTATCTCTCATACACATCAAATCAATTACTTTTTTTAAAATTCTCTCCCCAAAACAATTTTTCAAAACCATTTCTAAAAAAAGATAAACCAAACAAGTTTTCGTATTTTTTATCTCAAAAACTACTCTACAAACACAAACCAAACACACTCCAGACCCTGACATCATACAAGAGCATCACTCATTCTAATTAGGTTGTCACAAGATAGTTCACCTCATATGAGGTGAACTATGAGGTTGTCACAAGATAGTTCACACTGATGGTTTTGGGAGATTCCAACAGCGAGAAAACCACCAAACTGACGACCGAACAACTACCCAAACAGCCAACCTTGAGCTGTAATTCTACCAGATTCAATCAAATACAAGCTCTAACACTAAACCATCTGATTCTGAATCCGTTTTCATATCACCGGCTCCCCACCCTGTGACGTCATCACCGACTCCCGTGATGCTGTCACGGGCGCCCGTAACGCCGTCAAATAGAAATTCAGACTATTCAAAACTTGTTTTTTGAAAAGTGAGGCTTGGAGACAACAAAGAAGCTGCAAGCAAAAGAAGAATTAACAGAGCAAAGAAGTCACAACAAGAAGTGAATACTAAACTTATCTTACCGGGCAAGGGCAACAGCAGCCTCCTCTCTATTCTCGTTCCCTCTCTCTAGATCTAGAGCCATTCTTCTTTCTCTCTCACCCATCTCAAACCTAGCTGATTTTTTGATATCCTGGTTTAAACTTGGATTTTTTCAACTGTAAACAAAGACGTAGATTTGGGTGGGTTGGGATGCAACTTTTATAGTAGTATTCTAGCTGTCTCACAGGGTTTTCATAGGGTTCAGTCGAAATCATATTCATTAAAATAGCTTTATTATAATATGTGATCTTAGTAAGGAGACATGCCTGACTTATTTCATTTGAACTCTGTGAGCCCCAATTCACCCAAAAAAAAACCTCTCTGGTCCCCTTGAAATAGCTTTATTATAATGTATGTGACCTTACATGACTTAAACTTTCATGCCTTTCTATTTGAATCCTTTACGTTCAGCTCTGTTTTTAATTTTTAATTTTGAGGGGAAATAATAAGACCCAAAAAAATGTTGCAACATTTACTATATTTAATGTGTTAATATATTATATTATTTTAATGAGTCTCACCACTTTCATCATTTTTAGATTATGATGTTATTACTATGTAATAGAAATAAGTAATATTAGATATCATAAAAAAATATCATAAAATATTTCATGAATATTTTTTATTTTTTGATTAATATGTAATGTTTTATTATATGTATAATCTAATAATAAAGAATTTTTTCATGAAGCATATAAAAATCCTCCATCACAAAAATAGAATTGAGATAATTAAAATCTTGCATTTGAGGGGAAATAATAAGATCCAAAAAGATGTTGCAACGTTTATTATATTTAATGTGTTAATATATTATATTATTTTAATAAGTCACACCACTTTCATCATTTTTAGATTATGATGTTATTACTATGTAATAGAAATGAGTAATATCAAATATCATAAAAAAATTGTTGAAAAAATGGCTTAATATAGACATATTTTGGGTCAATTTTGAACCCAAAATTGAGTGGGCCCCGAACATCTTTTGGAGCGGGTTCGAAGAAGTGAAGTGTTTATTGTCACGTGGCACGTCACATGGTGAAGACGGTTCGTCAAAACCATTTATGAATGAATGGGAACATGACGTCGTTTTCGGGTTCGTGAAATGGACATTTAAAATTTTTAATGTGGGTTTCCTTATGAGACTTGTCCCACATTGAAACTTCAAGAGAGTTTTGTTGAGTATATAAGCTCTAGCCTACAACACTTGGGTTGGGCCCCAAGGGGCATCCCAAGTTTGTAGAAAGGAGGAATTATAGACAAAGTGAACCTTAACCCAAACCACCACATGCGCGCGCCACCGCCATTGTCCGGCCGTGCCGAGCGCGGGTGTGGGCCGAGTCGATTCGTGTATTAATTTTTTGGACAAAATTCATTTGAATTTTTTTTGGTATCCGAAAATCAGTCTACAATTTTCATATTATTGTCCAGAATTTTCTCCTTTGCATTTTAATCTTCATTCTAGTTTTAGAGATAAAATAAAGAGAGTATAAGAATACAAGGTTCTAGTTCGCCGTACAAATTTGTGTGGAGTGCTACTACAAGTTTGTGAAGATCATTGTATCCTGGGAGATAGACGCCACTCAACCGTAAGCACCGTAGCGGGGCGAATCTGTCTTAAGAATAGAGTGTCACACACTCGACTTGGTCTTTTAATTTTTATTTGGTTCGACAAAATAAATTTTGTAAGTTTTTATTTTATTTTGTTTGATTTAGTTTCCATTTATTTTATTTACACAGAAGATTGTTCCAACAATCTTAAGACAGATTCGAATTATTCTGTTTACAGAATTTTTCGTTTGTTTCATTTTCTCTTTCTTCTTTTAAGAAAATTATTTTCTGTGGATTTACAAAATAATATTCTGGTTGGAAAAACAAATAGTGATTATATGCTATTTGACAGATAGTAGTAATATACTGTCTATTTTCTTTGACAACTAGTAGTAATATACTGGTGTCATTAACAATTCAGAATATATTTTTGTGAAATTTTTTCAGAAATTAATTTTGATTTTTAGAAATTATTTTCTGAGTTTTCATTAATTAAAATTCTGTTTCAGTATTTTAATTATTGAAGTGAAACAGAAATTTAATTTTCTGTGTGGAATTAATTTGTTTAAATAAAATTTTATTTTATTTTCAAATTAATTGAAAAATAAAAGTTACATTCTTATTTTTTTTATTTTTACAGAATTTAATTTTGTGAATTTGGATTAATTTTCTGTGTAGTATAACTTCTAATTATAATTTTGTTTTATAATTTAGAATTAATGGCTACTGAAACAAATATTCAAACCAGTACTGGTATGGTGATTGCCATCACACCAA
Organism: Camellia granthamiana; assembly: GCA_036172215.1. Taxonomy (NCBI): domain Eukaryota; kingdom Viridiplantae; phylum Streptophyta; class Magnoliopsida; order Ericales; family Theaceae; genus Camellia; species Camellia granthamiana. The sequence goes on from CM069904.1 coordinate 80,512,991, forward strand.
CCCTTCCTTATGTTGGGACTATGCCAGTGAATCATGGTAAAAAACTAGAGAAGTTCTTTGGAACTGTTTTTAAAAGATGGCAGAAGAAAATGCTATCTAAAGGAGGGAAAACTAAGAAGTACAAGTTTAATGGCATGTGTTACATTTGTAACAAAGAGGGACACCGGGTCAAAGATTGTCGTTAAAAACATAAAGGTAAAGGAAGATCAAGTAAGAAGGTTGCTAAAGCCAAAATGACCGAAATGGATAAAATTTCCAATGGTGTAGATATCATAAATATTTCTGCAGTTGTTTCCGAGGCAAATCTTGTCGGAAATCCTAAAGAATGGTGGGTGGACACTGGTGTTACTCGCCATATTTGTGCCGACAAAAAGATGTTCACATCTTATTCTACAGTGGATAATGGTGAACAACTTTTTATGGATAACTCCTCAACTTCCAAAGTTGAAGGACAAGAAAAGATTGTACTTAAAATGATATCAGGAAAGGAACTCACTCTCAACAATGTGCTGCATGTAGCGGACATTCGCAAGAATCTTGTTTCCGGATCTTTGTTGAGTAAGAATGGGTTTATGCTAGTATTTGAGAGTGATAAATTTGTACTTACTAAGAATGTGATGTATGTAGGAAAATGTTACATGTCTGATGGCCTTTTCAAGATGAATGTAATGACCGTTGTACCCTCAGTTATTAATAAAAATACATCTTCTTCTTACTTGCTTGAGTCTTCAAATTTATGGTATGGTAAATTAGGACATGTTAATTATGAATCTTTGCGTAGATTAATTAATATGGAATGTTTACCTAAATTTGATATTGATTCAAATCATAAATGTGAAATTTGCGTTGAGGCAAAATTATCCAAAATTCCTTTCCATTCAATTGAAAGAAGTACGGAACCACTTAAATTAATTCATGATGACATTTGTAATTTTAAATCAATTCAAACTAGAGGTGGGAAAAAATATTTTATCACTTTTATAAATGACTATACTAGATATAGTTATGTTTATTTAATTCGAACAAAGAATGAAACTTTGGAAACTTTCATTCAATATAAGAATGAAGTTGAAAATCAACTTGGTAAGAAAATCAAGAAACTTAGAAGTGATAGAGGTGGTGAATATGAATCACCTTTTGGTGAATTTTGTAAAGAACATGGAATAATTCATCAAACCATTGCTCCTTACTCACCTCAGTAAAATGGAATTGCTGAAAGGAAAAATAGAACTTTAAAAGAAATAATGAATGCCATGTTAATCAGTTCTGGATTACCTCAGAACTTGTGGGGGGAAGCAATACTTTCTACTAATTATATACTTAATAAAGTACCCCGAAAGAAAGTGAATAAAACACCTTATGAATTGTGGTATGGAAGAGTACCATCCTACAAATACTTAAAAGTGTGGTGATGTTTGGCTAAAGTGGTTATACCTAGTCCTAAAAAGACTAAGATAGGTCCTAAGACCATTGATTGCATTTTCATTGGTTATGCCAAGAGTAGTAGTGCATATCGGTTTTTGATTCATAAATCAGAACATTCTGAAATGCATGTAAATACTAATTATTGAATCTCGGAATGCATCTTTCTTTGAACATATATTTCCAAATAAGACTGGACAAGAGACTAGTAACAATAAAAGATCTCATGATGCTATTACTAGTTAGGATTAAGAACATGATCAAGAACAAAAGTTAAATCAAAATGAGGAAGATGAACTTAGGCGTAGTAAACGTGCTAGAATCTCAAAATCTTTTGATTCAAATTTTCTAACATATTTGTTAGAAAATGAACTTTTAACTTTTAAAGAGGCTATGTCCAGGCCTGAGGCGCCTTTATGGAAAGAAGCTATCAATAGTGAAGTTGAATCCATCTTACAAAATCACACTTAGGAATTGGTGGATTTGCCACCAGGTTGTAAACCTCTTGGGTACAAGTAGATTTTCAAAAGAAAATTGAAAGCAGATGGATTAATAGACAAATACAAGGCAAGACTTGTGGTCAAAGGTTTTAGACAAAAAGAAGGTCTTGATTACTTTGACACATACTCACCGGTTATTAGAATAACATCCATTAGAATGCTAATTGCCATTGCATCTCTATACAATCTAGAAATTCATCAAATGGATGTAAAAACCGCTTTCTTAAATGGGGAGTTAGATGAAAAAATTTACATGGAACAATCAGAAAGGTTTTCTGTTCCTGGAAAAGAAAAGAAAGTGTGTAAATTGGTTAAATCATTATATGGTTTAAAATAGGCGCCAAAGCAATGACATGAGAAATTTGACAAGGCAATGATGTCAAATGGATTCAAAATTAATGAGTGTGACAAATGTGTTTATATTAAAAACACAGACAAATGTTATGTTATTGTATGTCTTTATGTAGATGATATGCTCATCATAGGTAGTAATAATGATATGATTAAAACTACCAAGAAAATGTTGAATAAACATTTTGACATGAAGGATATGGGCATTGCTGATGTAATTCTTGGTATGAAAATTACCAAAACATCAGAAGGTTATGCTTTATCACAATCTCATTTCATTGAGAAAATACTTAACAAATTCAGCAAAGATGATGATCATCTTGTTAGAACACCTGTAGATGTTAATTTGTTTTTATCTAAGAATGTACATGAAAGTATTTCTCAATTAGAGTATGCCCAAATTATTGGAAGCTTAATGTACTTGATGAACTGCACTCGCCCGGATATAGCTTATGCAGTAAGTAAATTAAGTAGATATACGAGTAACCCAGTAGTAGAACACTGGAAAACAATTATAAAGGTTCTAAGATATTTCCGATTTACACGTAACATTGGGCTGAATCATACTAGATATCCAGCAGTACTTGAAGGTTACTATGATGCAAACTGGATATCGGATACTAAAGACTCGAAGTCCACCAGTGGGTATGTTTTTACTCTTGGTGGGACGGCTGTATCTTGGAAATCTTCCAAACAGACTTGTATTGCTAGGTCTACTATGGAATCAGAATTCATAGCTTTAGACAAAGCTGGGAAAGAAGCAGAATGGCTTCGCCACTTCCTTGAAGATATTCCAATGTGGCCAAAACCGGTGCCTGCTATATGCATACATTGTGATAGTCAATCAGCAATAGGTAGAGCACAGAGTCATATGTATAACGATAAGTCACGACACATTCGTCGTCGACATAACACCGTGAGACAACTACTCTCTAATGGAATTATTTCCATTGAATATGAAAAGTCTAAAGACAACATAGCGGATCCACTAACCAAAGGGTTAGCAAGAGAGCTAGTTGAGAATTCATCGAGGGAAATGAGACTAAAGCCTATTAAATAAGAGTTACCACAACGACAACCCAACCTAGTTGACTGGAGATCCCAAGATCTAGGTTCAAAGGGACAACCGAGTTGTGTATGACTCAGAAGGATCACTGGGGAGTCTAACTACTACCCATTTCTATGATGAAATAGTGATGTCTGCAACGTTTTAGGTTAAGTAATACTTTTAATGATTCTTATATCTAGGTATACCTAGTAGAGTATGTCAGGATACTTTTCATAAGAATTACCTATATGAGTGTGAACTGGGTCGGTTTTATGAGATTTGTGAAAGGCTACAATTCTCTAGAGCACTCATGAAAGACTAAGTTGTTCAGGGCCAAAATGAACACAATAGTGAGAACTAAACTGTGTCTGGGGATATACTGTGTGAGTTCTATTGTCTTGGTTTACACAAATGGCTGAACAATTCAAGACATCATGTTCACTGGTTAGCTAGTAAATCTGATAGTGTCTCACAAGGGAAGGTTCAAATCCAAAAGCTACCTATCCTTTGCAGAATATTTCCAATCTCTGTACTCTCTGTATTTAGATCATGTTGTTGCATTTTCTCTCCGTCAAATTCCATTCATGTGGGGGATTGTTGGAAAAATGGTTTAATATAGGCATATTTTGGGCCAACTTTGAGCCCAAAATTTAGTGGGCCCCGAACGTCTTTTGGGGCGAGTCCGAAGAGGTGAAGTGTTCCTTGCCGCGTGGCAAGTCACACAGTGAAGATGGTTTGTCAAAACCATTTATGAGTGAATGGCAACATGACGTCATTTTCGGGTTCGTGAAATAGACATTTAAAGTTTTTAATGTGGATTTCCTTGTGAGACTTGTCCCACATTGAAACTTTAAGAGAGTTTTGTTGAGTATATAAGTTCTAGCCTACAACACTTGGGTTGAGCCCCAAGGGGCACCCCAAGTTTGTAGAAGGGAGGAGTTATGGACAAAGTGAACCTTAGCCCAAACCACCACACACGCGCGCGCTTGCCGCCGTCACCGTCCGTCTGGCCGAGCCGAGCCGAGCCGAGCCGAGCCGTACCGGGCGCGGTTGTAAGTCGGGTCAGTTCTTGTATTAGTTTTTTGGACAAAATTCATTTGAATTTTTTCAAAAAATATTGTGGGAATTTAATTCAAATTTGAATTCCAATTTTGTCCAACATTTAAGTGTAGACACCCCATTTTTGACCGACCTTAAGACTCAGACGTCACCAATTGAGTGCTCGGTGATGTTGCATACTGTGCTCGTTCAGAAGTCTCAGAGTCACGGCCGTGCGCCCTGCCTCCGGACCCCCGAACCCTCTTCTGTGCCTTGTCTCGGTTTGCGAACCAGACTCGGTTTTCTCTGTTTTCTTTCCTGAGGGAAGGGAGTGGTCCCGTAGACTATCTCTCAGTGGCCGTGGGCTACTTTTCGTGGCCGTAGGCCATTTTGCCCATTTCGGAGCCCGGTTCCCGGTTTTCGGGACCGTCAGGCCGTGTGCCTCGGTTCGGGACCGCCCAACCATCTCCGATTTCTCCGGTTTTTGGCAAGTGCCTCTGTTTTATCATTATGAGGAACACTGGGGCCTCAGATGCCCACTTCGTGGCCGAACGCCACTTTCGGTGCTCATAGCCTTTTTTTTCGGGACCCCGAACTGCGCGGTTTAGGCCCCGAGCTTTCATTTTGCATCGGTTTTTATTCATTCTTGGAAGGTACCTCTATTTTGTCATACTGAGGAACACTGGGGCCTCAGATGCCCACTTCGTGGCTAAACGCCATTTTCGGTGCCTGCAGCCCATTTTCGGGACCCCGAACCTCGCGGTTTTGCCCCCGAGCTTTCATTTTGCATCGGTTTTTGTTCATTTTCGGCTGCTACCTCTGTTTTATCATTCCAAGGAACACTGGGGCCTCAGATACCCACTTCGTGGCCGAACGCCACTTTCGGTGCCTGACCCCGAACCACGCGGTTTTGGTCCCCGAGCTTTCGTTTTGCATTAGTTTTTGTTCAATTTTGGCAGGTACCTCTGTTTTAGCACCAGGAAGATCACTGGAGGATGGGAGGCTAGCAATTGTCTCAGCAACCAGTTATCTGCTTGGTCAAAAGTGGTTCAGCACGAATCCGGGAAGGAGAAAAGTCTGCGCGGCTTCACCGAAACAAACGGAACTCTTTGCACAAGAGGAATTAAAATATGACGCCACCACCATTGGAAAGCTTACTTCCGGGGCTTCATTTTTCACTCAAGAATCTCCTAAGTCCAAATCCGGGGGGAGGAGATATGGTTGGTTGAAGTCCGGTTGGACTGAATCTGCGCGGCTTTGCGGAAACTGGCATAACTTTTTCTACAGGAGGAATTTTGATGCAAGGTTTGCGGAATTGGAAAGCTAACTTCCGGGGCTTCAATTTGGACACTTGAATGGACATTTTTGGACTTCCCTAGCACCCACCAGCCAGTGGTCTTCTCGGCAGTTTTTTCTTTTTTTATCTAGCTGGCCATCCACCCCTTTTGTGAAATGACGATTTTGCCCCTGTGAGTTGGCCGGCCCTATTCCTCTCTTTGAGTGTATTCCAGCTAGGCATTATTTGCCCTCAAAATATCTAGATTTGTGAAAAGATATTTAGAGCAAAATATCTAGATTTGGAAAAAGATATTTTGAGGGAAAACTTGGGTGTATTTTCCACTCCCTTTTGGCCCTCCTTTTTGATCCCTTTTTTGGCCATATAAACCAGCTGCCGAACCTGGTTTTGGGAGGAAAAAAAAATCCTTTAAGCCTTGCATATACATCTCCTCCATTCCTCTCTTCTAAAAAACCTTCAAACATCCAAGTTTTGGTGCCTTTTGTTCATCATCATCAAGCACTACCATCACCACTCCATTTCCAGCAACAAGAAGAGGTTCTTAGAGGCTTAGAAGCAACATTTCTCAAGTCAAGAAGCAAGGAAAGAAAGGTCTTCAAGGGTAAGTCTCAATCCCTCTCTTTTACACCATTTTCTTGTCTCTTTTCTTAACCCTACTTGCTCACTGTTTTGAGCTCCGGCCCTAACTGAAAGGGGCCTTATTTTGAGCTATTCTACATGTTTGTTTAAGGGCTCAACCCTGTTTGAGCCCTCTCTGATGCACTTGTTTCAATACCTCTTGGAATGCCATTATTTTGCATGCTTTCTTTAGCTTATGAGTGATCTGATTTCGAGCCTGATATAAACTGTGAGTGGGCCTATTTTGAGCCCCTCTTCAACATTGAAGAAGGGCTCAACCGTGTTTGGCCTCTCTATCATCCACTTGCTTTGCATTTCTTCCAATTTACCGTAAAATTGCATGATTTATTTGGCCTATTTTTGATCTGATTTGGAGCATATCATGAACTGATATTGTGCTTATTTTGAACCCCTATTCAACATTTAAGAAGGGCTCAACCTGGTTCTCATGCTCTACATGCCACTTGCTTTGAATTCATGTTCTATTCCTATGTTGCATGCTTCTTTAAGCTTATCATGATCCTGTTTTCAGCCTTCATCAGGCTTATAAAGAGCCTTATTTTGGTCCATTCTTCATGTTTTGTTAAGGGCCTTAAGCCATTTGGTGATTCTATCATGTACTTCATGTTATATCCTTCATATTTTCCGTAAAATTGCATGATTTTTTAGGCCATTCTAACTTCTGTTTTAGGCCTTCATCAGGCTTAGAAAGTGTCTTATTTTGGCTCATTCTTCATGTTTTGTTAAGGGTCCAAAGTTGTTTGGTGCTTCCATGCATGATCTATCATTATAGCCTTCTTTTGGTCCATATATTGCATGCTATTTTGAGCCTATCTACATACTGATTTTGGAGTTGTCATTCACTGTAAATATGCATATTTTGGGCTCCTTTTCAAAGTTGTAGAAGGAAATTTTGTGGTTTGAATTTTCTAGATACTACTTGTTTAATAAATCCCCTCTTTTCCCCCATTTTTGCATGCCATTGTCGCCATATCTATGCTCACAATTTGGCCATGTTTTGTACTGAAAAGATGCTATTTTTGGGGCTGCCTTGGCACTGTTCTTGCTGTCATGTGCCAAATTTGCATGTTTAGCATAGCCGTAGGCCATTTCGGGTACTTAAAATCACATTTCGGGATGATTTCATGCATTGATTGTCATTTCATATCATTTCGGGGCTGTTTTCCCCTTCATTTAGCTGCTAAAATTTGGTTTGCATGCTTGCATATCATTTTCCATGTCATTTCATGCCTTAGTGCATTGCCTCGGTTTGCGTGCCCGTGGGCACGCACTTCGAGGCACTCCGTTTTCATTCATCGGCATCTTATGTGAGTGCGGCTGAGGTCCTCTCATGTTAGTGTAAGCCCGATCTGCATTTTTCATGCTTGTACATCACCGCCTCGGTTTGCGTGCCCGTGTGCACGCATTTCGAGGCACTTCTTTTTTATCCAACGGCAGCTTATGTGAGTGCGGCTGAGGTCCTCTCATGTTGGCGTAAGCCCAATTTGCATTCCGTATGCCATTTCATTCCATGTCATCATCGCCTCGGTTTGCGTGCCCGTGTGCACGCATTTCGAGGCACTTCGGTTTTATCCGATTTACATTTCACATCATCGCCTCGGTTTGCGTGCCCGTGAGCACACATTTCGAGGCACTTCAATTTTATCCGGTTTGCATTTCATCATCACCTCGGTTTGCGTGCCCGTATGCACGCATTTCGAGGCACTTCGTATTTATCTGGTTTGCATTTCATCATCACCTCGGTTTGCGTGCCCGTGTGCACGCATTTCGAGGCACCTCGATTTTATCCGATTTGCATTTCATGCCATCGCCTCGGTTTGCGTGCCCGCGTGCACACTTTTCGAGGCGTCTCATTTTCATCTCATTTTCATCAGTATTGTGCATACTAGGCTGTATCTTAGTTGCATTTCATGCATATCATGCATATTGGATTGTGTTCAGGATAGGAGTTAGCCCGGACACGGGAAACGAGGTACGTTTCGTACTCCGAGTGACGGAACGGGTCTCAATTCCCAAGTCACCGACACTCCGGATTACCCATGATGGAGTTAGGTTTTGTTGTAGCATTCATCTGCATTCACCCTACATTGAGTTGTGCAATTCGGCTCCTCGGCCATCATGCATCGATATGCGTGATTGATGGCACGAGGATCGAAGCATGCATATATTTGTGAAATACATTGCTATGCCCCTTTCCCTGCTCTCTGTTGCAGCAAAATGGAGAATCAGCTATTTTTCGGAGTCTGGCACGCATTTCGAGAAACATTGCAAACAGAGGCTAATTGGGGCATCCCAGTGGATTTCCGCGCCGAAGCAGCCCGGCATACATCATTCATCAACAGCGAGGCAGTCCCTGGCTTGCACGCCATTTTACAGTTTTCTTGTTTAATTTGTCAATTAATTAGGAATTTGTATATTATTTCAGACTGTATATTTCGGACTGTAATATTCTTTTATTCGGACTGTATTATTTATTCGGACCCTCTGCGCGAGGGCACAACTGTAATAAGGGTGTGTGAGTGTGATGTATGTCTTCCAACCCCCATTTCTTTCTCCCTTTTATTTATCCGCTTACAATGGTTAGATATAGGGCATATTTCAATTAGCATACAGCATGACAGCATGTTTGCATCATTCATCTGTTTTGCACGCACCGGGCTCGGCGCATCATACAAACTGCATCTGTATTTCAATTCCAAGTTGAGTACTTGATAGCTGTTGCATCTCATATGCCATATTTAGAATAGCCGAGCCTGCTATAGTTTGCATCTTTGCATGTGTTGCATTAGGCAATTCTGTGTATTTAGGATCATGCATGATTCCTAATCAGTTTTTTGTTTTGGCTTGGAGTACTCGGTGAGTTTTATGCTTTAGCATCCTTGCATGCGTGTGAGTGTTGCCATGGTAGCATGCTTACCATGAGGCTACATGCTTATGTGATATAACTGCCTTGAATGCCTGTGGGTGGAGGTTGAGTTATCTGAATTGGGACAATACATTGACTGTTTGTTTTAAGCCCACTAGATAGTGGCAAAATCATGTTTTCTAAGCCCACCCGAGGGTAGCAAATCCGCATTTTAGCCTACCTGCGGGTAGCACCTTCACACCATTTTCAAACAAACAAACATGAAATGTTTTGTTCCAATTCAGACGGCCCAGTCTATACTTGTTTGCTGCGAGCATCACATAGTAATCTAGGCTAATAACCGGAATAAGAACTCACAATGTTTTCAAAAACAGATATCATGGTTAGTAGAGGCCGGTCTTTGACCGGGCGAGCGGGGGTGCTCACGATGTGACCTTCCCCAATCGTACCCAAGTTCCCGAGCCGAGGCAACTTTGGTGATGACGGACACGTGGCCTTTGGCACCGAGTTAGGGTTTCCTAAATTTCCCATTTAAAAAATATTTAGGTGGCGACTCTGTTATCTGGCAAAGCAGTCCATGTTTGGCACTTCTTTCAAAAAATTCGTTTTCAAAACAATTTGCCGGATTTGGACTCTTTGGTTCAAGATTTAGAACCGCAACAAAATCGAGTCCGAACTGTAGCGAGGTCCCTCGCGGGCTTGTTACAGTTTCTGGCGACTCTGCTGGGGATTTAGAGAACTTGACTCGAACTCATGATATCTGGTTTTGACTACACTTGTGTGTTTCTTTGCATTGCATTTGCATTGGTGCGCCTAGGACACCGTGTTTGCCATCTGCTATTCCTGAGCGGTTTGCCGGAGGCTTGTCTTGTCAAGGCATGTCCATAAGGCTGATCGGTTACGGGCTCTGCCAGCATGGGAACACAAACCCCGGTTTTACCGGGGCACCCTTTTTTGACCATTCGACCTAGTGCATATTCGGATCCATAGTGACCATTCCAAACTAGGACAGGTTGCTTACCCGTTTATAGGTTGTTTGAAGCCGCTGCGTGCATAGTGAAACCCTAGCTCCTGACAAAATAGGACAGGGAAACCCTACCCCAACATAGGGGTGTTTTGGCTCTCACTTATCTGTTATGTGCTTGTTAGAGTGCGTCTCTACAGGGAATGCATATATCAGTCTATGAGTTTGGGCATCAGGCCTGCGGGCACCAGTTCAGTATTTCGGGATTCAGTTTACCCGAGGGTATCAGATTTGAGGCAGAATTTTGGACAGAATTCAGTAGAGGGCACACTCATTCAACTATGCTCGTATCTGTTCAGGTAAAATCAGGCTGAGATGCTGTCCGTTTTCTCTTTTGCTAGGTAGTCCTGGAACCATAGCTTCAGAAGGCTCCAATATCCCCCGGGTACATTGGACTAGTGCAGGTAGACTTTGTTAGGTCAGAGATTCAATTCAAGAGAAACCGGTGTTCTTTCGCTGAGGCAAGGCAAAGAAGGGCCATACAGGGCTCACTGACTCATCTGATCCGTCAGTCACCAGTCACATCACCTTTGTTCAGAATCAGCAGCCCGTGATGGCACAGGGTTCGGAAGAATTTGTGGCCGTGATAGCAGCGTTGAATCAGGGAACTGCCATGCAAGCTGAGACCAGTATTGACACGCAGAGCCCATCTGGGGCATCTACCTTACATCCAGCTTTGGGACCCCAGCCGAACTTTGACCCACTTCCGCCAGTTGAAGATTTGCAGTGTTCAGGTCCTCGAGAAGGGCTGGCTCAAGCCCAAGTTTTCGGACCCCTGGTGCAACCTAATGAGAGGCGTTATCCCCTTGATGCTAATGACCTTGATCTGACCGCAGTGAAAATTGCGAACCTTGAGAAGCAATTCAGAAAGGCACAGGGCCTTAATTCCATTCCCGACATTGAGGATGGGCACACCGAGTCTGCTGTACGGCTCCCAGACAGATTCAAAATGCCATATATTGACCGTTTCGACGGGTCTGGGGATCCAATGGTACATATCCGACTTTTCTTGGATGTCCTAAAGCCGATGGGTCTGACTAAGCCACAGAAACTCTCTCTGTATGGAAGAACCCTGTCCGGTGTAGCAGCCACTTGGTACGCTAAGTTGGAGGACCAAGTGAAGCAAAACTGGGAAGAATTAGCTGAGGCCTTTGTCGATCAGTATTCCTACAATACCCAAGTTGAGATGACCATCCAAGAGCTTGAAGCAACCCGCCAAAATCCAAAAGAGCCTTTTGTGAAATTTGTTGCGAGGTGGAGAGCAAAGGCAACACAAATGACAGATCGCCGCCCTTCTGAGAGGGATCAAGTGCAGATGATGGTGCGGAACCTCGAGTATGATATGTTGCAGAAATTGATAGTCGCTCCGCTATTCACTTTCAAAAGTTTGCATGAACTGGGGGTCCAGGTCGAGAATGCGTTCAACAGTGGGATCATTCCCAGAACAAGTGAACCGACAAGGAGGGTGACTTCAAGGAGTACCAATGCCGGAAGTAGCACTATTCCCGAACCCACTGAAATCAATACAGTCACTGCAGCCAACCCTTTTGCCAAACCAAGCCTACAAACAGCCAGCCCAGCCCGAGCTCAGGGCAGAACTTTCACCCCTCTCTATATGAGCCTGACTAGCGCACTAAAAGTCTTGATGGAAAGAGGGCATCTCAAACCCCTCGATCCTCAACCTCTTCCCAACCCACTCCCAGCCAGACATAACCCCTCCAAATACTGTATGTACCATCAACAGCGCGGTCATGGCACCGACCGTTGCTACCGCCTTCGTCATGAGGTCCAAAATCTCATCGACAACCGGACGATAGCTCCACCTTCAGGCCCCAATGACCAAACATTTCCCACCTACCTCAATCTCATCCGTACACTGCCATCTGCTTATGACCCCAGCATATACATCACCCCGGCCCATTTACCCAAGCCTGAGGTGTTTATTCCAGAAAGCATGGACCTATGCATGATGGGTGCACCTGAACCCCAATCATCTCAAACCCATGAACCCACTACTTCCGAGCTGATGAGGATGATTGAAGATCTTCAGAGAACAGTGGCGGATTTAGCCTTTGGAGTTTTGGCTCCATCATCAACCACATCGCCTACCAGGGAGTTCATGTCAAAAGGCTCCCCAAGCTTGGGGCGGGCTACATCTGAGGAAGGCCAATCCCGTGACAAAGTGGAAGCGAGTGGAAAGAACAAGGTAAGGGTAGACATGGATCCCCATGAACATCTTCTGTTGGCTGTTAAGACTTTGAAATCCGAGGGACTGAACAAAGAACAAGTGCTCGCGATTGTCGCAAAAGCTGTGAATGACACTTTCGCTACTCAAGTTGGGGGCAGTTTGACTCAAGGGGCAAGCCGGGAGAAGGGCCGTTGTACCAAGAATATTCCTTTCAACTCTAATCCCGTGCTTGGAAGAGATCAGCAAACTAGGCCAGCACCTGCCAATCCCTTTGCTGGTGCGCCCAGCAAAAATCCACAAACCCAGAAGTACCAACCTCGAGGTCAGAGGGTCTTCCATGCCCTCCACATGCCTTTATCCAAAGCTTTCCAAATCCTTGTTGGACAAGGCCATCTCAAACCCCTTGAGCCTCGGTCTCTCCCGAACCCTCTTCCGGCTACACATGATGTTACCCAGTACTGCGCATACCATCAGCAAACTGGCCATGCTACCAACAACTGCTTCCGTCTTCACCATGAAGTACAGGATCTATTTGACGACGGGGTCATCCTCCCGCCGAGCTCAGCAAAGTCTATCGGCATTGGGTCAGTGAACTTGGGGGATAATGTTATGTGATCGAGGGATGGACCACCTGCGAATGGCGCTCAGATTACTCCAACTGTGGTGAATGGCATGCACTGTTTTGAGCAATGTACAAGTGCTGTTAATTTTGCATGCTGACTTGGGTATTGAGTCAGTCTTGTTGTTGTGTTTTGAGTCAGTCTTTTTGCTTTGAGTCAGTCTCTTTTGTTTTGGGTCTGTCTTGTTGTATCGAGTCAGTCCTATTGTATAGAAGTCGGGTGATTCCGGGGGTGTTACCTCGGGCGTCACCATTTTGTTTCGTGTTTGTCTTTTTGCTTTGTTTTGAGTCTGTTTCTGCCAGGGAGCCAGTTATGCCAACAGATTTTGAATGAAACAGCAGTGATTTTCACGCTCTCACATTTGCTTCTGCCGTGTGCTAGTTGTGCCGGGATTTGAATGAAATGGCAGTGCATTCCACCTGCTCTCTTATGCCTTGAAGTCATCATAATGACCTGAGTTTTTCAAAACTTTTTGAACACTGCGGTGAAAACAAAGAGGGAGGAATTCCTCGGGATTTACAAAACTTTGATTATTTGAGAGAAAGAGAGACATGCTAAGCCCTTAATGAATGAAATCATGCTTGTTAGTGTGAGTACTGAGAAGGACCCTGGCTTTGATCCAGATTGATCCTACACTGTCTTCAGCACGAGCGATTTGTCGCTTTCTTAAAAATTTCAAAAAATGTTTTGCGCGGTCCTGCGAAGACATGTGTGGAATCGCTCTTGAGATTGTGCAGCCTAGGATTGCTCTCAGCCTCGAGATTCGACCCCTCATTTTCGAACCTTGGACTCAAACTCAGAATGTTCAACGGTTAACTACAACGTGAGGCCTGTGAGACCAGATTCAAAGCAGCCCTCGAACAAGAGGCAAGAAAGTCAAATCAAGAAGATCAGATGTCGTCAAGAGAGGCTTGGGAAGCTAGATCAGAAGCCCCCCCTCAAACTAGGGGCAAAAACGTCCGATGTGCTCGAAGAGTCGAAGATGAGTCCTCTTGGAAATCAACAACCATTCTCCTGGATACGGATGGCTTCAAAACCTTACAACCATTTGGCATGGACCAAGCTACACTTTTACCCTTTGAGAGGCTCGCTGGGCCGAAAACCTGGAAGGGCGACCCAGGCAAAAGTTAGAGCAAAGAAGAGAATGAAAAAAAGAAAAAAGAGAAAAAAATGCAAAGATACAAAAAATGCAAAAGAAAAGAAAAGAAAAATGCAAAAAAAAAGAAAGATGAAAAGAATAGAAAAAAAGAAAAAGAAAGAAGAACAAAGCTCGCAAGGTTGAAAACCTGCAATGGGCGCCTTGGCAAAAGTTAGAGCATAAAAAGGAGAGGTTCAATACCCGAGTGTACCTTAACCTCGAACTACGTAAGGCTTGATTCCCATGTTTGGGATACGTAGGCAACTTCATTCTGAAGTCCAGCCGTAAAACACTTCAATTTGATTGTGTCCATGCGATGGTTCTGGTCATCCTTGTCTTCTCTGTATCTGAGGATTTGGTTGTGCTCGTCACTCTGAGGACTGCATTCAATGCGCCGCGGTGCCATCCAAACAAGGGGCAACTTTCCGTTGCCATTCAAAACGCCACGGTTTCATTTCAAACAAGGGGCAACTCTCTGTTGCCATTCAATGCGCCGCGGTGCCGTTCAAACAAGGGGCAACTTTCCGTTGCCATGCAGCTCTCTCCAAGCAAAGGGCAATTTTCCTCCGGATCCAAGGTTGTGCATCTCAGGAGTAAGTTTCATGCTCGTTGAGCAGGGGCCGTTTGCAAAAATAGTTTTTGAGAATTTTTACTGAGGCTGACTAATTCTCTCGAAAATTATCCTATTTTTCCAAAATTGGACCTTTTCCCTGGACTCAAAAGAAGGAAAATTTTCAGTGCTCATGGCCTGACTTGCATGATTTCAAATCAAAAATTGAACAAGCATGTTAATCTAGCTCTCATTTTGGTCAAATTTTTTTTTTTTTAGGAGAAAGCAAAAACAAAAAATGGTCAAAATGATGAACTAGGAGCACAGTTGAGTCAGGTTTTCTGTCTTTTCCCTTTATCAACGCGCTTGCCAAAAAGGGCACCGTATCCGCCAGAAAAGGGCACAACAAAGGGCTGAAAGCTCTCTCACATCCTCCAAGCAACGAGGTATCAAGCCAAGTGCGAAGCACGAACTGGAATGGATCAAGATATTCCACTCCATCATCTGGACAGATCTGATCACGTCCAAACTCCCCAGCAGAGCATCATCGACTGATGTCAGCTGTAGATTTGCAACACACCCAGTTGTAGCGCAACCCCTCTGTGGGAGGAATTCACTAGCTGTGAGTGGAAGAAAGAAGAATCTAGCTGAGTGTTAGGGGCGAGAGCCTTCCACTTCCTGTTTATCCACCAACCACCCGGGGGAGGGATGAAAAATGAGAGATTGAAGAATAGAGAGATGTGCGATGAGAGAAAAAGTGAGAAAATGGCTTTTTCAGAAAAACAGAGATTGAATGCCGAGTGATGTGAGAATCACAAATGAGAAAGGGTGGGAAATAATACCCGGTGAAACAGGCTCCCTGTGCGCATTTGAGTCTTTCGTTGTGTTTTGTTTGTCTCGATTCTTGTTTTGAGTCGTTTCAAGTGTCAATAGATGTGTTTAGGTTGTTTACCTTTATTTTCCCCGTGATGAGTCGTTTTGCTGTGGTCAGTTGTAGGCTCAATACCCTGTTGAGAATCCTTTTCTCATTTTCAAAAGAAAAATCGTTTTGTGCTCCGAGTGCCGTGCCGTTCTCCACATTTGTGCAAAACAGGATTGGTTCTTTCAAAAAGTCGCAGGGTCCACCCCCGATAAGTGTGAACAGTAGAGCAAAGGCCTATCTGAAGCTATTTAGGTTCCGGACTGCAAAGCAAAAGAAAAGAGGAAAAATTTAGAGCATCTTAGCATGTTTCAACTTTAGCAAGATTCGAGACTGCATCCCAGGTGCATCTTCTCAGGCCTCGCCATTTCTCTGGAGTATGAGTGTGTCTCGACCCCAAGTGTAAGCCTGCTTCAAGTCAGAATGGCAGTCCAAGCAGCACCAAAGGGTTTCACATGCAGATGTTACCTCTTGTCAATTTGAATAGGGTGTGCCCCTTTTGAGCTGAGTATGTTGTGAAGTCCTCTAAGAGGCAAATCAGAGGCACCAGAGTACATATTTGCTGTCCCTCTATTGCATAGAGTGCGAGCTTTCATATACACTGTTGTTGCATGCGTGCCGCGCATCATTATGATTCATGCATAGAATATGCTTGTTTTCGATTCCGCATAGAATATGCTTCACTTGTTTCATGCATAGAATATGCTTGCTTTCAATATTGCATAGAAAATGCCCCCATACTTGCATTGAAGATGCATTTTATCACACTTTCTTGTGCATTTTATCTCACTCGCACTGTCTTGTGCACTTACACTTTGTATCTCACTCGCACTATCTTGTGCATTTCAAATCACTCGCGCTGTTTAGCGTATCGCACTGTTTTGTGCATTTCAAATCACTCGCGCTGTTTAGCGTATCGCGCTGTTTAGTGCATTTCAAACAATCGCACTGTTTTGTGCAGTTTTTACAATCGCGCTATTTTGCGCACCTCAATCGCACTATTTTGTGCAGTTTTTACAATCGCGCTATTTTGCGCACCTCAATCGCACTGTTTTGTGCAGTTTTCCATTCGCGCTATCTTGCGCATCTCAATCGCACTATTTTGTGCAGTTTTACAATCGCGCTATTTTGCGCACCTCAATCGCACTGTTTTGTGCAGTTTTATCATTCGCGCTATTTTGCGCACCTCAATCGCACTGTTTTGTGCAGTTTTTACATTCGCGCTATTTTGCGCACCACAATCGCACTATTTTGTGCAGTTTTACAATCGCGCTATTTTGCGCACCTCAATCGCACTGTTTTGTGCAGTTTTATCATTCGCGCTATTTTGCGCACCTCAATCGCACTGTTTTGTGCAGTTTTTACATTCGCGCTATTTTGTGCACCACAATCGCACTATTTTGTGCAGTTTACCATTCGCGCTATTTTGCGCACCTCCATCGCACTGTCTTGTGCATTGCATTCATCGCGCTATTTTGTGCACCTCAATCGCACTGTCCTGTGCTTTGCATATCACATCGCACTATCTTGTGCATTTCAAATCAATCGCGCCGTTTAGCGCATCGCACTATGTTGTGCACTGTATCATTCGCACTATCTTGCGCGTCCCACCTGCACTTGTTAGTGCATTACATTTCACTCGCGCTTTTTTTTGCGCATCGCACTATTTTGTGCACTTTACTTGCATTGTGCATGCATTTTATCGTGCTATCTTGCACATCTCACCTGCACTTGTTAGTGCGTTGCATCGCGCTATCTGGCGCACCTTACCTGTATCACACTGCTTTATGCAGTCACTCGCCGACACTGCGTGTGTCAAACTTTCGGAACCACAGGAATCACATTGAATATATGTTGTTAGCATATTGTTCTTGTTGAATTTCTCTCTTTTGTAGGCACGATATTGTATGTACGGTTCATTTGAGGCTGGTGCGACCAGACGAACTGCGCAGGTATCGTATCTTCTCCGTGTGAGACGCGACGAGAATTGAATAATTCTCCGCATTCCTAACTGCATGAAATGTAGTTGTTGCTTTGCATTCTTGTTTAAAACTGTTGCATCTATTTGTCAATACTTGCCTCATTACAGCTTGCTGCATTTGCATGATCACCTGGCTCTGTGCATATCATTTGCATTTTGCCCCCTTTTGCCTGCGGGCACGCCTGCGGACACACATATATCTGTTCATCTTGTATGATTATCTAAGTCTTCAGCCTTGTCAAAAATGGGTCGTCTCTAGGCTTTGACATTCACTCTCGTCACTTCTTGACTTCCGAGTTCTGTCAAAGAGGGGCAACTGTAGACACCCCATTTTTGACCGACCTTAAGACTCAGACGTCACCGATTGAGTGCTCGGTGATGTTGCATACTGTGCTCGTTCAGAAGTCTCAGAGTCACGGCCGTGCGCCCTGCCTCCGGACCCCCGAACCCTCTTCTGTGCCTTGTCTCGGTTTGCGAACCAGACTCGGTTTTCTCTGTTTTCTTTCCTGAGGGAAGGGAGTGGTCCCGTAGACTATCTCTCAGTGGCCGTGGGCTACTTTTCGTGGCCGTAGGCCATTTTGCCCATTTCGGAGCCCGGTTCCCGGTTTTCGGGACCGTCAGGCCGTGTGCCTCGGTTCGGGACCGCCCAACCATCTCCGATTTCTCCGGTTTTTGGCAAGTGCCTCTGTTTTATCATTATGAGGAACACTGGGGCCTCAGATGCCCACTTCGTGGCCGAACGCCACTTTCGGTGCTCATAGCCTTTTTTTTCGGGACCCCGAACTGCGCGGTTTAGGCCCCGAGCTTTCATTTTGCATCGGTTTTTATTCATTCTTGGAAGGTACCTCTATTTTGTCATACTGAGGAACACTGGGGCCTCAGATGCCCACTTCGTGGCTGAACGCCATTTTCGGTGCCTGCAGCCCATTTTCGGGACCCCGAACCTCGCGGTTTTGCCCCCGAGCTTTCATTTTGCATCGGTTTTTGTTCATTTTTGGCTGCTACCTCTGTTTTATCATTCCAAGGAACACTGGGGCCTCAGATACCCACTTCGTGGCCGAACGCCACTTTCGGTGCCTGACCCCGAACCACGCGGTTTTGGTCCCCGAGCTTTCGTTTTGCATTAGTTTTTGTTCAATTTTGGCAGGTACCTCTGTTTTAGCACCAGGAAGATCACTGGAGGATGGGAGGCTAGCAATTTTCTCAGCAACCAGTTATCTGCTTGGTCAAAAGTGGTTCAGCACGAATCCGGGAAGGAGAAAAGTCTGCGCGGCTTCACCGAAACAAACGGAACTCTTTGCACAAGAGGAATTAAAATATGAGGCCACCACCATTGGAAAGCTTACTTCCGGGGCTTCATTTTTCACTCAAGAATCTCCTAAGTCCAAATCCGGGGGGAGGAGATATGGTTGGTTGAAGTCCGGTTGGACTGAATCTGCGCGGCTTTGCGGAAACTGGCATAACTTTTTCTACAGGAGGAATTTTGATGCAAGGTTTGCGGCATTGGAAAGCTAACTTCCGGGGCTTCAATTTGGACACTTGAATGGACATTTTTGGACTTCCCTAGCACCCACCAGCCAGTGGTCTTCTCGGCAGTTTTTTCTTTTTTTATCTAGCTGGCCATCCACCCCTTTTGTGAAATGACGATTTTGCCCCTGTGAGTTGGCCGGCCCTATTCCTCTCTTTGAGTGTATTCCAGCTAGGCATTATTTGCCCTCAAAATATCTAGATTTGTGAAAAGATATTTAGAGCAAAATATCTAGATTTGGAAAAAGATATTTTGAGGGAAAACTTGGGTGTATTTTCCACTCCCTTTTGGCCCTCCTTTTTGATCCCTTTTTTGGCCATATAAACCAGCTGCCGAACCTGGTTTTGGGAGGAAAAAAAAATCCTTTAAGCCTTGCATATACATCTCCTCCATTCCTCTCTTCTAAAAAACCTTCAAACATCCAAGTTTTGGTGCCTTTTGTTCATCATCATCAAGCACTACCATCACCACTCCATTTCCAGAAACAAGAAGAGGTTCTTAGAGGCTTAGAAGCAACATTTCTCAAGTCAAGAAGCAAGGAAAGAAAGGTCTTCAAGGGTAAGTCTCAATCCCTCTCTTTTACACCATTTTCTTGTCTCTTTTCTTAACCCTACTTGCTCACGGTTTTGAGCTCCGGCCCTAACTGAAAGGGGCCTTATTTTGAGCTATTCTACATGTTTGTTTAAGGGCTCAACCCTGTTTGAGCCCTCTATGATGCACTTGTTTCAATACCTCTTGGAATGCCATTATTTTGCATGCTTTCTTTAGCTTATGAGTGATCTGATTTCGAGCCTGATATAAAATGTGAGTGGACCTATTTTGAGCCCCTCTTCAACATTGAAGAAGGGCTCAACCGTGTTTGGCCTCTCTATCATGCACTTACTTTGCATTTCTTCCAATTTACCGTAAAATTGCATGATTTATTTGGCCTATTTGTGATCTGATTTGGAGAATCTCATGAACTGATATTGTGCTTATTTTGAGCCCCTCTTAAACATTTAAGAAGGGCTCAACCTGGTTCTCATGCTCTACATGCCACTTGCTTTGAATTCATGTTCTATTCCTATGTTGCATGCTTCTTTAAGCTTATCATGCTCCTGTTTTCAGCCTTCATCAGGCTTATAAAGAGCCTTATTTTGGTCCATTCTTCATGTTTTGTTAAGGGCCTTAAGCCATTTGGTGATTCTATCATGTACTTCATGTTATATCCTTCATATTTTCCGTAAAATTGCATGATTTTTTAGGCCATTCTAACTTCTGTTTTAGGCCTTCATCAGGCTTAGAAAGTGTCTTATTTTGGCTCATTCTTCATTTTTTGTTAAGGGTCCAAAGTTGTTTGGTGCTTCCATGCATGATCTATCATTATAGCCTTCTTTTGGTCCATATATTGCATGCTATTTTGAGCCTATCTACATACTGATTTTGGAGTTGTCATTCACTGTAAATATGCATATTTTGGGCTCCTTTTCAAAGTTTTAGAAGGAAATTTTGTGGTTTGAATTTTCTAGATACTACTTGTTTAATAAATCCCCTCTTTTCCCCCATTTTTGCATGCCATTGTCGCCATATCTATGCTCACAATTTGGCCATGTTTTGTACTGAAAAGATGCTATTTTTGGGGCTGCCTTGGCACTGTTCTTGCTGTCATGTGCCAATTTTGCATGTTTAGCATAGCCGTAGGCCATTTCGGGTACTTAAAATCACATTTCGGGATGATTTCATGCATTGATTGCCATTTCATATCATTTCGGGGCTGTTTTCCCCTTCATTTAGCTGCTAAAATTTGGTTTGCATGCTTGCATATCATTTTCCATGTCATTTCATGCCTTAGTGCATTGCCTCGGTTTGCGTGCCCGTGGGCACGCACTTCGAGGCACTCCGTTTTCATTCATCGGCATCTTATGTGAGTGCGGCTGAGGTCCTCTCATGTTAGTGTAAGCCCGATCTGCATTTTTCATGCTTGTACATCACCGCCTCGGTTTGCGTGCCCGTGTGCACGCATTTCGAGGCACTTCGGTTTTATCCGATTTGCATTTCACATCATTGCCTCGGTTTGCGTGCCCGTGTGCACGCATTTCGAGGCACACTTCGGTTTTATCCGATTTACATTTCACATCATCGCCTCGGTTTACGTGCCCGTGAGCACGCATTTCGAGGCACTTCAATTTTATCCGGTTTGCATTTCATTATCACCTCGGTTTGCGTGGCCGTATGCACGCATTTCGAGGCACTTCGTTTTTATCTGGTTTGCATTTCATCATCACCTCGGTTTGCGTGCCCGTGTGCACGCATTTCGAGGCACCTCGATTTTATCCGATTTGCATTTCATGCCATCGCCTCGGTTTGCGTGCCCGCGTGCACACTTTTCGAGGCGTCTCATTTTCATCTCATTTTCATCAGTATTGTGCATACTAGGCTGTATCTTAGTTGCATTTCATGCATATCATGCATATTGGATTGTGTTCAGGATAGGAGTTAGCCCGGACACGGGAAACGAGGTACGTTTCGTACTCCGAGTGACGGAACGGGTCTCAATTCCCAAGTCACCGACACTCCGGATTACCCATGATGGAGTTAGGTTTTGTTGTAGCATTCATCTGCATTCACCCTACATTGAGTTGTGCAATTCGGCTCCTCGGCCATCATGCATCGATATGCGTGATTGATGGCACGAGGATCGAAGCATGCATATATTTGTGAAATACATTGCTATGCCCCTTTCCCTGCTCTCTGTTGCAGCAAAATGGAGAATCAGCTATTTTTCGGAGTCTGGCACGCATTTCGAGAAACATTGCAAACAGAGGCTAATTGGGGCATCCCAGTGGATTTCCGCGCCGAAGCAGCCCGGCATACATCATTCATCAACAGCGAGGCAGTCCCTGGCTTGCACGCCATTTTACAGTTTTCTTGTTTAATTTGTCAATTAATTAGGAATTTGTATATTATTTCAGACTGTATATTTCGGACTGTAATATTCTTTTATTCGGACTGTATTATTTATTCGGACCCTCTGCGCGAGGGCACAACTGTAATAAGGGTGTGTGAGTGTGATGTATGTCTTCCAACCCCCATTTCTTTCTCCCTTTTATTTATCCGCTTACAATGGTTAGATATAGGGCATATTTCAATTAGCATACAGCATGACAGCATGTTTGCATCATTCATCTGTTTTGCACGCACCGGGCTCGGCGCATCATACAAACTGCATCTGTATTTCAATTCCAAGTTGAGTACTTGATAGCTGTTGCATCTCATATGCCATATTTAGAATAGCCGAGCCTGCTATAGTTTGCATCTTTGCATGTGTTGCATTAGGCAATTCTGTGTATTTAGGATCATGCATGATTCCTAATCAGTTTTTTGTTTTGGCTTGGAGTACTCGGTGAGTTTTATGCTTTAGCATCCTTGCATGCGTGTGAGTGTTGCCATGGTAGCATGCTTACCATGAGGCTACATGCTTATGTGATATAACTGCCTTGAATGCCTGTGGGTGGAGGTTGAGTTATCTGAATTGGGACAATACATTGACTGTTTGTTTTAAGCCCACTAGATAGTGGCAAAATCATGTTTTCTAAGCCCACCCGAGGGTAGCAAATCCGCATTTTAGCCTACCTGCGGGTAGCACCTTCACACCATTTTCAAACAAACAAACATGAAATGTTTTGTTCCAATTCAGACGGCCCAGTCTATACTTGTTTGCTGCGAGCATCACATAGTAATCTAGGCTAATAACCGGAATAAGAACTCACAATGTTTTCAAAAACAGATATCATGGTTAGTAGAGGCCGGTCTTTGACCGGGCGAGCGGGGGTGCTCACGATGTGACCTTCCCCAATCGTACCCAAGTTCCCGAGCTGAGGCAACTTTGGTGATGACGGACACGTGGCCTTTGGCACTGAGTTAGGGTTTCCTAAATTTCCCATTTAAAAAATATTTAGGTGGCGACTCTGTGATCTGGCAAAGCAGTCCATGTTTGGCACTTCTTTCAAAAAATCCGTTTTCAAAACAATTTGCCGGATTTGGACTCTTTGGTTCAAGATTTAGAACCGCAACAAAATCGAGTCCGAACTGTAGCGAGGCCCCTCGCGGGCTTGTTACATTAAGTCTCCTTCTGTCCGAAATTCCTCTTAGATTCCAAAACCTGGCAGCAAATCTGTTTGAATTCAAAATAGCATCTATTCAAAATCTGTTTCACACTTGTTCACTTCTTTTGCACCTGTTCGGACAGGACCTTTTTTGCCTATAAATACCTACTGTTCCAGTAGTCTTTGGTATCCGAAAATCAGTCTACAATTTTCATATTGCTATCCAGAATTTTCTCTTTTGCATTTTAATCTCCATTCTAGTTTTAGAGATAAAATAAAGAGAGTACAAGAACACAAGGTTCTAGTTCGCCGTACAAATTTGTGTGGAGTGCTACTACAAGTTTGTGAAGATCATTGTATCCTGGGAGATAGACGCCATTCAACCGTAAGCACCGTAGCGGGGCGATCTGTCTTAAGGACATAGTGTCACACACTTGACTTGGTCTTTTAATTTTTATTTGGTTCGACAAAATAAATTCTATAAGTTTTTATTTTATTTTGTTTGATTTAGTTTCCATTTATTTTATTTACACAGAAGATTGTTCGAACAAAAATATCATAAAATATTTCATGATTTTTTTTTTTTTTTTTTGATTCTTTGGTTTGGAAGGCTTCTCAATCTGGTATGTTCAATGTTGCTGTAGCATATAAAAGGATTACTTCTGGGCAGGATTTTGATGTTTTTGAGTGCATTTGGAAGAATATCTCTCCCCCTAAAGTAAATTTTTTTTGTTGGCTTGTTTGGAAAGGTAGAATTAAATCAAGAGCATATCTTCAAATATTGGGGATCTTGAATCAAAATGTTAGAGCTGAGTGTGTTTTTTATACGGGCGAAGTAGAAACTTTAAACCATGTTATGCTTTTGTGCCCTGTTATTTGGAAATTATGGTCCAATTTATTGGAGTGGTAGGGTATGCAGTGGGTATCTTCTCAAAATGTAGAGGCTTTACTGGTTTGGTGGCGTGGGTTTAAATGGGGGAAGGTTGAAGATAATCTTTGGAAGGCTATCCCATTAGCTACTTTCTGGTCGATTTGGGAGATGCAGAATGAGTGTGTTTTTAATGACAAACAGCCTTTGTTGGACAAGGTGGCAGGACTGATAAAGTCGAGAGTTGTATTATGGTTTAAAGTTGTGTTTAGAGGTTATTTCTATTCAGTGCATGAGTTGATCACCAATTTGCAGCAAGTCAAGAAGTGTCTCCGCTGAGGTGGGCTGGTTGCCTGGTGCTGATTGAGGATGGATGGTTTGTTGCTCAAACATCATTTCTGGGTTTGGGCAGATACTAGATATTGCTATTTTTGCTGCTGCAGAGTTACTGTTAGGAATGTTTTTGTTCTGTTTATTGGTTGCAGAGTCTTGGTTCAATAACAGAGGTTCTGAGTTGCTGATGAAGATGGAGTTATTGTGGCTGTTTTTGGTTTGGAAAATTGAGTTGTTGCTGCTGCTGATAAAGATATAGCTATTGCTGTGGCTGTTTTGGTCTGGAAGATTGCTTCAGTCTGCAGAGTTCTGACGGTATGCTACTAAGGGCTTGTTATGATGATTGAGTCTGTAGGGGTATGATGTGGGTTGACTGCTAGTCTGTTGCATGGCTGTGGAGGTCTATTGGTGTATGAGGATGAGTGGAGGTTGCAAACAGATAGGCTGTGTGCTGTAGTTCAGAGGTAAACTGTTGTAGAATGCTAGTCTGCTATGTGTTGATGTTAGGAGGGTTGTGGTTTACTCTGTGCGGCTAGTTGGCTTAGGTAGCTGGTTTGTTTTGTGCAGCTAGATGCTAATGCTAATGCTAGATGTTGGTGGTTTGTTGCTCTTACAAAGCCTCTGTTTGTAAGTCTGATTTTGGCCTGTTGGTGTATTGTTGTTGTTTAAGGGCTGTGTAGGTTGCTGTATTGTTGCTAGTTTTTTTGTTGTTTTTTCATCCTCCCTTTTTTGTTCTTTTGATTGGCTTCTCACCAATCATGGGTTTAGTGCTAGCAAAGGATAGTGCTTCCTTATCGATGCCAACCTAGTTGGGATTGGTAAGGTTAGTTTTGATGCTTTTGCAATTCCCTTCTTTGTTGATGTAAGTTTTTGCATGTATCTTGCTTCTTCATCAATAAA
Organism: Camellia granthamiana; assembly: GCA_036172215.1. Taxonomy (NCBI): domain Eukaryota; kingdom Viridiplantae; phylum Streptophyta; class Magnoliopsida; order Ericales; family Theaceae; genus Camellia; species Camellia granthamiana. The sequence continues at coordinate 80,538,286 of CM069904.1, forward strand.
GTTTTCTTTTTGCTGATAAAAAAAAAAAAATGTGGTGTTTTATTATATGTGTAATCTAATAATAAAGAATTTTTTCATAAAGCATATAAAAATCCTCCATCACAAAAATAGAATTGAGATAATTAAAATCTCGCATTTGTTACCATTGCTATGATGATAATAGAGTGGTAAACAAAGCATAATATAAAAATATAATTATTATTATAGTATTATTGTTAGGAAATATTCTTTCAACTATTGTTCAATGGGTGTTAATTAAATTTTAAATAATTATATATATATATTAATGATTAATCAATTAGGCAAAGTCAATTGGGACAATAAAGTATCTCGTTGCGAAGCTACAAAATCAGTGTGTTTAGTTTAAATTTTTTGGATTAAATTTTTTGAAAATTGAGTTTTTTGATTTTCGTATTCTTTTGTTTTTAGTGAATATTTTTTAAATTTTAAACATTTTTTTTTTACTTTTTTAGATGCACCTTAGTAAGATGTATCTAAAAAGTAAAAATTTTGTGAAAAAATATTTTAAAAAATTAATAAATACATAGAAATATAAAAAAAATGTACTGAATTCTTATATTTTTGGTATTTAGTGAATTTTTAAATTTTTTTTTTTACAATTTGTTTACTTTTTAGGTATATTTATGTTAAGTGTGTCTAAAAAGTAAAAAAAATTACTTAAAATATTAAAAAAATTCAGTCAAAATAAAAAAATACGGAAAATAAGAGAATAGAATTTTCTAAAAAGTATTTTCTGAAAAATGAAAACAAGCAACTATACAATAAAGTTTAAATAATTATATATATATATATTAATGATTAATCAGTTACGAAGAGTCAATTGGGACAAAAAAAAGTTTCTCCCAGTTGTAGAGTTTTTATTTTTATTTTTTATTTTTTATGTTATGTTAGGTAAGGTATGAAGGGTCAGTTTATGCGCATCAAATTAAGTCTTTACAGTCTGAATAAGTCTTTCGAACTAAGACTTATATCCTGTGGTTCGTGATTCCAAAATATGTATTTATTAGCTAAGAAATTTGAATCTAAAAATAGCAAATATTTAAGTCTCAGTTATCACTACTAGACCAACTAGCCTATGATTCCAGTTGTGGAGTTACAAGACAAATAAAGACAAATCAATTGCTTCAATTCAAAGTTTCTCCCAGTTGTGGAGCTACAAAGCAAATCAGTTCAATTCTTACCGAGTCTAATTATCTATATTTATTTGAACGATTTGAACTTCACACAAACCGGGTCTAATTATCTATATCTTTATTTGAACGATTTGAACTTCACACAAACCGGGTCTAATTATCTATATCTTTATTTGAACGATTTGAACTTCACACAAACCGGGTCTAATTATCTATATATTTATTTGAACCATCTGAACTTCACTCTTACCGAGACTATTATCTATATTCATTTGAACCATTTGAACTTTTTTCCCACTGAATGAAGACAGATTTCTACGAAGAAGCAAGAAAAATGGAACCCACTTAGAAGGAGACACGTAGTAGAGGAGTGCGATCTAGTGAAATGGGGCAAAAGAAACAATAGTGCCCAGCTGATAATAACCCTCTAGATACTGACTTCTCGCTCAAGCTACTCATTCCAACCGTCCATCTTCATCAACAAATATTATCCCGCTTCCATCACATAATCCAACATTGTATGATTCAAATAGGGGCAATTTACGTCATTTTTTTAATTATAATTTTAACTTCTTGGTTAATTTAGTTATTCAAATTTTAATTGTATCAATTTTATTTTTGAATTGTTTAAAGTTTTAATTTAGTTCAATTAACAATGTCCATTTAAAAATTAGATTGAAATTAATGAATAAAATAATTTATTTACTCTCTTTAAAATGATTGATGGTTTGATATATCCAATTTGAAATTATTCATTTTTTTTCTAAATGAACTATTTTACTTTTGATTTTTGTCAAATTTCTAATAATGCTATCATTTAGACTCAATTGATACAATGTAAAAAAATATAAGGACAAAAGGATGCACACGTAGGGATGGTTTCATATATTCCATAGTTTTACAAATTAATGAATTTTGTAATTCCTTTTTTCTCCCATGCATCATGCATGGATAGTGATATAGTTAGGATTAATTATTATTTTTTACTCCAAAATATTTGGTTAGTGTAATTTTGTTCCTCAATTTTTAAATTGTATTCATTTCTAATGTATTAAAAAGTATTTTGATTTGGTCTTCATTTATAGATATAGTTAAGATCAAGGGTAAAAGTGGACATTCAATTTAAAATAAAAATAAAAAACTATTCTTTTAATCCTCAAAGTATGCAATATGTATCATTTTGTTTGCTTAATGTTACAATTAATATACATAATAGTGTGAATTTCTATGATCTTTTCATCACAAATTAAAACACATTATAAGAGTATCTCTAAAAGACTCTTTAAATGAGACTTGTTAGCTATTATAGTTAGTATTATCGTATTTTAGTTACTCTGCAAGAGGGTTAACTCGAGTTCATCTAATTGATTAAGCCCAATCGAAGCCTAGTCAGAGAGCCCGAAATTAGTGGGTTCGGAGATATCACCATCGAATGGGCTGGATTACTCTAATCTCGAAAGGATTTGGATTCACGAACCTAGAGACCTATTTGAGCTCGGACTCAAAAGGGTTTTGCGCAAACCTAGAGATTTGAAGCATTTAACTGGCCAATACCTGGGTCAAGGTGGCACAACCTTAGGGATCCGTTAGTATCGGCAATATCTGCAGTGGAAAGGGAGTCCTCTAGGACTACTGGTATGATTGGGGAGCATTGGTTCAATATGGCTAAGAAGAGGGATTTATCAAATGGTTGATCTCATCTTTGAGACTTTTCTTATCCTCGAAGAGATCACCTCTTCAAACAAAGTAGTTAAAGAGAATATTGTGACACCCCAAATGATTAATTAAATTAATACAATATATATATATAAATAAAATAAAACAAAATATTTAATTTCATAGTGTATGTGCTAAAATGTAATCTAATTTGAATTAAGGGACATTAGTTTTACCAAAACATAACAATGTGGTTATTATATTATTTAGGCCAAACCAAAACATAACCATGGAATTAATATATTGTATGGGCCAAAGTGGAATTCGGCTTAAGTTGTATAAGTTGTCTATACCTTGGAGCTAAGTTTATCTTGGAGCACAGGGTGACAATTGATAAAGCTAGCAATGTGGAGGGTCTAAGGCCTAAGTAATGATACCTATACGGATAAATCTTCTATTAGCTTGTATGAGTCAGCATGTGTAGCCATGTATATAAAGAGTTGAGGCAGTGGCAAGGCAAAATAAACCAAAAAGCAAATGAAATAGTAAGTAAAGAGAGGAGCTCGGAGGGAATCAGAAGAAATAAAAATAAATAGTAAGAATCAATATTAAAGTGAGTTATATTTTACTTTGAGTAATTATAAATTATTTTATTATTTATGAATTATTTTAAGCAAATCATACTTTATAAATTATATTAATATTTCAACTATGTTATTTATTTTATAAACCTTATTTGTAGGGGTGGGTATAGGGTTATCCGACCCGCCCTACCCGACCCTATCCGTACAGTTATGGGCAGTTTCGAAAACACATTAGGGTCGGGTGCGGTTTGGAATATTACAAATTTTCGGATTGCGGGTTTGAACCGCACCCGCCACAACCCGCCCGCACAGATTAATTTTTTTCTTTTCTTTTTTTCCCTAAAAAATCTGGACCGTTCATTATTTTTGTTGCCTAACCAAACAAAACCCTAAACCTAATATCATCAAACACACTACAGAAGCAGCTCTCTTTATCTTATCTCACTCTCTTTCTCACTCTCACTCTCACTCTCTTTCTCTCTTTCTCTCTCTCTTTGTGTGGTGATGGTGGCGGCAACCACTGATTTTCACCGATCAATGTCTCGTTCTTTCATCTCTCTTTCTTTGGCAACTCTCAGGTATGCTTCTCTCTCTCTCTCTCTCTCTCTCTCTCTCTTCCCAATCTCTAAATTTTCTTTTTTATGTCAGATCTGTTTGTGTCCTCAATCCTTTATCAAGATTTTGTCCTTAATCCTCTGCAACTCTCAAGATTAACCTTCGCAAGATCAACCTTTGCAAGATTAGGTAATCGTCTCTCTGTTTTGATACTTGGGGGAAATTATGTTGATGTCTTGATATAAGTGTTTTGATACTTGAATCTGAGTGTTTGAATTTGTTATTCTGTTTTTCATGTCACTCAAATAGTTGAGTGCTTTGATATTTGAATCTGTTATGAATTTGTTTTGATATTTGAATCTGTTATGAATTTGTTTTGATATTTGAATATGTTTTGAATTTGTTATAAATCTATTTTGATATTTGAATCTATTTTGATATTTGAATATGTTATGAATTTGTTATAAATCTATTTTGATATTTGAATATGTTTTGAATCAGTTATGAATCATGTTTTCCATGTTTTGATATTCCATTAAGGCTGTTTCAATTATTATCTTAATTTTTGACTTATTTAACTAAAAAAATTAGATTTTTAAAGAAAAAAAAAAAAAAAAGCTCAGAAACAAATTTTTAAAGGAAAAAGTTCAACCTACGAACCGCTTGTAACCGCCCGCACATTCGTGAACCCTATCCGCACAAACCGCAAACCGCACTACGGGCGGTTGTAGTTTGACTTTTCCCCAAACCGCACAGATGCGGGCGGGTCAAAACCGAACCGCAAACCGCACAAAACCGATCTGCGACCACCCCTACTTATTTGTCTAAAAAGAGAAACCCATTGATATAAACTATTTATGATTTTGAGGAATTGATATTTGATAATGTAATTTGTAAGTACCACCATGGATGTCCTATGCCTTGGAGGACTTAAATAAGCATTGGCTCTCTAATTAGTTACTTTAGTAACCCTCTGTTATGTTCTGTACCATGGCTATAATTATTTTGCTTATATAATTTCTGCATTCATTTTTTGTCATTTAAAGAATTTATTTGTTCGAATCAAACTAATTTAAGAGATATTGCATTTGACTCCTATGATAAACATATTTAGTATGTCCCTGTTGACGAGGAAGCAGTGGTAGGGGAAGACCGACATAGGCATTCGGTTCGTAATGATGATTATGAGATGGATTCTAGAAGATATATGAGATTTTAATGTCAATTTCTCAAGGAAATAATTATTAAAATATAATAAATTTATTTTTATGTAATGTTTATATTATTGTTATTATCTAAAAATAAAATCATTATGTTAATTTGGTGTTGGAATAATCTCTTAATATGTAATTCATAGTAAAAAGTCAAGACAAATTCAATTTACAACTAACAATGGTAAAAAAGACATTTACACAGCAAAAAGTTACTTCACAGCTTATTTAACAAATATTACTCCACAACTTAAATTTATAACCCAATAGCTATACCAAACAGATTAACAGTTTTTTTTTATTAAAGTCATAATCTATAATCTGTTAAGTTATAATCTATAATCTATTTTAACAGTTACACCAAACGGGGCCTATGTCTTTGATCGCAAACGTTAAGACATAAATGGGTTGTCGGGCGGCAAGAGGCAGTGATTGAGGGAAGGAGAGAAGCTCGAAGTGTTTGATGAAGGCACCGAAGTCTTCTCTCTGTAAATTCTCTAACTTTCTTGCTCTTAGTCTCCGCCGTTGAGTTTTGGTGAGTATTAGAACTCCGGCGACGCTAATGCCGATATCAATCCACACCTTGGGGTTCGGGATGTGAATCTTGCCGAGACTAAATTACTGCAACATGATTGAAATGATTAGAGATAGATTTGAGGCAAGGGGCGCTGAAACCCTAACCCTAGCTCAGATCTGAGGTAAAGAGTTTCGAAGCAACGAAGAAAGTGATGAGGAAGAGGGGAGGAGATGAGGGGACAACGACGACGACGACGGAGGTGGTTGTAAGTGATGCAAAAATAGATGAAGGTGGTGATAACGGAGAGAATGGTGATGACGGTGAAATGGAGATCACGATAGCGAATGAGATCGGCAGAGAGGAGAGAGAAAGAGAGATATGAGAGGAGTAAAATGAGAGACAAATAAAAACGTGAGAGAAGGGAGGTTGTAGAGAGGTATTTTGGTCATTTGGCGATAACTTGTCATTATGGACATAATAAATTAACGCTTGAGCCTTTGAATGAAAAAAATTTAGTTGAATTTTTCGCTTAAGCACCCTAAGTACAATGGACCATTTATATAGAGAGTGTCAAAATCTATATATTTTTTTGAAACAGCAAAAGGAAATTTTATTAATACTGATCAAGCAAATACATTGACAATTATCAATAAAAAGAAAACCCGAGCCCAACTAAGATGGCATCGAGAAACAAAACAAAGAAATAGAAATCACCACACACCCACAGTTGGTAAAACACCAACCCAAAGCACAAGGGAGAACTATATCAGCAGCCCAATACAATTTTACTCCCCAAACTGCATCTGATTTGGCTCAGATTGGTCAAGAAGTCCAGAATAGTGAAGTGAGAATCCTTAAATCTTTGATTCAGCCACATTGCAACTCTAGTCTTAATCAATTCACAAACTTCCTCCAACTTAGGAGTAATAGACTAAAAAATGCATTCACTTCTAAGTCTCCACAATGACCACAAGACTGCCAAGAGGATGACCTTCCAAATTAATTTTTCTTTTCTGTTCAATTGATCATAATCCCACAAATGAAATACATCTTCTACAGAAGCTGAAAGAGCTCCTTGCATCTCCCACTAATTCAACATTGCAACCCATACCTTTCATGAAAAATGGCAATGCAGCAGCACATGACAGATCGATTCAATCTCTGCTTTACAGAAAACACGGAGGGCTGGAGCATTAGCTTGAATCACTCCAATTTTTTGAAGAAATTCTCTTAACCTGACTCTGTTTTTCCAGGCTAACCAATAGAAAAATTGAACTTTTGGAGGTGCAAATCTGTTCCAGATTAAATTACGAGAATTAAGGGGCAAACCAAGGGAGACAACTTCACTTCCATAGATAGATGAGACAGAGAACAGATCAGAATCTGCAACCAACGAGACTGGTTTGTCTTTCAGATCATCACATAAACCGAAAATAGATGGCAGAAGCACTTTGAGTCTGCTGACTTCCCTCTCTTCTCACTTGTACAACCTTATTCTAAATTGAAAGTTCCAATTCCCTAAAGCAACACTTCTATCATACAATGATCTCAGGGATTCCTCCTTGTCCAACACCAATCTATAAAGAATAGGAAATTCAACTTTAAAGCAGTGATTGCTACACCAATTGTCTTTCCAGAAGTTGGTTCTCTTACCATCCTCTACCTTGATATGAATATTGTTATAATAAAACATCGACATATTGATATTTCTTTCTGGTATGGAGATTATGCCTTTCCACGCACAAGACTGCCTGCTGCTTGAAGTAGAAGAGGAACACCGACTTTTAACATCCAGATTGTACTTGATGTATATGATATTTCTCCACAAAGTATCTTTCTCTTTGCTAAACCTCTACCACCATTTTAATAACATACAATCATTTACCAACCTGATTCTTCTAATGCCTAGGCCTCCCTGCTTCACACTTTTTGCTAAGTCATCCCATTTAATCAAGTGAATTGGTTTTCTTGGTTATGACCCACCCCAAAGAAAAACAGCCTGCAGCTTCTCATATTCCTTTGCTACCCCTGTAGGCATTTTGAATAGAGATAAAAAGAACAATGGTAAGGCAGAGATAATAGACTTTAATAGAGTGAGCCTCCCTGAGAATGAAAGCAACTTCCTTTTCCATCCTACTAGTCTGCTTCTGACTTTATCAAGAACTGGTTTCCAAGTTGACTTGTTATTTGAATTAGCCCCCAAAGGCATACCCAAGTACTTCGAAGGAAATGCCTTGAAGTTACAGTATAATTTTGATGCAAAACTGGATAAAGACTCCTCTAGTACATTAATTCCACACACCTGACTCTTATGATAGTTTATTTTCAGCCCAGAAATCAATTCAAAGCACCTTAAAACCCTCTTGATATTGCACACCTCCATCTCCTCAGCTTCACAAAACAATATGGAATCATCTGCAAATTGTAAATGTGATAACACCACCCTACTAGAACCAATCTTCACCCTTTTAATCAAGCCAATTTGTTGTGCTCTTGACAGAAGTATATTAAGGCCCTCAGTTGCTATGTTGAACAGAAAAGGAGACAAAAGGGTCACCTTGTCTAAGACCCTTTTGAGGACAAAACTCCTCAGTTGGGGAACCATTAACTAATAGTTTTGCAGAGGTAACACACTCTTTTATCCAATTAATCCACTTTGTTCCAAACCTAAAGTTTAAGAGCATAGTTGATAAGAAGCACCAATTTACAGAATCAAAAGCCTTTTCAAAATCAAGCTTGATAATCACTCCCCTCCTATTGGTTTTCTTCCATCCATCTACCACTTCATTAGTAATTAGAACACCATCCAAAATGTTTCTACCTTCTATGAAAGCTGATTGAGTATCACTGCTGATATGGGTAAGTACTCTTTTTAGTCTACTAGACAAAACTTTTGCAAGAACTTTATATACTGAACCAACTAGGCTTATTGGTCTATAGTCTCCAAGCCCCACAGGATTTTCAACCTTTGGTATTAGTGAGATAAATGTGCTATTAATTCCCAAAACCAACTTTGCATTCCTATGAAATTCTTAAAAAAACTCCAATAAGTCAGCTTTCATCATCTTTCAAATTTTTTGAAAATAAGCCAAGTTGAAGCCATCCGGCCCAGCGGCCTTGTTGCCATCACAGTCCTTCACAGCAGCCCTTATTTCTGCCTCTGAAAATTCTACCTCCAAACTTTCAAATCCAAGGCATTCATGAACAGATTTAAACTGACCACCTAACTTGGGTCTAACTCTCCAATCCTCTGTGAAGTGCTTTTTGAAATGGTCAAAAATTGCTTTCCTAATTTTTTTAATTGGTCTAAAATTGTCTAACTCAACTCATTAATTTTTTTATTTTTATTTTTTCAATTTGTTAGTTGAGGCTATCAAAAACATGTGACAATATAGTGATAGTAATACTATATATGAATTAAGAAAAGATAGTAATACGAACTTTTTAAATTTACATGAGTTATTTCTGGAAAAAAATTGTTAAAAAATCTAATTTGCCGATTGTGTAAGGTGTTAAGTCTAGTGAATTTTTTTTATTAGTGATAAATTCATGTTTTGTGAAATAATTTGATGAGAAATCATTTTATTGTTTTTAAAGACATTTTATTTTCAAATTTACCATTTTAATTTTTATTAACAACTATCTGTTGAAATTTTTTTCTATTTATCTGTTGAAATTCTTGTTATATTTTTTCCTATCTATTAAAATTCTTGTCCTAATTTTTTCTATTTATTGACATCTTCGCTTTTGCGGTATGAAGATATCTTTTACAACTCCAAACTTCTCGAAGAGATGAAACAATCCTTTGGGATCCATAGAGCTAGGTAGATTGTCCATGAACACCGTGAATATTACTGCACTGTCCGCTTTCCTCCCTATTGCTTGCTTTCCTCTTTGCTTCACCACCGGAATCCATCCTCTTCATTTGGAATCCATTAAACAAAAAAAACCTTGAAACTACTATATTTTAGGTAAGCCAATGGCTAACAATGATCTAATCAAGATTGAAGAAATGACACAAAGTGAAATACATCATCAATTACAACTTCAATTTCTATGCCATCAAACTATGTGCTGTCAAACCTCTTGATCTGATAAATATATATGTATAGAAAGAGACTTTAAGGATAAAAAAAAGGCATAGAATTCCAGATTATAACTTGAAGACTGAGGTGGTGGGTGGGAGAGTCATCAGTCATGCATGTATTTCTCATAAATGAAATGTCAAAATCTATATATGGAAATAGAATAAATTGAAAGTTAATTGATTGACAACTAATATACACCTATTATACACATTAACAATTTCTTGATTTTAATTGTTTATTTTTGCATTTTAAAATTTGGAACACGATGTTGACATTTTCAAACCCTGGCTATTGAGTAGAAAAATATAATAGGTTGCGTTGTAATTATTGCTATTGTACCAATATTTAAATTTGAGACCAGATATTCTACCTAGATGAATTTCATGATCTTTTTTTTTTTTTTTTTTTTTTTGGGGTACTTCAGAATTAACAATGAATAAATTAAAAGTGAATACTTTAATATCTTTTGCACTTTTTTTTTTTTTTTTTTGGCGTTCAATGTGTCTTGTGCATTTCCTAGATTTGCATAGCTAGGGGGTGGGGGTTGTCGAAAGCCTTCGAAGGACTTCCTCTTCCGCTTCCAATCCTGCTCTCTTCTTTCTATTTCTATGAAGGAGAGGGTGAAGACATCTGGAGGCTGTCGATAGAGGCGGAGCCAATTAAGGCCCAAGAAAGGCACATGTCGCTCTCTTCAACTTTTTAAAAAACATATTTAAGTCTAAAGTTTTAAAAATATCTTTCAATTTGTTCCTTTTAAAATTATATATAATCTTTAAAATTTGTTAAATTTTTAGCCCATTATTTTATTATTTAAAAAAATCTTGCAATTTATTTACTTGATTTTTTTATTGTACGCTCAAATAAAGTAGAACTTTTATGTTGTTAATAAGATAATTTGAGATGTTAAAATTATCAAGATTTTATTAAATAATGGATTGATTGTTTGATTATTAAATTAACATTTTCCCTCATTGTTGTTCTAATGAACTTCATACACCATTGACTTGAACACATATCCTAATTTGGAAATTTGGTTAAAATTTATAAATTTACTTTTAACTTATTTTGGGTTACGTTATCTTTCTATTTTTTTATTCATTTAAAAAAAAAAATCAAAAAAAATTAAAAAGTCAATTTCTAACCAACTTCTCAAAACAATTGATTCTTGGGCAAATTACAATGGTAGTCCCTGTAGTTTATCTATTTTATCATTTTGGTCCATGTTTTAATTTGATCAATTTTGTCCTTGAATTTTACGAATTGTGTCAATTTAGTCCAATAAATAACGGTGGTTAAGTTTGATAGTCGGAAAATCAAATAATGTGTCAATTTAGTTCTTGTAGTTTATAGGATGTGTCAATTTAGTTCCTATTGTTTTGACTTTCCTATAAACTACAGAGATTAAATTGACACATCCTATAAACTATAGGGACCAAATTGACACATCAATTGATTTTCTGTCCTTCAAACTTAACCGCATTATTTATTGGACTAATATGACACAATCCGTAAAATTCAGGGACAAAATTGATCAAATTGAAACAACAGGGACCAAAATGATAAAACGGGTAAATTATAGGGACCATTTGCATAATTTACCCTTGATTCTTTATTTGCTTCACAAGAAAATCTATGAAAACATTTCTTTTATTTTATATATTTTATTTGCATTTTATATTTTTTACACTTATTGTTTGATAGTTTTTAAAACTTAAATGTTATATTAGTTTCTTGTAAGAGAGATTTATTTATAAATATCATTTAGAGGACTTATAACTCAATATATAAGTTCATAAAGTTTTTTTTTTTTGATTCATAACATAAAGTTTTTTTGTGTTCTATCTAATCCCATATATTTAGACTTGTATTCCAAGAGGTATTTTTTGTCCTTATTTATAATATTTTTAGAACTAATATATCATTTGTTCTATTTTTGATGATAAGTATTACACATAGTTGTAATCTTCTTGTTTCCTTTTTCTAGTTTGACTGTTTTGAAATTACTGGGGTAGGGTTCTTCAAAAACTAAATATATATTATTAAATTATAATATTTACAAGAAAATATGGTTCAAAAAGAATCTTGTAGCACAAAGAAACTTCCTCTCTCTCTCTCTCTCTCTCTCTAACGTGACCATTTGAGAATTGGAGAAAATCACAAAACAACAAAAACTCAGATAGATGAATTGGGTGATGATTATCAAAGAAAGAAATAAAATAGAAGAAACCCATAAAGGAGTTCATCATCATCATTATCGTCATCATCATTCTTCTATTGTTATAGTTCAAAACTTTGTGTTATTCTATTGTTACAATTCAAAATTCTGTGTTTTTTCATTGTTATAGTTTGAAACTCTATTTTCTTCCATTCAGATATCATAGTGGCAAGGTTAACACTGTTTTTGTTTTGCAACTACATATAGGTATGTGTTGGTAAGGATGTATGTTCAAAATTGTTCAATAATTTATTAAAGTTGGATTTGACTTTTTATTTCGAAATGAATTGATATGGTATTATATATCCATGTATATGCATGCTTATTGATTAGATATTTTTGTGAATGTAAATGTGCAAATCCACTAAAGCCATTGTTGCTGTGGATTATTAGATTTTAACATTTTGAATTTCGTAATGTGAACTTCAACATTAGAAATATGTGATGGTTGCATAATGTGCAATGTGGCCTGATGATTGTATGATTGTTGCATAATGTGAATGTTCACGTTTACATATCATTGATTATTGTATGAGTTTTCATATTTTTACATAATTATTGCATGGTGTGAAAGTTTGCATTGGTATTGTGATTATCACATCTTTAATCAATGTTAATATTCACATTTCGAAATATTCATACAAGTGTAAATAACAATGTGATATTTTGGTCATAATATATTGTGTTAATAATATAACATAGAAATGTGAATGTTTACATCAACATTGCATTTACTGCAATGCACACTAAGAAAATGGTTATATGCACACAATAACAAATAATTACCAACAATGTGAATGTTCACAGTGTCTCTATGATACTGAAATAACATAACTACATTAGCCATGCATTACTTACAACAAATCACCATTTATGTTAATATTCACATTAAAAAATAGTCATACACTAGCATAAACAATGTGAATGCTCATAGTGGCCTCTTTTAGGAAGTGGATTAAAAGCCACCTTTCAACTTTTAACCAATTTTGGATCACATCATCTTTCACATTTTTTACATGTTTTTAAAAAAAAGCCAAAAAAAGCTAAAAAGTCAGTTTTGGACCATCTTCCCAAAACACCCTAGCGTATAGTTCTATGAAGGAATATTATTTACCAGCATGCATTTGTAATATGAAAGTTCACATTAACATTTAGTGAGAGATTTTCAAAAGATAGACAATTTATGGTTTTAGGAATGTAAGAGATTTTTTCTGTAGAATAAATGAGAGATTTTTTTCATAAAATGAGAGATATTTTCTTTATGGAATAAGGGAAAGATTTTATTTTTGAAATGTAGATATTCTCCCTGAAATAAGGAGAGATTTTCTCTATATAATGCGAGACTATTGTTATTTTTTTATTTATTTATTATGCATTAGTTTCAAAATTAAAACATGCACAAAAATTTAAAAAGGTGATTTGGTCATATTATTACAAGGGAATGGCATCTGTCAGTCCTTAATCGGATTGGAGCGTGCTGTTGGGCCCATAGAGGCCCACCACGGGTTCCGTTTTGATAATTTGAACCGTTCAATGTGTAGAACTCGTCGAGTACTATATGCTTGTAAAAAATCACGTTGATCGGATATCGATAGCTATGTGATCAAAACAGATTTTTGTCAACCGTTAATTTATTCACCGTCCATTTTTTTTTTTAATACAAAACTGATTTGATCATATAGCTATCGATATCCGATTAACGTGATTTTTTACAGGCATATAGTACTCGACGAGTTCTACACATTGAACGGTTCAGATTATCAAAAGGGGACTCATGGTGGGCCTCACGGGCCCAACAGTACGGTCCAGTCCGATTAAGGACTGGACAGAAGCCATGCCCTTATTCTAAACAGGACCTAATAGAATATTAAAAAAAATCAATTAAATAAAATATAACAATTAGAAATGGGATTTTCAAAAAAATACTCTTCTTGTAGTGATATATATTCTATTGTAATAGTTTTAAAATATTAAGATTACTTCTATTTTATTTTATTCATGAAATTAAACCAAACTAAATCAATTTGACTAAATATTTTGTGGAGGGGAGGAGTGAGTGTACCAAAGGTTTTTCTTATCAACTCATTAATTTTTTAATTTTTTTTTTCAATTTGTTAGTTCAGGCTATCAAAAACATGTGACAATATAGTGATAGTAATACTATATATGAATTAAGAAAAGATAGTTAGCCTTCGTTTGGGAAGTTGTAACCCGAGGCTTTTTGGTTATTTTAGTTTTTAAAAAAATAAAATAGACTTTTTAATTCGATAAAACAAAACATCACATTCAACCTATAATCATTACATTTTTTTTCTTATAAAAGTTTAAAAAGCCAAAAAGCCCATTCTAAACAAGGCTTCTTAGCCTCAGGCAGGCCTCGTCTGGGAATAGATTTTTTTAGTAACTTTTTGACTTTTTGTCTAAAATATGATGTAAAAAAACTAGTACGTTTGTGATAACTTTTTAATTTTTTACAAAAAAGATGTGTACAAAATAGAGAGAAAATAAAATCTTTGACTTTTTGATATAGGTTGTTGGCTTTTTAATTTTTTTAGTGACTTTTTGACTTAAAAAAAACACTTATCAAACGAGGCCTAAAATAATCGAAAAACCAAAAAACTAAAAAATCAACCCACTCCCCAAACCAACCCTAATACGAACTTTTTAAATTTACATGAGTTATTTCTGGAAAAAATTGTAAAAAAATCTAATTTACCGATTGTGTAAGGTGTTAAGTCTAGTAAAAAAAAAAATTATTAGTGATAAATTCACGTTTTGTGAAATAATTTGATGAGAAATCATTTTATTATTTTTAAAGACATTTTATTTTCAAATTTACCATTTTAATTTTTATTAACAACTATCTGTTGAAATTTTTTTTCTATCTATCTGTTGAAATTCTTGTTATATTTTTTCCTATCTGTTAAAATTCTTGTCCTAATTTTTTCTATTTATTGACATCTCCTTTTATCTATTAAATTTTTTGAACAGATTTGGACCTTTAGGAATCTACTCCTAGCCTTTTGAACATATCTGAGCATTTTTTTGAATACATCTGTTCAATCCCCAAAGCACGATCTCATCCTCTTCGAACAGTTGAACCCTCAAAACCTCTGATATCCATTACAAACCAATAACAACATATTCAAATCTCTTGTCCAACAAAATCAACGCGTCATTGGCTCGCTCAGCCTGCTCATACACCATGATCATTGCTGTCCAACAAACCAAGTCTCTCTTAGACATTCTATCAAACACCTTGCGACCATCATTAGTCAAACTGCATTTCGCATACATGTCAACCAAATCAGCCTCAACATACATATCTGAATTGAACCCAACTCTTATGACTTTTGATTCACATCGGCAGCAACTATAAAAATAAAAATCATAAGAAACATATTATTGTATTTGTAGAATATATTATTACATTACATGAGATGAAGCGATACCTTGGAACCGCTAGGATCTGTGAAGGGCAGGGAGTTTTGGTCAACTGAGAGATCGGCGGCATTGAGGATGATGAACTTAGTATGGGAGACGACGTTTACGGTGATTTCGACGGCACTGGTGAACTTACAGCTGACGAGGTATAGACGTCCCCGAACGTCCCGGGAGGGAATCCCGTTTTGTTCATTGGGCTCACTACAGTTCAGGACTCAATGTCACGGTCCTGTATCTAATCTCGCAGAGTGCAATGCAAGACCGATGAATGATCAAAGAGTCCAAATCCGGCAAATCGTTTTCAAAAACAGATTTTTAGAAAGAAGTGCCAAACATAGACTGCTTTGCCAAATACAGAGTCGCCACCTAAATATTTTATTTTGGGGGAATTTAGGAAACCCTGACTCGTGCCTAAGGCCACGTGTCCGTCATCACCAAAGTTGCCTCGGCTCGGGAACTTGGGTACGATTGGGGAAGGTCACTTCGTGAGCACCCCCGCTCGCCCGATCAAAGATAGGCCTCTACTAACCATGACATCGAGTTTTGAAAACATTATGTGCTCTTATCTCGGTTATTAGCCTAGAATTACTATGTGATGCGCGCAGCATACAAGTATAGACTGAATCGCCTGAGTTGGAACAAAACATTTCATGTTCGTTTTGAAAAACGGTTTGAAGGTGTTACTCGCAAGTAGGCTAAGACGTGGATTTTGCCACCCTCAAGTGGGCTTAGAAAACATAGTGATTTGCCACTATCAAGTGGGCTTAAAACTCACAATCGATGAATTGTTCCAATTCAAGTAATCCAACCTTCACCCACAAGCATTCAAGCAGATATATCACATAAGCACTTAGCCTCATGGTAAGCATGCTATCATGGCAGTCACTCATACACATGCAAAGAGGCTAAAGCATAAAAGCTTACCTAGTACTCCGAGCCAAAACAGAAGCCAGTTAGTAATCAAATGCATGATCCTAACTATGCTGAAATGCCTAATGCAACACATACAGGAATGCAACTAAGATAGGCTCGGCTATTCTAAGATGGCAGGGGAAATGCAACAAATAACATGTATTCAACTCGAAATTGAAATACAATGTAGTTAGTATGATGCGCTGAGCCCGGTACATGCAAGACAGAATGAATGCAAACATGCGAGCATAAGTATGCTAATTGAAACGTGCCCTAAACTAACCATCATAAGCTGGTAAATAAAAGGGAGAAAGACGTGGGGTTGGAAGACATACATCACACGCACGCACACTTATTACAAAGTTGCCCTCCTCGGAGAGTCTGAATAAATAATACAGACCGAATAAATAATTAACTACTCCAGCTAATTAAATATTACAAAACCCTAATTAATTAACAAATTAACTAAGAAACGAAATAAACTAGTATGCAGATCTATGGACCGCCTCAACTCTGTTCCGAATGATGAAAGATGCATGCATGCTCGAGTCACCTTGTCGGGAAATTCCTCGCGATGCCCCGATTTGCCTCTATTTGCAATTGATCCCGGAATATTGTACAAAGCTCTAGAAAGCTGCTGGTTTTTGGTTTGCTGCAATAGAGAGCAAGAAAGGGGCATGGCAAAGTATTTTCAACATATGTATGCATGACCACTCTCCCCGTCATTGCATAAGCTCTAGGGAGTGTAGTCCTCGATCCTCGTGCCATCAATCACGCATCTCGATGCATGATGGCCGAGGAGTCGAATTACATGACTCAATGTGAAATGAATGCACACATAAACACAACAAGGCCTAAACTCCATCATGGGTAATCCGGAGTGTCGGCGACCGAGAACCGAGGCACGTTTCGTCACTTGGAGTACGAAACGTCCCTCGTTTCCCGTGTTTGGACTAAATCCTATTCCAAACACGATGCAATATACATGGCATGCACGATGTGACTCGGACTATGCAACCTAAATGCAATGCGACTAAATGATGCAAACATGCAGAGAATGACATGCAAACATGCTACTAGCATACACAATGCTATGAACTACATGGCATACTCGATGTAAGACACCTTATGCAACAATATGACAACATATGATTAGCATACACAATGCGAATATCAAATGGCATACTCGATGCAACGAACTACATGGCATGCGCAATGCTATGACTAGAATGGCATACACAATGCAAGATGGACTTAAACCAAGATGGGTGAGCCTCAGCCACATCCAAATCAGTGGCCAAACATGATGGAATGAAAGGTAGGAACACTCATGCAAACATGCCCGATGCAAGGGACCTGACCTAAGGCATCAAATGCCACTCTACCAAAGCATGGCAAGGGATGAAACATGGCATACAAACACACATTTTCCAGCTCTGAACACATGATACACAATGGTCCTAAAACATGGAAACACCTCAACATATGCATGCAATAGGCCCCAAAACACAAAGCTAGGCAAGAGTATTGAACTACAACCATGCATAGCAAGCATCATTCAACCATGAGGCATAAAAATAGAGCTAAGGCAGTCCAAAACATGCACAAAATCAGTTTAAGGCATGGCCAAAAAGTGCTAGATTCATAGACCAAAATAGCATGCAATACAAGCTAGTGAAGAGGGTTTACACTACAAGTATATGAAGCATTCAAGAGGTCACTAAACCAGTGAAATTCAGAAGTATGCCATGCCAAATAATGCCCAAAAACTCATGGAAACATGGTCAATGCATGCAAGAATGATATGTTCCTTTGAAAGACCAAAAGAAGGGTTATTCTACACATGCATAATGGACATCCAAAAAGACAAAATCACCTCTGGATAGAGGTTATGAAGGCCCTAAAACTCACTAAAAAGGGTCTGAAATGAGACTAGGAAGCATGCAAGTAAAGGCTCCTTTGAAAGGCCATGAAGAGGGTTACTCTACACATGCAAGATGGACATCCAAAATGGCAAAAAAGGCTCTGGACAGAGCCTATGCAGGTCCTAAAACCTACCAAAAATAGCCTGAAACATGCTCAAGAAGTATGCAAATACGGGCTCCTTTGTAAAGCCAACAATGCTAGTAAACAAGACAAGGGGTGAGAGGGTCACCCCTCTCTGATTTTGGGGCTCAAAATAGCATGCTAACCACTGAAAATCCACTAGATTTCAGTGGCTAAGAGGCCAAACAAAGCACAATACAAAGGCCTTAATGCATGGCTCAAAACAAGATGAAAACAAGCATGCAAGGGGGTAGATGACCCCCAACAGAAAAAAAAACCTTAAACAAACTTCAAGAGGAACTCAAAATAAGACTTTTTTCAGTTTATGACAAAACCCAAAAATGCTTGCAAATATAGCTAAGATATGAAGCAAAATAGGGACCAAAAGGGGAATAAGAGAGTTACCCTTGTAGCCAAGAAAGACAGCAGCTTCTGGACCAAGAAAGTGGCTCCTCAATCTCTGAAAATAAGCTCCAAGGTGCTTAAATGGATGATGGAGAAGTGTGGTTGTGAGGTGTAGTGCAATGGGGCCAAGAACCTAGCACTTTTGGGACCAAAATAGAGAGGTGTATAGAAATAGGTGTATGTATGCCTTGGCCAAAAATCTGAACCTTTGCTAATGAGGGAGAGGGTTTCTCTTATAGGAGAACAAAGGTCCAAGCTTCTCTTGGAAGCTTGGAGCAAAGGGCCAAGCTTCTTGAGGAAGCTAGAGCAAATGGGTCAAGCTTCCTTAAGAAGCTAAGAAAGGTTCAAGCTTCTCTTAGAAGCTTGGAGCAGAGGGGCAAGCTTCTTTAAGAAGCCAAAACAAGAGGGTCAATCCTCCATACACGTGTATGGAGGACGGAGCAAATGCCTCCCAGCTGGCACAGCTGGAAGCAACTCAGTGAGACAAAAAAGGAGAAAGCTGGCCGACCAGTTCAGGTGGTCGGCCGACCACTCCCCCTGGTCGGCCGACCAGTTCAAAAGGTCCAAGGTGGTCGACCTGCTCCTAGGGTGGTCTCCAAGCTGAAAGCAAGCAAGTGGTGTAGTGGGAGACCTGTAAAAGTGGCTCAAAAACCAAGGAGACCAGCTTCCTGACAAGAAAATCGGCCGGCGGGAGAAGAGGTGGTCTCCAAGAGAAAAGGTGGTCTCCCACCCTTGTACCACCTTCCAAACAATGAAAATAGGGTCCACACCAAAAATGAACCAAGACGGATACAAAACGAGGGTTCGGGAGCCAAAACGCGCAGCCGGGTGCCCCGAAAACTGACTGTTAAGCATCGAAAGTGGCGCGCGACCACAAAGGTGGTCTCCCAGGCCACAGTGTCCCTCTAGAGAGAGGAAACAAGGTGTGTGCCAAAAACCGGAGCAAACGGAGAAAGTTAAGTGGTCCCGAACCGAGGGGCACGACCGACGGCTCCGAAAACCAGAAATTAGTCTCCAAATGGGAACAGTGGTCCACGACCACGAAAAGTAGCCTACGGCCACTAAGAGATGGTCTACGAGACCTCTCCCTCCCTTCGGGAAGAGAAAACAGAACCTGATTCGCAAACCGAGGCAAAGCACAAAAGAGTCCTGAAGTTCGGAGGCAAGGCTCTCAGCCGAGACTTCGTAACCTCAGAACGAGCACAATATGCGCAATCACCGAGCGCTCAATCGATGACGTCTGAGTCTTAAGGTCGGTCAAAAATGGGGTGTCTACAGTTGTCCCTCTTTGACAGAACTCGGAAGTCATACGTGACGGGAGTGAATGTCAAAGCCCAGAGACGACTCATTTTTGACAAGGCCGAAGACTTAGACAAACAGGCAAGATAAACGAAGAGATGTGCCCGCAGGCACGCCCGCAGGCAGGGGGCAAAATGCAAAACGAGATGCACAAAGCTGAATGTAACTCATGACCACGCAAAGCAGCAAGCTGTAATGAAGCAAATATTCACAATAGATGCAACAGTTCTAAACGAGAATGCAAGGCGAAACTACATTTCATGTAGTAAGAGTGTAAGAGAATTACAATTCTCGCTACGTTTCACACGGAGAAGAAACAATACCTGTGCGGCTCATCTGGTCGCACCAGCTTCAAATGAACCGTACATACAATATCGTGCCTACAAAAGAGAGAAGCTTAACAAGCACAACATAGTTAGCAACATATGTTCAATGCTATATCGAACGCAGACAAACATGGTGTCAGCGACAAAAAGTGCATCGCAATGCTAGAGAAACGCACGCGGCGACGCAAGTTAAGCATGGAGGGCATGACAATACCAATGAAACATGCGTGACAATGCAAGTGACGTGCATAACAATGCAAGTGGCGTGCATAACAATGCTGGATAAGTGCGATTTCAAAAGCATGTTTGAAACAAAACATCGAGCAAAGAAATGCAAGCCTCGACGAGGGCAACTCAAACGCGACCTCTGATTTACGTGTCGGAAGGGTCGCAATGTACTAAAAAAGGATACACCTTGCTTTTGGCGAGCAACAACGAGCCACGCGTCGAAGATTGAATTTGAAGTTCACGCGAAGGGATTTCGCGCCGAAAAGTGCACTTTCCTTGTACTTTCTCAAGAGCCGGGGACTCCGATCACCACCAAAATTTGCAGGGAGCTCAAAAATACATTGGAGATCATCCAGGAGGGCCACCGACCACCCTAGAGTGCCACTGACCAGGTTTGGTGCAAGGGGGTGGTCGGCCCGCTAGGAAATGTGGTCGGCCGGCCACTTTGCCAAAATGGGGGCAGTTTTGTCCTTTTGCATTCGGATATTTAAATACACTTGGCCAAGACACTTTTGCTCACAACTTCAAGTCCGAAATTAGTCCCTCTTGCTTCCTAGACCACTTTCTCTCTCAGATCTGCTCTTTATACGCGTTTTCCAACGCCCCACGCGAAGTTGTTTCGCGAAATCTTTCAGTTTTCTTCACTTTGGACCGATTAAAATTTGATTTCGGAGCTTTTTTCTCCATTTTCACCACTTGAGGTAAGTTTGTCTCGACATTTGGAACATTTTCTCAGGAGTTGACTTTTGTTGACTTTTTCATTTCTCGAGAGTTGACTTTTTCCAATTTTGGCTTATTTCGCTCATTTTTGTTCCTTTTTGCAGATTTCTCGAAATGGCGGGTCATCTTCCTCATGGTGGAGGTCCTCCAGGTGCCGAGGATGAGCCGGACATCATGTCATTGCCCCCGAGAGTTCGGCCCTTTGATCCCGAGAGGTACGACCCTCCGGAGCACATCCTTCCCCCGAGTGTTTTCTACCATTTCACCGACTTTGATCGTCGGGCGCCCGCAGACCTGCTGTTATGGGAGCCAGAGTCCCATCTCTCTCACCAGGCACGAGAGGTACGTACTTCATTTTTACATTTTCTGCAATATATTATGCATTTCTTGCGCATTTCATGCTTTTGCTATGTATGCTTATCCACTCGTTCTGAACACATTTGCGCACCATACTTCTGCTTATTTTAGCATATATCTCACAACACAGACTTCTGTTGAGTTGGCACACAGCTTGTTCTGAACACTTAGTCTATAACATAGCATTCTGTTTGTATTTTGAACACACAGCTCAATCACTCGAATTTCTGAACACGCAGCTCATACTTTTCATCGTGAACACGCAGCCCACAGTTTTTGAAAGTTGAACATGCAGCCCAAACTCTTGATTATGAACACACAGCCCATATTTTCTAAAATTTGAACACGTAGCCCAAACTCTTGATGGTGAACACACAGTCCACGGTTTTTGAAAGTTGAACACGCAGCCCAAACTTTTGATGGTGAGCACACAGCCCACGGTTTTTGAAAGTTGAACACGCAGCCCAAACTTTTGAGGTGAACACACAGCCCACTGTTTTTGAAAGTTGAACACGCAGCCCAAACTTTTGATGGTGAACACACAGCCCACGGTTTTGAAAGTTAAACACGTAGCTCAAACTTTTGAGGTGAACACACAGCCCACAGTTTTTGAAAGTTGAACACGCAACCCAAACTCTTGATTATGAACACACAGCCCACATTTTTTGAAATTTGAACACGCAGCCCAAACTCTTGATTATGAACACACAGCCCACATTTTCTAAAATTTGAACACGCAGCCCAAACTCTTGATGGTGAACACACAGTCCACGGTTTTTGAAAGTTGAACACGCAGCCCAAACTTTTGATGGTGAACACATGGCCCACGGTTTTTGAAAGTTGAACACGCAGCCCAAACTTTTGAGGTGAACACACAGCCCACTGTTTTTGAAAGTTGAACACGCAGCCCAAACTTTTGATGGTGAACACACAGCCCACAGTTTTGAAAGTTGAACACGCAGCCTAAACTTTTGAGGTGAACACACAGCCCACAGTTTTTTGAAATCTAAACACGCAGCCCAAACTTTTAAGGTGAACACACAGCCCACATTTTTCTGAAATCTGAACACGCAGCCCACACACTTCAATTCTGAACACACAGCTCATATACTTTATGTTGAACACGCAGCTCACACACTTCAATTCTGAACACACAGCTCACATACTTTACTGATGAACACGCATCTCATTCATTGCATTTGCACTCAACTCATACTGAACACGCAGTCCACAACATTGTATCTGATTTGGTTTGTATACGGTTCATACTTTCATTTTGAAACTGAATACATGTGTTCATTCTAAATGCAGGTATCTTCCCGTGTTACACGAGGCTATGGCTCGATCATCGCTAGGGAATGGTACGCAGAGCTCCCAGAGGCCGTTCGTGATCTGGTTAATGAGGCAGGGTTCGGACCCTTCTGCGCGGGGATATCTCGCTACCCTGCGAGCAGGACGCTGATGGGGGCACTCGTGGAGAGATGGTGGGACACCACCAACTCTTTCCACTTTTCGGCTGCCGGGGATATGACGATGACCCCGTTTGACTTTGCCCTGTTGACTGGTCTTGACGTGGCCAGCCGACCGGTCCCCTATGACGAGGATATGGGCGAGTGGGAGGCCGCCTGGATCTATCTGTTGGGAGCGCGCCCACCGATTGATAGATCTTCGGGTAGAGTCAGGTATACTTGGTTTTCCGCACATTACAGGGGGACTACGCCCGGGACTCTCGAGGAGACAGAGCAGTATGCTCGAGGGTTTTTGATGTTCCTCCTCGGGACTACTTTGTTCTCCGACAGGGGGAACACAGTTGGGCTATATTTGCTCAGTGCTCTAGTGGACCTATCACAGGTTAGTCAGTACGATTGGAGTGGCGCCGGCCTTGCCACCCTTTATTGTTACATGAGTGCGACCTCCCGCGAGTGGGGGAACATAGTCGGCGGCTATTGGAGAGCCCGGGAGGTACTTTCTGCCCTCTTGATTTACATTTCTGCTTTTCATTATCTGTACACTGCACACGCGGCACACTTTACGTTCTGTACTTTACACTCTGCTCTCAACATTCTGCATTTATATTCTGCACTCAGCATTCTGTATTCTGATGGTTATTGCCTTGTTTTCCACAGCTATGGGTTTTCGCGTACTTTCCGACGCTAGCCCCAGAGCTCGAGGTGGAGGCGCCTCTTGTGATCCCTTACTCGCTCGTATTTGAGGGCCAGTACCGGCCGAGAGCTCGGGAGACTCTGCCCTACCTGCGGTAGTTCTTCGATACAGTGCGGACGACCGAGGTAATTCAGAACTCTCAGTTCTCCATGTTTTCATCTTTGATTCATCTTGTACATTTACGATTTCTAATCGGCTTATGCATTAGTTATCCGCAGATCACATGGCAGCCCTGGGCGCCCTTGGGTGGAGATACCCGATTTCAATTTCCTGGGGGGTAGGCCGCTTCTCGGTACAGGATCCTATTTGAGGGGCCAGTTGGCAGGGCCTGGTTTCTGGGGGACTGCTTCATGCGCCAGACGATGGGCTATCCTGAGCAGAGTATCCCTGCAGTACCTCCGGATGATATGCGATCGACTGAGGGACTCACTCCCCAGGAGGTTGATTTGGCCATACTGGGCACTGATGCAGTTCTACATTTGGAAAAGGGGGAGTACGCGACCTACCGTCATACATACTTGATGCCCCCATTGACAGGTGTCCACACTCCTAAGAGGAGGTCTACTGACATGCATCATCGAGTCGAGTCCGGGCTATAGATGCTCCTTCGACCAGCAGGGCGGGCACATCAAAAGGTGGGACTGGACTGGTTCCCCCGATTCCCCCGACTTATCATCACGCCGGGTGGCCAGATCTTCCGACCGAGTTGACTGGATGGCGATACGGGTCACCTTACCCGATTCCATTGGAGCCCCCAGTGCCTGGTCACCGATACGTCAGAGACCCTGACTTGCCACCGGTATGCTTTACAGTTTTGAGATATTTGGACATTTATCCATTCACTGATAACTTGCACTTGCATCTGCAGCCTCCCATTGAGTACATGGATAGGATGTTCGGAGTGGTGGCCTCGCTTGAGGGCATGGTTCTACGGAGGGAGACACAGCTATTCATTGTCGGCGTCTCGGTGCTTTTCGATTTCCTTGCATTTATCATACTTCTGATGACATGCAGTATTTACCCATTTCACTACATTGCTTAACTGTATGCGTAGAGCACATCTGACACACACCACATTCATACATTGTATCTGCATGCACCCACTCTATGTAGCATTCTTGTCTCTGCATCTGATATACATGTTGGCTAATGTACTCAAATTGTCCTTTTCAGATGCCACCACTACAGGCCGAGCCATCCAGGCCTTCTCGAGGGGCTGGAAGAGGGGACTCGTCTCACAGACGAGGCAGGCGCAGAGCACCTATCATAGATGACGAGGAGTCCAGCGAGGAGGAGGAGTCTGCGCATCCTCAGTCAGAGACATCTGCAGGCAGAGAGGATGACTCTGAGTTCGGTTTTGAGGGCGGAGGTGATGCCGAGGAGGGTTCCGAGGACAGCAGCTCCGATTCAGATGGTGGTGCTGGTGGAGATGGTGCAGGGACTTCTCAGCCGAAGAGGACGAAGAGGGCCTCTTATTCTTGCACTTGAGAGCACTGATGTAGATGTTCCTGCTTTATTTGCCTTTTTTACTAGTAGTTGTAGCACATTTGTAGACACCCCATTTTTGACCGACCTTAAGACTCAGACGTCACCAGTTGAGCGCTCGGTGATGTTGCATATTGTGCTCGTTCAGAAGTCTCAGAGTCGCGGCCGTGAGCCCTGCCTCCGGACTTCCGAACCCTCTTCTGTACCTTGTCTCGGTTCGCGAACCAGACTCAGTTTTCTCTGTTTCTTTTCCTGAGGGGAGGGAGAGGTCCCGTAGACCATCTCTCAGTGGCCGTGGGCTACATTTCGTGGTCGTAGGCCATTTTACCCATTTCGGAGCCCGGTTCCCGGTTTTCGGAGCCGTCAGGCCGTGTGCCTCGGTTCGGGACTGCTTAACCATCTCCGACTGCTCCAATTTTTGGCATGCATCTCATTTACTCCCTTTCAAGGGACACTGAGGTCTGAGAGACCCACTTTGTGGCCGAATGCCACTTTCGTTGCTTAACGGCCTATTTTCGGGACCCCGAACTGCGTGTTTTGGCCCCCGAGCATTCGTTTTGCATCGGTTTTTGTTCATTTTTGGCAGGTACCTCTGTTTTATCACCAGGAAGGTCACTGAAGGGTCGGAGGCCATCAATTGTCTCAGCAACCAGTTATATTCCTCCGGCGCCCTCCGACGCCCGTTTTTATCATTTCCGAGCCAATGTTGACCACCCTAGGGCCATTTTCTTCAACCCCAAACCACATATTTGTGTTGTACACACATGGGAGGACCCTAAAAGTCTATGGTAGGCCAGTAATTCAAATTGAACCTTTTGAACCCCTCCTAAAGGTGGCATATTCTCTCTCCTGTTTTAGAGTTGTCAATTTTGAATCACAGGGTTGTGTTGAGGAGACCTGGGAGGACACCAATATCTGGTGGCCGGCCAGAAATTGTTTTGGACCATTTTGCCCCTTGGCCGACCGGCCATAGGGGGTGGCCGGCCGGCCACCTGCAACAAAAATAGCAGGCCGGCCATGCTCCTTGGGATGTGTGCTTTACAGCTGTATAGCTTTTTTCCCCAAAATATCTGATTTCGGGGGACTTTTGTAGAGAGGCGAACTTAATCCCAAAGCTCTCCACACTTTTTCTCCCCCTTTCTCCTCCACTCTTGCTTACATACAGCAGCTCCCTCTCTATCTCAAGGGTTGAAAAACTTGCTTTGAGGATACACATACATATCTCTCCATTTCTCTCTCATTTTCTCAAGTTTTGGCTCCATTTCTTCACTACCACCAAGCACCACTACCACCATTCCATTTCCAGCAGCTTGGGGAGCTTTCCAGCAGCTAGGAAGCAACATTCCTTGGTCCAAGAGATAGCAAAAGTTTGGTCTTCAAGGGTAAGTTCATCTTTCCCTCTTTTGTAGCACTTTTTTGCACCATTCTTCTAGCCTAGTTGCTTGCTGTTTTGGGCTCCGACCCTAACTGAAAGGGTCATTATTTTGAGCTATTCTACATGTTTGTTTAAGGGCTCAACCCTGTTTGAGCCCCCCATTTGGTACTTTCTTCAATACCCTCTTGTATGCCATTATTTTGCATGGTATTTCTAGCCTATTTTTGATCTGTTTTTGAGCATGATATAAACTGTGAGTTGGCTTATTTTGAACCCCTCTACAACATTGTATAAGGGCTCAACCTTGTTTGGGACCTCCATGCATGACTTGCCATTGAACCCCTCTTTGGCCCCCATTTTTGCATGCTTTGTGAGCTTACCTTTCCTTTGTTTTTAGGCCATGATCAGAACTGAAAGTGGCCATATTTTGACCTTCTTGGCATATCTTATTAAGGGTCTTTGGCTGTTTGGTGAATTCTTTGTATACCTCATGTTATAGCCTCTTGTTGGCCTATTTCTTGCATGGCATTTTTAGCATGTTTTCATACTGATTTGAGGCTTGTCATCTACTGTAAATGTTCATGTTTTTAGGCCCTCTTCAGTGTTGAAGAAGGGTCTTTTTCCATTTGGGCTTTGCATCTATCACTTGCTT
The DNA here is from genome assembly GCA_036172215.1 of Camellia granthamiana. Lineage (NCBI taxonomy): Eukaryota > Viridiplantae > Streptophyta > Magnoliopsida > Ericales > Theaceae > Camellia > Camellia granthamiana. The sequence goes on from CM069904.1 coordinate 80,565,678, forward strand.
CATTGCTTCCCTTGCGGAGCCATTTTTGTATGCCATTTTTGCCCTACTTGTGATTGCTGTTTGGCCTTGTTTTGTACTGTAAAAATGTGAGTTTTGGGGCTTCCTTACTTCTGCTTTTTCATGTCTTGTTCAAATTATGCATGTATTGTATAGCTGTAAGCCATTTCGGATGCCTAGTTTTGCATTTCGGGAGAGATTCCTTACATCGGGTATTATTTCGCCTCATTTCGGGGCTGTTTTGCCCATCATTTTGCTACTGATTTTTTCATGTTTGCATGTCATATTTCGTGTCTTTGCCATGTCTCATTAGAGTGGCATTTCGGTGCCTGAGGGTCCGTTCTCGGTTTGCGTGCACGCGTGCACGCATTTCGAGGTGTCTTGTTTTTATCTGATGGCCTCTTATGTGAGTGTGGCTGAGGCTCTCTCATGTTGGTGTAAGCCCATTATTGCATTGCGTATGCCATTTCATCCGTAGCATTGTGTATGCCCGGTTATGTATTACCTCGTATAGCGTGTATGCCATTCCATGACATTGTGTATGTTAGGATCGCATATTAGTTGCATTTCACGCATATCATGCATATTGCATCGTGTTCGGGATAGGAGCTAGCCCGGGCACGGGAAACGAGGTGCGTTCCGTACTCCGAGTGACGGAACGTGTCTCAATTCCCAAGTCACCGACACTCCGGATTATCCGTGATGGAGTTAGGTTTTATTGTAGTATTCATATGCATTCATCCTATATTGAGTTGTGCAATTCGGCTCCTCGGCCATCATGCATCGATATGCGTGATTGGTGGCACGAGGATCGAGGCATGCATATATCTGTGAAATACATTGCTATGCCCCTTTCCTGCTCTCTGTTGCAGCATATCAAGAATCAGCGGTCTTCCGAAGCTTGGCACGCTTTTCGAGAAACATTGCGAAACAGAGGCTAATTGGGGCATCCCAGTGGATTTCCGCGCAAGGCAGCCCAAACATACATCGTTCATCAGAAGCAAGGCAGTCCCTGGCTTGCATGCCAGTTTACGGTTTTCTTAGTTAATTTGTTAATTAATTAGGGATTTGTATATTATTCGGACTGTAATATTTGGACTGTATTATTCTTTCATTTGGGACTGTATATTTATTCGGACCCTCTGCGCGAGGGCATAATTGTAATAAGTGTGCGTGAGTGTGATGTATGTCTTCCAACCCCACGTCTTTCTTCCCTTTTATTTACCTGCTTATGATGGTTAGATTAGGGCATGTTTCAATTAGCATACAGTATTATAGCATGTTTGCATTCATTCATCTGTTTTGCATGCACCGGGCTCGGCGCATCATACTAACTGCATTTGTATTTCAATTCTAAGTTGAATACATGTTAGTTGTAGCATTTCATATGCCATGTTTAGAATAGCCGAGCCTGCTATAGTTTGCATCTTTGCATGTGTTGCATTAGGCAATTCTGTGTATCTAGGATCATGCATGGATTTCTAATCAGCTTCTGTTTTGGCTTGGAGTACTCGGTAAGTTTTATGCTTTAGTATCCTTGCATGCGTGTGAGTGTTGCCATGAATAGCATGCTTACCATGAGGCTAATTGCTTATGTGATATAACTGCCTGAATGCCTGTGGGTGAAGGTTGGGTTATTTGGATTGGAATAATTCATCTAATGTTTGTTTTAAGCCCACTAGATAGTGGCAAAACCCTGTTTTCTAAGCCCACCTGAGGGTGGCAAAATCTGCATTTTAAGCCTACCTGCGGGTAGCAAACTATCTTTCAAACAAACAAACATGAAGTGTTTTGTTCCAATTCCGGCGACTCAGTCTATACTTGTATGCTGTGCGCATCACATAGTAACCTAGGCTAATAACCGGAATAAGAACATACAATGTTTTCAAAATAAGATATCATGGTTAGTAGAGGCCGGTCTTTGACCGGGCGAGCGGGGGTGCTCACGAAGTGACCTTCCCCAATCGTACCCAAGTTCCCGAGCCGAGGCAACTTTGGTGATGACGGACACGTGGCCTTTGGCACCGAGTCAGGGTTTCCTAAATTTCCCAAAAATAAAATATTTAGATGGCGACTCTGTTTCTGGCAAAGCAGTCCATGTTTGGCACTTCTTTTAAAAAATCTGTTTTCAAAACGATTTGCCGGATTTGGACTCTTTGGTTCAAGATTTAGAACTGTGACAATCAAGTCCTTGAACTGTAGTGAGCCCAAATGAACAGAACGGGACTTAACCCTCCCGGGGCGTTCGGGGACGTCTACAGTTTCTGGCGACTCTGCTGGGGATTTAGAGAACTTAACTCGAACTCGTGATATCTGGTTTTGACTACACTTGTGTGTTTCTTTGCATTGCATTTGCATTGGTGCGCCTAGGACACCGTGTTTGCCATCTGCTATTCCTGAGCGGTTTGCCGGAGGCTTGTCTTGTCAAGGCATGTCCATAAGGCTGACCGGTTACGGGCTCTGCCAGTATGGGAACACAAACCCCGGTTTTACCGGGGCACCCTTTTTGACCATTCGACCTAGTGCATATTCGGATCCATAGTGACCATTCCAAGCTAGGACAGGTTGCTTACCCGTTTATAGGTTGTTTGAAGCCGCTGTGTGCGTAGTGAAACCCTAGTTCCTGACAAAATAGGACAGGGAAACCCTACCCCAACATAGGGGTGATTTGGCTCTCACTTATCTGTTATGTGCTTGTTAGAGTGCGTCTCTACAGGGAATGCATGTATCAGTTTATGAGTTTGGGCATCAGGCCTGCGGGCATCAGTTTATGAGTTTGGGCATCAGGCCTGCGGACATCAGTTTTTGAGATTAGGCATCACGCCTGCGGGCATCAGCCAGTTATATGAGAATCAGTTATCTGCGGGTATCGGATTCAGTTTTGGGGAACAGTGATATAGGAACAGTAATCAGTGATTGAGGACAGTGTATACCCAGCTTATCAACCGTGTGTTGTATGCCCGACTGTGTGTTGTGTATTTAATTTAAGCTGTTATGCTGTCCGTTTATCTGGTTATTTATTTCCTTTTCGCTTTATTTATCTTTTTGCTAAGGCAGGTTTGTAGCATAATTGCTTCCGAACCAGTAGATATTTCCCAAGCACTTTGGACACGAGGTCGCCGACTCATTCGATCCGAGGATCTGGTTGACGGACATCCAGTGTTCCACTCTCTCCCCCCAGTTGTTAGAAGAAGGCCGAGGAGGCGCAGTGTGTCAGAGCAGAGATTACCGGGGCAGCAGTCTACTTTAGCAGCAAACAGTCGGACTGAGGTTTCTGTTTCCGCTATAGAGATACACTTACCGGTTATTCAGATGGATCCGCAGAATACATCAGGGATGGAGGCGATGATGCGTCAAATGCATGAGAGCATGAAACAAATGCAAGAAGATGCCACCCGCCAAGCGGAGTTCTCCAAGCAGCAGGCTGCTGTCATGGCCCAGCAGGCCGAGCTGATCACTAGGCTGCAACAGCAGAATGCGGCATCTGCTTCACATCAGGTTCCTCCTCCACCCGGAGCTCCATTACCCGAGCAGGCATCCACTGGTCAGAATGCCCTGCCAAATCCCCAGAATACCCCCCAGAACACCCAGAACACCCTACCCAATGTCCAGAATATTCAAGAGGACACAGGCCATCCAATGGGGCTGGCTCCGCCCCCGCTTCTGCCTCAACTGTCCAAGACCCATACACCTGCCAACCATCCGGACTCTCCCTTCGAGTTCGAGATAGACCATACAGCTCTGAAATTGAGCAAACTGGAGAAGCTTTTTAAGAAGTCCCAGGGGGTGAAGGCCATCCCAGACATCGAAGATGGGTATACCGATGTGGCCGTAACATTGCCAGACAGATTTAAGATGCCACAGATTGATCGTTTTGATGGGTCCGGGGATCCTATGGTCCATCTTCGGCTATTCTCAGACATCCTGCGGCCAATGGGCCTAACCTGACCACAAAAGCTTTCCCTGTTTGGCCGAACTTTGTCGGGTGTGGCAGCCATTTGGTACGCGAAGTTAGAAGATGAGGTAAAGAGAAGCTGGGATGAGATGGCTGAGGCCTTCGTTGCACAGTACTCATACAATACACAGATCGAGATTACAACTCGTGATCTCGAAACGACGAGGCAAGAGGCCAATGAGACTTTCTCAGACTTCGTAACTCGATGGAGGGCAAAGGCATCGATGATGACCTTGAGGCCTACAGACAAAAATCAAATTAGGATGATTGTGCGCAATCTCCAACCAAAACTCATGTAGAAGATAATCGTACTCCCCTTTCCCACCTTCTCAGACTTACACGAGATGGGGGTACAGATCGAGGATGCGATGAAGCAAGGTCTGATTGACCAGGACCGGGAGCAACCCCGGAGGACATTTAACCGCAACAACAACGCAGGCCCGAGTGGCGCTGCAAATACAAGGACTTCGGAGGTCAGTATGGTCACCACCACTCCCCCTCCCCATTCAAGGCCCGTGGCGGCCACACCCTTTTCTAGTACATCCGGGAGCAGTACCCAAACCCCGAAATACCAGTCCAGAGGCCAAAGAACCTTCACTCCACTATACATGCCTTTGTCCAAGGCTCTCGGGGTTCTAATCAAAACGGGGCATCTGAAACCCCTAGAGTCGAGGCCATTACCAAATCCACTCCCCCCTTCCCACAACCCGGCCAAGTACTGTGCGTTCCACCAGCAGCATGGCCATGATACAGACCAATGTTTTCGGCTGCGTCACGAGATTCAGGATCTCGTTGACAAAAATATTATTCTGCCTCCCGAAAGACCCAACGTCACAACCAACCCACTCCCTACCCATAACCAAGATCCACCACCCAAAAGAGTCAACCTTATCTAAACTGGGGTCGTATCCTACGATCCTAGTATCTATATTACTCCCTCTCACCTACCCAAGCCGGAGGTGATCCTTCTTGACTGCACTGACTTGTGCATGTTGGACACCTTCACAACCCAATCTAAGCCAAAGGTGGTGACTGCTGAAGATGGAACAGGGCAGGATTCAGAGGAAAGTGGAATTGTTGCGCCCGGGATTCACCAGTCTGGAGATTATATTGGAGGAGCCTATGATCCAAGCGAGTACATCTTAGCAGTAGGTCAGTCTGAGCCGAGTGTGGGACTGCCAGAAAAAGCCGAACTGTGCATGATTCAGGGGGACAGACTTGAACAGGGGGTGGATGATCTGACAACAGTGGAGAGGACTTTGCCAACCTCCAGTTCTTCAACGACCAAGAATCAGGGGATGCAACGATCAACTGGTTTGAATATGGGGAGTCGGCAGAAATTACCGGATGGTTAGATGATCAGCCAGACGTTGTGGAATTTCAGCCAGAACAAGGCCCGGCAGGGGCGAGTGTATCAATGGTGGCCGGAAGGGTCGAGAGTCAGAATGGATTGCCGGAGAGCGTCGGTACAAAGAATTCCGCTCGGGACTTAAGCATTGTGGATGCAGAGAAAGTGGAACAACAAACTGCAGTGACGCAGTCAGAACAAGAGGAATTTTGGGAGTCCGAGAGAATCAGAAAAGCAAAAGCTCATGAAGGGGCCGGAAGTGCTGCGAGCACGAGAGCGGGACATGCTGTGAGCATATAGGACGAAAGTACCGAGAGTACAAACTTGCCAGAACCAGATAGGTGTCTGTTAAACGCTAGCGGGATGTGGTGGAAAGACGATGACTTATGTCTTGCCCACACAGATGAAGATTGGGCAGGCACTCAGCCAGATGACACCTGGTATCTCGATGAGATCGCTCATATGACAAGAAGTGGGCGGTATTTCAAGCCTCCACACTTAGACCAACCTGAGGCATCTGGGAAAGACAAAGAAGCAGAGAAACAGAGAGAGAAACAAATCGAAGAAGAAGCTGTGCTGAGACAGTTAAAGAAGATACAAGCAGACATCTCCATCTGGGGACTGCTTATGGCTTCGCGGGTGCACAGACAGGCTGTCCTATCTGCTATGGACAAGGCCAAACTCTCTATCGACACTACACCAGAACAGCTGGTTGGGCTGGTTTTTTCGGGAGGAGTTTCCCCGGCATTAACCTTTTCAGATAAGGAACTGCCGCCTGAGGGCGTGAATCATAACAAACCTCTCTACATCTCCGTGGAATGTAGAGACAAGTGGATACCGGTGGTACTTGTTGATACCGGGTCTGCTATCAATGTCTGCCCAGCCAGAACAGCATATGCAATCGGGTTGAAGCCCGCAGACTTCGTCCCGACAACTCAGGTGATCAGAGCATACGATAATACTAGCAGAGAAGTGATGGGGACCGTCAAGATTCAGACAAAGGTTGGACCTGGACAACACGAAATAGATTTCCATGTCTTGGAGGTTCCCGCAACTTTCAACCTACTTTTGGGGCGACCGTGGTTGCACCAGGTGAAGGCCGTCTCGTCCACTCTGCATCAGATGGTGAAATACCCCTATGGAAAGGGAGTAGCCATTGTGTTTGGGAATTCATCGATCCATTCCCCTCCGGAGGTGTCTACACCAGTCCTAGAAATCGAGCACGGCATGGAGGACGTGTTTATGTCACGACCCAAACCCGGCCCTATGGGTTTAGCACCGTAACTGGCCAGTAATCCGAGATTACCGAAGGCCTGCGGAACAGTAATACAGTAAAACAGAGTACAGGGCCTGGCGGAAGCCAATACAGTAAATAACTAGTGTCCATTGAGCTGTGAAAATCTGTATGCCCAAAAACATTTTTCATGCATTCATTCAGTTCAAACAGTACAGTCTATATACAATCATATACATCATTCAGTACGCGAATCAAATCCCTCGATAACAGTACAGTAAACAGTAAACAGTTTATACAATTATACAAAACAGTCAAGAGACAGGTGGGGGACACAAAAACACCCCAAGCCATAGCATGGCGTCTCGGAACCTCGCAGTGAGGCACATAGGCTGGCTTGACAAAACTGGGGGACTAACCCACGCTCCTAGCTCCGGTCTGGCTGCTGAGAACCTACATATATATATAAACAGTGAGCTAAAGCCCAGTGAATAACAATAGGTGTAAAGAGGTTATGAATGAATGTCCTTACAGTAATGAAATCAATTCATTATACAATATTTCGATCTTTCGGTATTTTAATCAATCAGCACTTCAATCAATCAATCATATGTGGTACATCCATTAGCCTATAACAGTAGGTCCAGAAGGACCGGGTCTTAACAGACCCAACAGTAGTGATGGCCATCATTCAATAAACAGTATGGTTCCACAAGGAAACCGACAGAGCTCTGTAACAGTCAATAACAGTAGGTGCTAAGGATGCCACAGTACAGTTCAGAAATAAAGGACATACATTCATTCAATAAACAATATCAGTTCATTAAACAGTTCAGTTCAGTATTCAAAAGATAACCATTTTGAACATATCTTTACACAATCTGTTACTCACAGAGATTGGGCTAATAGCAGCTAGAGCGCGTCCCCGAAAGCCAACCCTAAACAGTCAATAAATAGAACACACACTAAGTTTCACAGTCGGGAAGGATGATAATTAAATCCCTAAATTTCCTCGGTGTGGTTCTATGTCCAAATCCTCATTAAGATGCCTTAAACTAGGCCTAAGAATGCCTAGGATGAGATGAGGATGCAAAAATACACTTGGAAGGCATTTTTCAAAAGTTGCTGAAAATAGGAGCCTCGCTCGAGCGAGCCTTCCTTCGCTCGAGCGAGCTTCCAAAATCAAAGGCTTCGCTCGAGCGAGAAATCCTTCGCTCGAGCGACCTGCATGAACAGTAAAAGTACTGGTTACTGGATTTTTACGCGCGATACCACGCTCGATGCTCGCTCGAGCGGAGCCCTGAATAAAGGTGCTCGCTCGAGCGAGGAATCCTTCGCTCGAGCGAGGAAGCAAAATCTGGAATTTCCAGATTTGTCTTCCAAGTTCGAACCAAGCATCCTACCATCCAAAACTCAACCTCTTGGCCCCAAATTCTGGAAAAACATTTCAAACTCATAGTACAACAAGTTTTAAAGCTCAATTTATGAATTCAAGCCCCAAAGGTTGGTCAATTAAATCCAACATTCAAACCCATTTCATGAACAATCTTTAAACATGCAATGCATGAACTTTAAACCAAAATCAACCTTCAAATCTTGCTCTATTGAGCTCCAATCTTTCAAAACAATTTGAAAACATGGATTATGATAAAAACATGGACATGCATGTACAATGTATCATGAATTCAACTTCAAAATGCATCAATTCAAGCATGCATGTAACATTTGAGCTCTAATTCACCATATATGAGCAAATTCATGACTTACTTCCCTATACTTATGATACATGCAAGATGGGACTTAGGAATGACAAGAAGATGATGTTTCTTACCTAAGTCTTCAATTTCTTGTTTAGGAGTTCACTTTAGCAATTTATCCTACCAATCTCCAAGTTCTTGAGCAATTTCAACAAATAGGCTTAATTCTCTCACTCTCCCTCTATTTCTCTAGGTTTGGCCGGCCAAGGGGGAAGGAAATGGCTGGTCAAAAATGCTAATTAAGTGTTTAAGGCACAAAAGAGTTGAATAAACAAAAGGGTCCACTCACATGGCAATTTGGTAATTAAGCCAAACTTGACAATTAACTTATTCTAATCTAATTTAATCATTCCTAATAAATTTTCAGATAAATATATCATTAAATCACAAATATTCTCCTGATTACAAAACACTAAACGATTCCTAAATCGGCCGCCGATAAGGCCTTCAATTAGCAGTTTAAACATATAAATTCTAACAGATAAGCAATCAATCAACAGATGCAACATGCAATGCAACATATAAACTCATTCAAATTCAGTTTCGATTTCAATCAGTCTATTCAGTACCTCAGTTAATTCAATTATCAGTCGTTATCAATTCAGTTTAGCGGTAATCAGTAGATAATTCAGTGGTTTAACGGTAATTAAACGAGGGTTGTTACAGTTTATATCAGGATTTACTCTGGCCGAGGCCCGGGTTGTGCAAAACATTATGGCTGTGAATGAAGGTATGTACGTCAGTGCTCAATCCGTCTACCTCATAAACAAGCTACAACACATCCCCGGGATGGGATTAGGAAGGAGCGGCAGGAAAGGCGTCGCAACATTGGCCGAAGTGCCACACAACCCGCATACCTTTGGACTGGGTTATCTGCCCACCAAAGAGGGCTGGGTGAGGAAAGGGAAAGAAATGGCTGGAAGAGCCAGAGCCAAGCAGGCTGGGAAGCCTTTTGAATTAATGCATAGGCCCATCCAGGGCACCCTGAACGGACGCTTCGTCCGGGAGGGGGAGGACTTTCCATTTTGCGGCTTCCCAGAGCCGTGGATAAACGCGGAGAAGAAGCGCGTGCCCGGTTTTGAGATCTTCTTCGACCTGCAGTTACCCGGGGAGGATGTTGCCAAAGAGCAGACGGACCCATCAGCTGAGGTTGAGCAGTGTAAGACAGTGGATCCTGAGGGCACAGAATTTGAAACGGGGGTAGCGCTGGCATGTCTACTCTCTGATCCTCCGATCGACCATAAGTGCTTGGGGGATAACTTCGAGGTTTCCATGATTGGGGATGAAACGGTCGCGAGCCAACCAGCAGCTATCTTGGATGCATCTATCGCACCCTCTCTCACTTGGCAATACGAGGAGGGATTTTTGTCCAGCAGCACCGGGTCAGGTAGTGAGCCGGAATCTGATTCCACCGAGTCTTGTGAGTCGGAATCAGATTCCAGCTCGACTGAGTCTGAGTCTGGTACTCCTGGGGATGTTAACCCGGATGCCACAGTCCTGTCTAGGTCGTCTTTTTCCTTTTCATTTGAGTCTGTTGTAAATGAATTGGATGATTTGGATGTGCCTAATGAGAATCAAGCAACTGTGGTTTCTGAGTACTTTTCTATGCTCTTAATTTATTGCATTAATTCAGACTTTCAAAATTTTGAAAACGACGAGGACGAAGTTCCTCCGGTTTTGCAATGATTAATTGAACAAGAGCAGGAGAGATTTGTTAAACCCCTAGTGGACGAAATCACTACCGTGAACATTGGTACTGAGGAGGACCCGCGGCTGGTCCAGATCGGGTCCACGTTGTCTTCGGAGGAACGCGAGCGCTTAGTCGCTTTATTAAAAGATTTCAAAGATGTTTTCGCGTGGTCCTACGAAGACATGCCTGGAATCGATCCTGAGATTGTACAGCATCGGATCCCCCTTGACCCCGAGGCCCGACCTGTCAAACAGAAACTCAGGAGGATCCGCCCGGACTGGGCTCTCAAGATCAAGGAAGAGGTCACCAAGTAAATTGACGCAGGCTTCCTGCTGGTATCTGAATATCCGACTTGGTTGGCCAACATTGTTCTAGTGCCGAAGAAGGATGGCAGGATCCGAGTATGCGTGGACTTCAGGGATTTGAACAGAGCTAGTCCGAATGACGACTTTCCCTTACCGCATATTGATGAGTTGGTGGATTTTACAGCAGGGCACGCGTTGCTTTCATTTATGGATGGTTTCTCAGGTTACAACCAGATAGTAATGGCACCAGAAGACAGGGAAAAGACTGCATTCACCATCCCGTGGGGGACATACTGCTATAGGGTCATGCCGTTTGGGTTGAAGAATGCTGGAGCTACTTATCAACGGGCCGCGACCACAATATTACATGATATGATCCACAACGAGGTTGAGGTGTACGTGGACGACATGATTGTCAAGTCCAAAGAAAGAGAGGGCCACTACACCGCCTTGCATAAGTTTTTTCAAAGGATCAGGGAATTCCGGTTGCGGCTGAACCCTCAAAAGTGTACATTTGGTGTTACAGCGGGAAAAATGCTGGGGTTTCTGATTACACAAAGGGGCATCGAAGTCGACCCTTCCAAAATCAAGGCCATCCTAGAAATGCCCCCACCAAGGACTGAAAAGGAGGTGAGAGGCTTTCTGGGTAAAGTGCAATTCATAAGACGGTTTATCTCAAAATTAACCTTGACTTGTGAACCACTTTTTGGTCTCCTGAAGAAAGGCAAGAAATTTCAATGGGACGGCCGATGTCAAGCAGCGTTTGAACAGATCAAAGAATATCTACAGAACCCGCCCGTTTTATCACCACCAGAACCAGGGAAACCGTTGATTTTGTACCTATCAATGATTGAGACCACAATGGGCTGTATGCTCGCACAAGAGTCTGAAGACAGGGTGGAGAGAGCCATCTACTATCTGAGCAAGAAGATGCTAGAGTATGAGACTCGGTACACACCGCTGGAGAAGGCTTGTTTAGCTTTGGTATGGGCTACCAGGAAGCTGCGGCACTACTTGTTAGCTCACTCCGTAATGTTGGTTTCACGTCTCGATCCCATCAAATATCTTTTCGAGAAACCAGTGTTTACGGGTAGGCTAGCTCGTTGGTTGCTGTTGCTCTCCGAATTTGATTTGAAGTATGTCACACGCAAGTCAGTCAAAGGAAGAGCAGTAGCAGAGTTCCTTGCCGACCATCCGGTTGAGGGGGATGAAGCAGTTGAATACTTGTTCCCAGATGAAGCCATTTTGCATATCGACGACGAAACTTGGACGATGTACTTTGACGGAGCGTCAAATCAACATGGGTATGGGATAGGAGTGTTGCTGATAGCACCCGATAATTCCTGTATTCCTCTAGCCTTCAAACTCCGATTCAAAGTCTCGAACAACGAAGCAGAATATGAGGCGTGCATTGCTGGCCTAGAAGCAGCCCTAGAACTAGGGGCAAGACGATTGGACGTCATTGGGGATTCGAACCTTGTTGTGTCTCAAGCGAAAGGAGACTGGAAAGTAAAAGAGGAAAAGATGATGATGTATCACCAGACCTTGGATTTGATGATTCCTCGGTTTGAGAAGCTAAGTTTTACTCATCTACTAAGAGAGAACAACAGGTTCGCAGATTCTTTAGCAACTCTATCTTCTATGATAGACATCCCGTGTGGAGTCTGGATGCGTCCAGTCATCATTGACCAGAAGTTTGCACCAGCCTATCAGTCGATTGCTGCTATAGATGAGGTTCAGGACGAACACCCCTGGTATTACGACATTTGGAATTTCTTGGAGAAAGAAGCATATCCGTCGGGGACAAATGCCAAGGACAAAAGGGCAATAAGAAGATTGGCCGTTCAGTTCATCATCTGTGGGGGTAAGCTGTACAGAAGAGGTCATCTGGGAATGCATAAATTGTGCGTTGATGCCGAAGAATCAAAGCGTCTAATGGAAGCCATCCATGGAGGAGAATGTGGAGCACATATGAATGGGGTAATGTTGGCACGGAAGATCCTCAGACAGGGGTACTACTGGTCCACCATGGAGGAGGATTGTATCAGTTTCGTTCGGCGATGCCACAAGTGTCAAATTCATGCAAATCGCATGAACATTCCTCCGACAAAGCTGTACAATATGACTTCACCATGGCCATTTTCAGTCTGGGGAATTGATGTGATCGGGGCTGTTACGCCAAAGGGGTCGAATGGGCATGAGTTCATCCTGGTTGCGATAGATTATTTTACAAAGTGGGTTGAGGCCCAATCTTACGCGGTGTTGAAGGCTTCGCATGTTGCAAAGTTTATCAGAAACAACATCATCTGTCGTTACGGGGTCCCAAATGAGATAATTTCAGATAACGGTTCCCACTTCAAGAAGGAAGTGATAGACTTGTTGGAGAAATACAACGTGGCTTTTCATAAGTCATCTACATACCGGCCGCAGACCAATGGAGCGGTCGAGGCCGCCAACAAGAATGTCAAGCACATATTACAGAAGATGGTGGAAACCTACCGGGACTGGCCAGATAAGCTGCCGTTTGCTCTGTGGGGCTACCGGACTTCAATCAGAACTTCTACTGGGGCGACTCCGTATTCATTGGTTTATGGGATGGAGGCCGTTCTACCTATTGAGATTGAGGTTCCGTCATTGCGAGTATTGGCTGAGTGCCAGATAGCCGAAGCAGATTGGCAGCAGAGCAGATTTGAGGAACTCATGCTCTTCGATGAGAGAAGACTGAAAGCACTGTACCACATTCAAGGCTATCAACGCAGAATCGCCCGGGCTTTTAACAAGAAGGTTAAGTCCAGGAATTTAAAGGAAGGAGATTTGGTACTCAAGGACAACCGAGCTCCCATCCACGACCCAAGGGGCAAGTTCAGACCTAATTGGACTGGTCCTTACATTATTAAGTCTATCTGGTCAGGTGGGGCTGTGGTTCTGATGGATCTGGATGGCTTAGAGTTTTCACAACCGATTAATATGGAGAAGTTGAAGAAATACTACCCTTGAGAGGCTCGCTAAGCCGAAAACCCGAAGGGGCGACCTAGGCAAAACTCAGAGCACAAAAAATTTGAAAATATAAAAACTGAGCTCGCAAGGTTGAAAACCCGCAAAGGGCGGCCTTGGCAAAAGTTAGAGCACAAAAGGAGAGTGAAAATACCCGAGCGAACCTAAGCCTGAACTACGTAAGGCTTGATTCCCATCTTTGGGATACGTAGGCAGCTTCATCCTGAAGTTCAGCCATAACATTTTCCCCGATCAACTTTGTCCATTTTGATCATCTCAGGCATCCTTGTCCATCAGCATTCATCGTAATCTCCGGTGCAGTGCTATTCAGACTAGGGGCAACTTTCCGTTGCCAGGAGGTGCTGTGGTACCGTTCAGACTAGGGGCAACTTCCCAGTTGCTAGGATCCGGGGTTGTGCATCTCAGTGACAGATCTCAGGCGTGTCCAGTTCTGATCCATATCGAAAATAGTTTTGAAAAGTTTTAATAAAAGTTGGCTTTGTTCAAATTAATCTTTTCACAACTAAGACCATTTTTGGACCAAAGCGGAAAATTTTCAGTACCACAACCTTCAATTTCATTGATTTCAAAACAGAGTTCTCTTGCTCTTGCATACAATTGAAGTTGCTTTTTATTACACTCATAATGAAAACTTGAAAGTACTAATAAAGCAATAAATCTGGGGCATAGTCAAGTCAGGTGTCCCTGCGCCCCCTCCCAGAGCTAGTCGAAGCCTCCGATGCCGACCTAGGCCCAATCTGTGCCTCCTCATTAAGCCAATCCCAGCACTCATCAGACAAAGTGCAACTGAAAATAGGGGCGGGGGGCAGGAGCTCTCTAGTCCTCCAAGCCGTAGTATGTCGGGCAAGGTGTGCACCTCGGATCGGGAAGGCGACCGGATACTCTATCCCCTCCGGAGGGCAAGTCTGATCATGGCCGAACTGGTGCAGAATGCGGAATGGGAAATAGAATACACAATGGGTCAGGCCAATCAACCGAATCCCAGTATCCTGGAACATGCTATAGCTCATCGCCGGAAGGTTAAGCCAAGGACAGCGCCAAGCAATGCGTTCATCTGACAAATTGCACATCCATTCAAACCACCATCCCTCATCAAGGGCGTCGACCAGGTGTTGTCGAAAGAAGTAGCCGCGGGCTGAGTAAGCAGGGCAAGAGTCCACAACTTGCAATTTATCCATCAACCATATTTGGGGAGGGATGAAAAATGAGAGAATAAAGAATAGAGAGATGTGCGATGAGAGAAAAGTAAGATGAGGGTTTTGTGAGAAAAACCGAGCCTGAGGGCCGAGCGATGTGAGCAAATACATATGTGAGCTTGGGTGGGAAACATTACCTGCAGCAGTAGTGGACTCCCCGCAAACCTGGTTGTCTCCTGGCGGTAGAAGGCATCCAAACCCAGCAGTGTTTCAGCCAATGTCATGGCGATACAGCTCTTCCCTTCCCTCAAGCCTTGAGTAACTTCGATCAAACGGATGTTAGCTCCCCCGGAGCCCGAGACAAACAGAAAATGAGATAGCATGCACAAGCAGAGGGCATGTTGTCGGGAACCTTGCCGATAATGGTCACCGCGATCACCGGCATCGAAGAATCGGTAAATCAGGCTCGGGATATCCAACATCCCGCTACAAATCAGGGATCGAGCATCATGTGCGTTGAGACCGCACATCCGTCCCAAAGCTTGGGCATGACCAAAATGAGACTGAGGCAAGATCTCTTCTGAGCGTTCAGACTCCATCAAAACTTGAAAATCTTCAAAAGTGGGACATACCTCTTGCCCTCCGAAGCTGAAGACGTGCGTCACTGGGTTCCAAAATCTCACCGCAGCATGGAGGAAAGGAAGATGCAGTGAAGTCCGGCCTAGCGTGAATAGTGCATTCAAGCCGAAACTCCAGAAGTTCAACTTTTCCGAGCCATCTAAAGAAGAGATCCAAGATGTGAGATTTTCTGCGAGAAATGCCTCCATTTTTGTGCAAAGCAGTGATGAAATGAATGAGTTCCAAAGTTGGAGCTTTATAGGGGGGGTAAAACACTATTCGAGGACAAGTGTCAGAATTCTAGGAGTTGCAGGAAAGGTGGCCGGCCGGCCACCTATTCTAGCAGGCCGGCCATCTTTGTTTCAAAAACTGGACGGCCGGCCACCTTTCAGTCCCCAGCTGTAAAATGTGGTCGGCCATGCATTGGTCCTGTTTTGCCCTCCGAAAGGAAGTTTGAGGCACTTTCACGCATCGGGAACGTTGGAGGCCTTCATTTTTCTCAGTTTCGGATGCATCCCAGCACCCAGATCGTCCGAAGTACGCTGTGTTGTATTTTGCTTATCGAGTTGTAAGTTTTGTCGAGCTGTCGCATTTTGTGTTTTGAGTCGTTACTCTTTGTTTACGCAATTTTGTTAAGTCTTGTTTATCGAGTCGTTAACATTGTTGTATTTTTCTTATCGAGTTGTAAACTTGCTGAGATTCTGTTATTTCTTAGTGAGTCGATTTGTTTAGTTTGTTGCGTCGGTTCATTACCTGACCCGGTAAATACACAAGGCACATTTCCATTCAATTCCATTTTTGTGCAAAATGATGCGATGTGATGCTGAGAATTTCAAACACAAACACTTTTTCAAAAGCTGTTTCATTCCGTCATGTTTTACAACAAAACAAAGGTACAAGTTTTACAGAAAATAAAACTGCCTAACAAAATGCAAAGTGCTACAAACTACTAGCAAAAAGTAAAATAAAGCAGGAAACAGCATCAATGTCCTCGAGAGCGGGAATGAGGAGGCCCCCTCATCCTCTTCTGCGGGACAACCTCTGCACCATCATCACCATCTGGGTCGGAGCTGTCATCCTCAGGATCCCCCTCAGCCTCGCCTCTACTCCCGGAACCAAGGCAGGAGCCCCCCTCCTCAGCAGATGTCTCTGACTCACGATCTGCCTCCTCCTCCTCCTCCTCCTCATCAGGCTCTGCCTCTATAACATGTGCCCAACGTCTGCGAGACGACCCCGCTCCCCGAGCTCCTCGGAAAGGCCTAGATGGCCCAGCACCTCGACCTCCCTGAGAAGGCCTGGATGGCCCAGCTCCTCGAAAAGGCCCAGATGGCCCAGCACCTCGACCTCTCTGAGAAGGCCCGGGTGGCCCGGCCTGCGGTGGAGCATATACAGGAGGCATCTGAAAGTGAAGAGTTCAATACATCAGTTCAAATATGAGAATCAGATGCAAGTACAGTATGAGAATGGGGTGTGTGTCAGATGTGCTCTACACAAGCAACCTATCAATGCAGTAGAATGTTCAAAACCAGCGTGTCATCAGAAGTATGATAAATGCAGAAAGATGAACAGTACCTGTACACCCATAATGGCCAGCTGTGCCTCCCTCCGTAGGATCATGCCCTCGAATGTGGCCAGCATCCCAAGCATCTCATCCATGTACTCAACTGGAGGCTACAGATACAAATGCAAAACCATCAGTAAAGGAATGGATGTACAAATATCCGACTGATAAATCAAAGCTATAAAACATACCGGTGGTGAATCAGGGTCTCTGACATATCTATGGTCAGGAAGAGGAGGCTCTAGCGAGACCTGGTAAGGAGTCCCAAATCGCCAACTCGTCAACTCGGTCGGCATGTCTGGCCACCCAGGATGATGAAGAGTCAGAGGGATCGGAGGAATGAATCCGCCCCCACCTCGAGACGTACCAGCCCTGCTGGAGGAGGGGATATCCGTAGCACGAGCCCGACTCGAAGATGGTACATCAGCAGACCTCAGTGGCGGAGCGCGCACTCCTGTCAAGGGAGGCATCAGATATGTGTGACGATAAGTGGCGTAGTCTCCCTCCGTAAGATGTAGCAGAGCATCAGTGCCTAGCATAGCACTAACGACCTCCTGGGTAGAGAGTCTATCAGCGGTCCGCATAGTGGCTGGAGGTGCTGCAGGAGGGTCCTAAGAAATGTATCCCCACACCTGACGCAGAAAGCGTTCCCCCAGGAACCATGCTCTACCAACCGGTCCCTCGAGCAGGATCCTGTACTGGGAGGTGTCTGATCCTCCGGCATACTGAAATCGGAGACCATCGCCCAAGATCGCCCAGGGCTGCCACGTAATCTGCGGATAACCAGTGCATGAATCAATCAGAAATCGAGAATATACAAGGCAGATCAAAGATGAAAACGGAAAGGAACTGAGAGTTCTGAAATACCTCTGTCGTCCGCACAGTGTCAAAATACTGCCACAGATAGAAGAGAGTCTCTCGAGGTCTCGGTCGGTGCTGGCCCTCGAATACCAAGGAATACGGGGTCATGAGGGGCCCTGCCACCTCCATCTCCGGGGCTAATGTCGGAAAATATACATAGACCCATAACTGTGGAAAACAGTGCAGAATGTGAATACAAAATGCTGAGTGCAAAATACAGGATGTAAAGTGCGCCGTGTGTGCAATGAACAAGTAATGAGGAGCAGAAATGTAAATCAAGAGGACAGAACGTACCTCCCAGGCTCTCCAATAGCTGCCGAGTAAGTCTCCCTGCCCGCGGGAGGTAGCGCTCATATAGCAATAGAGGGTAGCCAGGCCGGCGCCACCCCAGTCGTATCGACTGACCTGTGATAGATCCACTAGGGCACTCAAAAGATATAACCCGACAGTATTCCCCCTATCAGCAAACAGAGTGGTGCCAAAGAGGAACATAAGGAAACCACGGGCATACTGCTCAGCCTCCTCAGGAGACTCGGGCTCCATCTCCGGCCTCCGAAAACGGGAAGAGAACCAGGTGTACCAGACTCTCCCAGAAGCTCTGTCCACAGGCGGGCGGGCCCCCAACGGATGTACCCAAGCGGCCTCCCACTCGCCCATATCCTTGTCGTAAGGAATGGGCCAACCTCCTATGTCTAGGCCGGTAAGTACAGCAAAATCTAGCGGGGTCATGGTCAGATCCCCGGTGGCAGAAAAGTGGAAGGAATTAGTGGTGTCCCACAATCTCTCCACCAAAGCGGCTAACAGTGTCCTACTGGTAGGATAATGTGATAACCCTACGCAGAAGGCCCCGAACCCTGCTAGATCAACTAAATCCCGGACAGCCTCCGGAAGCTCAGTGTACCACTCTCTCGCAGCAGTGGAACCATATCCTCGCACGGTACGAGAGCCAACCTGCATTCAGAATGGATGCATGTGTCAGAATGAAACGAACAAGCTGTGTGCAAGCAATGAGCCGTGTGCAAATGAAATGAATGAGCTGTGTGCAAATGAAATGAATGAGCTGTGTGCAAATGAAATGAATGAGCCGTGTGCAAACGCAAGTAATTGGACTGCGTGTTCAGAAAATCAGAGTTTGGGACTGCGTGTTCTACTCTCAATTAGTGTGGGCTGTGTGTTCACCATCAATTTGGACTGTGTGTTCAGAAAATCAGAGTTTGGGACTGCGTGTTCTACTCTCAATCAGTGTGGGCTGTGTGTTCACCATCAACTTGGACTGCGTGTTCAGAAAATCAGAGTTTAGGGCTGCGTGTTCTACTCTCAATCAGTGTGGGCTGTGTGTTCACCATCAATTTGGACTGCGTGTTCAGAAAATCAGAGTTAGGGCTGTGTGTTCTACTCTCAATCAGTGTGGGCTGTGTGTTCACCATCAACTTGGACTGCGTGTTCAGAAAATCAGAGTTTAGGGCTGCGTGTTCTACTCTCAATCAGTGTGGGCTGTGTGTTCACCATCAACTTGGACTGTGTGTTCAGAAAATCAAAGTTTAGGGCTGCGTGTTCTACTCTCAATCAGTGTGGGCTGTGTGTTCACCATCAACTTGGACTGCGTGTTCAGAAAATCAGAGTTAGGGCTGCGTGTTCTACTCTTAATCAGTGTGGGCTGTGTGTTCACCATCAACTTGGACTGTGTGTTCAGAAAATCAGAGTTTGGGCTGCGTGTTCTACTCTTAATCAGTCTGGGCTGTGTGTTCACCCTCAACTTGGACTGTGTGTTCAGAAAATTTGAGTTAGGGCTGCGTGTTCTACTCTTAATCAGTGTGGGCTGTGTGTTCACCATCAACTTGGACTGTGTGTTCAGAAAATCAGAGTTTGGGACTGCGTGTTCTACTCTTAGTCAGTGTGGGCTGTGTGTTCACCATCAACTTGGACTGTGTGTTCAGAAAATCAGAGTTTGGGACTGCGTGTTCTACTCTCAGTCAGTGTGGGCTGTGTGTTCACCATCAACTTGGACTGCGTGTTTAGAAAATCGGAGTCAGGACTGTGTGTTCTACTCTTAGTCAGTGTGTGCCGTGTGTTCACCTTCAAATTCGGGCTGTGTGTTCGACAAATCAGTGTTTGAGCCCTGTGTTCAATTCTTAACTAGTGTGTACCGTGCGTTCACAATCAATCAATGAGCCTAGTGTTCAGAAGTTCAGGTGTTTAAGCCACATGTTCAGAACGCAAGCAAAGTACTATGTCATAAGCTAAACTGTGTGTTCAAGCATGGCGAAGGTATGAAATGCACGAAAAATACAGAAAATGACGTAAAATACCTCTCGTGCCTCGTAAGAGAGGTGATGCTCTGGCTCTCGGAGAAGTAGATCTCCGGGTGCCCGATCATTGAAGTCAGTAAAATGACGAAAAATAGCCCGCGGAAGAATGTGTACCGATGGGGCATATCTCTCGGGAATAAAAGGTCGGACCCTCGGGGGTAGCGTCATGGCATCAAAATCATCCCCGGCGCCTGGAGGACCTCCACCATGAGGGAAATTACCCACCATGAGGGAAATTACCCGCCATTCCGAAAAATCTGCAAAAGGAGCAAAAAATGAGCAAAATGAGCCAAAATTGGAAAAAGTCAACAAAAGTCAACTCCCGAGAAAATCTTCCAAATATTGAGACAAACTTACCTCAAGTGGTGAAAATGAGAAAAGAAGTCCCGAAATGAAAATTTAATCGGTCCAAAGTGCTTAAAATCGAATGTTTTTGCGAAAACAACTTACGTGGGAGGCTGAAAAGCGCGTATAAAGTGCAGATCTGAAGGAGAAAATGGTTTGGGAGGCAAGAGGAGAAGTTTTCGCAGTTGTGGGTGTGAGCTCCAAGTGAATGGATGAGAGAATATAAAGAAAATGAGGCGAAAAGACCAAAGTGCCCCCTGTTTTGGGCATGAGGCGAAAAGACCAAAGTGCCCCCTGTTTTGGGCAGGTGGCCGGCCGGCCACCTTTCCTAGCTGGCCGGCCATTTGCTTTTTGAAAGATGGCCGGTGGCCTCCCCTTAGGCAACCAGCTGGCCAGCCATGTCCCCCACATGCTCACCTAGCTCTCTGCCAATTTTGAGGAAGATCGGAGTTCCCGGGACCTGAAAAAGTTTAAGAAAAGTGCACTTTCTGGCGCGAAATTGCTCCACCGGAACTTCAGCTGCAATTTCTGACATGTGTCTCATCATCATTCACCGGAATCAGAGTGTATTCTTTTTGAACATGTTGTAACCTCTCCGGGAGGTGAACCAGAGGTTGCAGTCAAGCCGCCTCCGCCGAAATGCGCGTTTCCCTGCTCGTTGTTTCGCAACAAACGGGCGCCCTGATTTATGCTCGTTTTGCATTGTTGTGCACTTAACTTGCATTCTCATGAGCATCTTGCATTGTCATGCATGATTTCTTGGCATACCATACCTATGTGCTTGAGCATGTGTTGTCACGCACGTTCCCTTCTCGCATTGCGATGCATTCACTCGCCGGCACTGCGCGTGTCAAACTTTCGGAATCACAGGAATCCCATTGAATATATGTTGTTAGCATATTGTTCTTGTTGAATTTCTCTTTTTTGCAGGCACGATATTGTATGTACGGTTCATTTGAGGCTGGTGCGACCAGACGAATCGCGCAGGTATCGTATCTTCTCCGTGTGAGACGCGACGAGAATTGAATAATTCTCCGCATTCCCAACTGCATGAAATGGAGTTGTTGCTTTGCATTCTTGCTTAAAACTGTTGCATCTATTTGCGAATACTTGCTTCATTACAGCTTGCTGCACTTGCATGATCATTAAGTTACATCTGGCTCTGTGCATATCGCTTTGCATTTTGCCCCCTTGCCTGCGGGCACACCTACGGGCACATATCTCTGTGCATCTTGTATGACTGTCTAAGTCTTCGGCCTTGTCAAAAATGGGTCGTCTCTAGGCTTTGACATTCACTCCCGTCACTTGTGACTTCCGAGTTCTGTCAAAGAGGGGCAACTGTAGACACCCCATTTTTGACCGACCTTAAGACTCAGACGTCACCAGTTGAGCGCTCGGTGATGTTGCATATTGTGCTCGTTCAGAAGTCTCAGAGTCGCGGCCGTGAGCCCTTCCTCCGGACTTCCGAACCCTCTTCTGTACCTTGTCTCGGTTCGCGAACCAGACTCGGTTTTCTCTATTTATTTTCCTGAGGGAAGGGAGAGGTCCCGTAGACCATCTCTCAGTGGCCGTGGGCTACATTTCGTGGTCGTAGGCCATTTTGCCCATTTCGGAGCCCGGTTCCCGGTTTTCGGAGCTGTCAGGCCGTGTGCCTCGGTTCGGGACCGCTTAACCATCTCCGACTGCTCCAATTTTTGGCATGCATCTCATTTACTCCCTTTCGAGGGACACTGAGGTCTGAGAGACCCACTTCGTGGCCGAATGCCACTTTCGTTGCTTAACGGCCTATTTTCGGGACCCCGAACTGCGTGTTTTGGCCCCCGAGCATTCGTTTTGCATCGGTTTTTGTTCATTTTTGGCAGGTACCTCTGTTTTATCACCAGGAAGGTTACTGAAGGGTCGGAGGCCATCAATTGTCTCAGCAACCAGTTATATTCCTCCGGCGCCCGTTTTTCTCATTTCCGAGCCAATGTTGACCACCCTAGGGCCATTTTCTTCAACCCCAAACCACATATTTGTGTTGTACACACATGGGAGGACCCTAAAAGTCTATGGCCGGCCAGTAATTCAAATTGAACCTTTTGAACCCCTCCTAAAGGTGGCCTATTCTCTCTCCTGTTTTAGAGTTGCCAATTTTGAACCACAGGGTTGTGTTGAGGAGACCTGGGAGGACACCAATATCTGGTGGCCGGCCAGAAATTGTTTTGGACCATTTTTCCCCTTGGCCGGCCGGCCATAGGGGGTGGCCGGCCGGCCACCTGCAACAAAAATAGCAGGTCGGCCATGCTCCTTGGGATGTGTGCTTTACAGCTGTATAGCTTTTTCCCCCAAAATATCTGATTTCGGGGGACTTTTGTAGAGAGGGGAACTTAATCCCAAAGCTCTCCACACTTTTTCTCCCCCTTTCTCCTCCACTCTTGCTTACATACAGCAGCTCCCTCTTTATCTCAAGGGTTGAAAAACTTGCTTTGAGGATACACATACATATCTCTCCATTTCTCTCTCATTTTCTCAAGTTTTGGCTCCATTTCTTCACTACCACCAAGCACCACTACCACCATTCCATTTCCAGCAGCTTGGGGAGCTTTCCAGTAGCTAGGAAGCAACATTCCTTGGTCCAAGAGATAGCAAAAGTTTGGTCTTCAAGGGTAAGTTCATCTTTCCCTCTTTTGTAGCACTTTTTTGCACCATTCTTCTAGCCTAGTTTCTTGCTGTTTTGGACTCCGACCCTAACTGAAAGGGTCATTATTTTGAGCTATTCTACATGTTTGTTTAAGGGCTCAACCCTGTTTGAGCCCCCCATTTGGTACTTGCTTCAATACCCTCTTGTATGCCATTATTTTGCATGGTATTTCTAGCCTATTTGTGATCTTTTTTTGAGCATGATAAAAACTGTGAGTTGGCTTATTTTGATCCCCTCTACAACATTGTAGAAGGTCTCAACCTTGTTTTGGACCTCCATGCATGACTTGCCATTGAACCCCTCTTTGGCCCCCATTTTTGCATGCTTTGTGAGCTTACCTTGCCTTTGTTTTTAGGCCATGATCAGAACTGAAAGTGGCCATATTTTGACCTTCTTGGCATATCTTATTAAGGGTCTTTTTCTGTTTGGTGAATTCTTTGTATACCTCATGTTATAGCCTCTTGTTGGCCTATTTCTTGCATGGCATTTTTAGCATGTTTGCATACTGATTTGAGGCTTGTCATCTACTGTAAATGTTCATTTTTTTAGGCCCTATT
Organism: Camellia granthamiana; assembly: GCA_036172215.1. NCBI lineage: Eukaryota > Viridiplantae > Streptophyta > Magnoliopsida > Ericales > Theaceae > Camellia > Camellia granthamiana. The sequence continues at coordinate 80,589,049 of CM069904.1, forward strand.
CATTGTTGAAGAAGGGTCTTTTGCCATTTGGGCTTTGCATCTATCACTTGCTTCATTGCTTCCCTTGCGGAGCCATTTTTGTATGCCATTTTTGCCCTACTTGTGATTGCTGTTTGGCCTTGTTTTGTACTGTAAAAATGTGAGTTTTTGGGCTTCCTTGCTTCTTCTTTTTCATGTCTTGTTCAAATTATGCATGTATTGTATAGCTGTAAGCCATTTCGGATGCCTAGTTTTGCATTTCGGGAGAGATTCCTTACATCGGGTATTATTTCGCCTCATTTCGGGGCTGTTTTGCCCCTCATTTTGCTACTGGTTTTTTCATGTTTGCATGTCATATTCCGTGTCTTTGCCATGTCTCATTAGAGTGACATTTCGGTGCCTGAGGGTCCGTTCTCGGATTGCGTGCACGCGTGCACGCATTTCGAGGTGTCTTGTTTTTATCTGATGGCCTCTTATGTGAGTGTGGCTGAGGCTCTCTCATGTTGGTGTAAGCCCATTATTGCATTGCGTATGCCATTTCATCCGTAGCATTGTGTATGCCCGGTTATGTATTACCTCGTATAGCGTGTATGCCATTCCATGACATTGTGTATGTTAGGATCGCATATTAGTTGCATTTCACGCATATCATGCATATTGCATCGTGTTCGGGATAGGAGCTAGCCCGGGCACGGGAAACGAGGTGCGTTCCGTACTCCGAGTGACGGAACGTGTCTCAATTCCCAAGTCACCGACACTCCGGATTATCCGTGATGGAGTTAGGTTTTATTGTAGCATTCATATGCATTCATCCTATATTGAGTTGTGCAATTCGGCTCCTCGGCCATCATGCATCGATATGCATGATTGGTGGCACGAGGATCGAGGCATGCATATATCTGTGAAATACATTGCTATGTCCCTTTCCTGCTCTCTGTTGCAGCATATCAAGAATCAGCGGTCTTCCGAAGCTTGGCGCGCTTTTCGAGAAACATTGCGAAACAGAGGCTAATTGGGGCGTCCCAGTGGATTTCCGCGCAAGGCAGCCCAAACATACATCGTTCATCAGAAGCAAGGCAGTCCCTGGCTTGCATGCCAGTTTACGGTTTTCTTAGTTAATTTGTTAATTAATTAGGGATTTGTATATTATTCGGACTGTAATATTTGGACTGTATTATTCTTTCATTTGGGACTGTATATTTATTCAGACCCTCTGCGCGAGGGCATAATTGTAATAAGTGTACGTGAGTGTGATGTATGTCTTCCAACCCCACGTCTTTCTTCCCTTTTATTTACCTGCTTATGATGGTTAGATTAGGGCATGTTTCAATTAGCATACAGTATGATAGCATGTTTGCATTCATTCATCTGTTTTGCATGCACCGGGCTCGACGCATCATACTAACTGCATTTGTATTTCAATTCTAAGTTGAATACATGTTAGTTGTAGCATTTCATATGCCATGTTTAGAATAGCCGAGCCTGCTATAGTTTGCATCTTTGCATGTGTTGCATTAGGCAATTCTGTGTATCTAGGATCATGCATGGATTTCTAATCAGCTTCTGTTTTGGCTTGGAGTACTCGGTAAGTTTTATGCTTTAGCATCCTTGCATGCGTGTGAGTGTTGCCATGAATAGCATGCTTACCATGAGGCTAATTGCTTATGTGATATAACTGCCTGAATGCCTGTGGGTGAAGGTTGGGTTATTTGGATTGGAATAATTCATCAAATGTTTGTTTTAAGCCCACTAGATAGTGGCAAAACCCTGTTTTCTAAGCCCACCTGAGGGTGGCAAAATCTGCATTTTAAGCCTACCTGCGGGTAGCAAACTATCTTTCAAACAAACAAACATGAAGTGTTTTGTTCCAATTCAGGCGACTCAGTCTATACTTGTATGCTGTGCGCATCACATAGTAACCTAGGCTAATAACCGGAATAAGAACATACAATGTTTTCAAAATAAGATATCATGGTTAGTAGAGGCCGATCTTTGACCGGGCGAGCGGGGGTGCTCACGAAGTGACCTTCCCCAATCGTACCCAAGTTCCCGAGCCGAGGCAACTTTGGTGATGACGGACACGTGGCCTTTGGCACCGAGTCAGGGTTTCCTAAATTTCCCAAAAATAAAATATTTAGGTGGCGACTCTATATCTGGCAAAGCAGTCCATGTTTGGCACTTCTTTCAAAAAATCTGTTTTCAAAACGATTTGCCGGATTTGGACTTTTTGGTTCAAGATTTAGAACCGTGACAATCGAGTCCTTGAACTGTAGTGAGCCCAAATGAACAGAACGGGACTTAACCCTCCCGGGGCGTTCGGGGACGTCTATAACATTGTACATTATTTGGCAGTTTCATTTTCTGTAAAAACTTGTACCCTTATTGTAAAATGTTGTAACAAAGAAAGCATGATGGAATGAAACAGCTTTTTGAAAAAAGTGTTGTATTTTATGTTCTTAGCATCGCATCGCATCATTTTGCACAAAAATGAGATTGAACGAGAATTTAGCATTGAAAATTACCAAGTCAGGTAGTGAACCAACGCAACAAACTAAACAACCTAACTTACTAAGAAACAACAAAACCTTAGCAAGTTTACAACTCGATAAGCAAATCTCGGAAATGTCGATGAACAACAAACAACAATTTGACGAACAAAACTTGACAATCCGGTAAAACTTAATGACTCGATAAACAAAACAACTCAGTAAGCAAAACAACAACTCGATAAGCAAAACAACAACTCGATAAACAAGACTTAACAACAACTCGATAAGCAAATGCATTTCGGAGAAAACGGACGATGGAATGCGTCCGAAACAGAGAGAAGCGCGGGCCTTCGACACTCCTAACGCATGAAAAGGCTAGGAACTCTCTTCTAGAAGCTAGGACAAGACCAAAGCCCTACTTTTCTCCATGGCCGACCACCCAAGGAGGCTGGCCGACCACCCAAGGAGGCTGGCCGACCAGCTTTCTACCTTGGAGACCAAAGGGGTGGTCGGCCTACCAGAAAAGGTGGTCGGCCGACCACCTGGTTTGGCGACCACCAAATTTTCGACACGTGTCCCCAAACAGTGCCTTATCCTCTATAAAGGTTCCAGCTTCGTGGTTCTTTCATTTCATCTTAGTTTTGCAACAGAATGGAGGCATTCCTCATCGAAAATCTCGCAGCTTAGATTGTTACTTTAGACGGCTCAGAAAAGTTGAACTTCCGGGGCTTCGGCTTGAATGCAGTATTCACATTGAGTCGCACTCCGTTGCATCTTCCATTCCTCCATGCCGCAACAAGGTTTTGGAATCTGGTAACACACGTCTTTAGCTTCGGCGGGCAAGAGATGTGTCCTACCTTTGAAGATTTCTAAGCTTTGATGGAATCTGAGCACAGTGAAGAAATCTTGCCCCAGTTTCGCTTCGGTTATGCCCAAGCTTTAGGACGGATGTGTGGGCTTACTATGCACGACGCTCGGTCTTTGGTCTGCAACGGGGAATTGGACATCCTCGGCTTGATTCATCACTTTTCTGACGCCGGCGACCGCGGCGACCATCATTGGCAAGGTTTTCGGCGTCATGCCCTTTGCTTGTGCATGCTATCACACTTTTTGCTTGCCTCAGGCTTCGGAGGATCTAGTGTCCGATTGATCGAAGTTGCCCAAGTCTTAAATGAGGGCAAAAGCTGCATTGCCATGTCATTGGCTAAGACATTGCTGGGCTTGGATGCCTTTCATTGCTGAGAGACAACCAAATTTACGGGGAGTCCACTACTGCTGCAGGTAATGTTCCCACCCTTCCTCACATATATATTGCTCACATCACTCGTCCCTCAGACTCGATTTTTTCTCTTGAAACCCTTTTCTCACTTTTCTCTCATCGTACACCTCTCTATTTTTTAATCTCTCATTTTTCATCCCTCCCTAGGTGTGGTTGATGGACAAATTACAGGTTGTGGGCTCTTGCCCAGCGTACTCAGCTCGCAGCTACTTCTTCCGACAGCGTCTAGTCGATGCCCCGGATGAGGGATGGTGGTTTGACTGGACGTGCAGTTTGTCCACAGACCGCATTGCTTGGCGCTGTCCTTGGCTCAATCTACCGGCAATGAGCTACAGCATGTCCCGGTAGACTGGGATTCAGTTGATTGGTCTGACGCACTGCGTGTTTTACTTTCCTTTCCGGTTCCAGCGCCAGTTCGGCCATGATCAGACTTGCCCGCTAGAGGGGATAGAGTATCCTGCTGCATTCCCGATCCGAGGCGCACAGCTTGCTCGGTATGCCACGGCATGGAGGACGAGAGAACTCCTGGCCCCCGCTCCCACTTTCAGTTGCATTTTGTCTGATGAGTGTGTGGATTGGCTCAACGAAGAGGCGCAGATTGGGCCCATTTTGGCGTCAGAAGCTTCGACCAACTCTGGGAGGGGGCGCAGGAACACTTGACTTAGCTATGCCCCGGATTTATTGCTTTAATTAGTACTTTCAAGTTTTTCTTTATGAATGTAACCAAAAGCAACTTCAATTTGTATGCAAGAGCAGGAGGATTCTGTATTGAAATCAATAGAATTGAAAGTTGTGGGTACTGAAAATTTTCCACTTTGGTCCAAAAATGGTCTAGGTTGTAAAAAGATTAATTTGAACAAAATCAACTTTTATTAAAACTTTTCAAAACCATTTTCGGTATGGATCAGAACTGGACACCCTGAGATCTGTCATTGAGATGCATAACCCCGGATCCCCAGCAACTGGAAAGTTGCCCCTAGTCTGAATAGCACTGCATCGGAGATAATCAACCGAAGCTCTTGAATGCTGAATAGACAAAGATGACCGAGATGATCAAATGGACAAAGTTGATCGGGCAAAAGTTTATGGCTGAACTTCAGGATGAAGTTGCCTACGTATCCCAAAGATGGGAATCAAGCCTTACGTAGTTCAAGCTCGGGTTCACTCGAGTATTTTCATTCTCCTTTTACGCTCTAACTTTTGCTAAGGCCGCCCTTTGCAGGTTTTCAACCTTGCGAGCTCAGTTTTTATCATTTCAAATTTTTTGTGCTCTAACTTTTGCCTAGGTCGCCCTTTCGGGTTTTCGGCCTAGCGAGCCACTCAAGGGTAATATTTCTTCAACTTGTCCATGTTGATCGGCTGTGAGAACTCTAGGCCATCTAGGTCCATCAGAACGACAGCTCCACCCGACCAAATAGATTTAATGATGTAGGGACCAGTCTAATTAGGTCTGAACTTGCCCCTAGGGTCGTGGATGGGAGCTCAGTTGTCTTTGAGCACCAAATCTCCTTCCTTTAGATTCCTGGACTTAACTTTCTTGTTGAAAGCCCTGGCAATTCTGTGCTGATAACCTTGAACATGGTACAGTGCTTTCAGTCTTCTTTCATCAAAGAGCATGAGTTCCTCAAATCTGCTCTACTGCCAATCTGCTTTGGCTATCTGACACTCAGCCAGCACTCTCAATGACGGAACCTCAATTTCAATAGGTAGAACGGCCTCCATCCCATAAACTAATGAATACAGAGTCGCCCCAGTAGAAGTTCTAATTGAAGTCCGATAGCCCCACAAAGCAAATGGCAACTTATCTGGCCAGTCCCGGCAGGTTTCCACCATCTTCTGCAAAATGTGTTTGATGTTCTTGTTGGCGGCCTCAACTGCTCCATTGGTCTGCGGCCGATATGTAGATGACTTGTGAAAAGCCACGTTGTATTTTTCCAACAAATCAATCACTTCCTTCTTGAAGTGGGAACCGTTATCTGAAATAATCTCGTTTGGGACCCCGTAGCGACAGATGATGTTGTTTCTGATGAATTTCGCAACATGTGAAGCCTTCAACACCGCATAGGATTGGGTCTCAACCCACTTCGTGAAATAATCTATCGCGACCAGAATGAACTCATGCCCATTAGACCCCTTCGGAGTGACAGCCCCGATCACATCGATTCCCCAAACAGAAAATGGCCATGGCGAAGTCATATTGTATAGCTTCGACGGCGGGATGTTCATGCGGTTTGCATGGATCTGACATTTGTGGCATCGTCGAACAAAGCCGATACAATCTTCCTCCATAGTGGACCAGTAGTAACCCTGCCTGAGGATCTTCCGAGCTAATATTACCCCGTTCATATGCGCTCCGCACTCTCCTCCATGGATGGCCTCCATCAGGCTCTTCGATTCTTCGGCATCAGCGCACAACTTATGCATTCCCAGATGACCTCTTTTATACAGTTTACCCCAACAGATGATGAACTGAGCAGCCATGCTTCTGATTGCCCTTTTAGCCTTGGCATTTGCCCCTGGTGGATACGCTTCTTTCTCCAAGAAGTTCCAGACATCGTAATACCAGGGGTTCTTATCTTGAACCTCTTCTATGGCAGCAATCGACTCGTAGGCTGGCACGAATTTCTGGTCAATGATGATCAGACGCATCCGGACTCCGAAAGGGATGTCTATCATGGAAGATAGAGTTGCTAGTGCATCTGCGAACCTGTTGTTCTCTCTTAATAGATGAGCAAAGTTTAGTTTCTCAAACCGAGGAATTAACAAGTCCAAGGTCTGGTGATACATTATCATCTTTTCTTCTTTGACTTTCCAATCTCCTTTCGCTTGAGATACAACAAAGTTCGAGTCCCCGATGACGTCCAACCGTTTTGCCCCTAGTTCCAGGGCTACTTCTAAACCAGCAATACATGCTTCATATTCTGCTTCGTTGTTCGAGACCTTGAATCGGGGTTTAAATGCTAGAGGGATACGGGACTTGTCGGGTGCTATCAGCAACACCCCTACCCCATACCCGTACTGGTTTGACGCTCCGTCAAAATACATCGTCCAAAACTCATCGTCGATATGCAAAATAGCCTCATCTGGGAATAAGTACTCGACTGCTTCATCCCCTTCAACTGGGTGATCGGCTAAGAACTCCGCCACCTCTCTTCCCTTGACTGACTTGCGCGTCACATATTTCAGATCGAATTCGGAAAGCAACAGCAACCAAAGAGCTGGCTTACCCGTAAGTGCCGGTTTCTCGAAGAGATATTTGATGGGATCTAATCTTGAAACCAACATTACAGAGTGAGCTAACAGGTAGTGCCACAGCTTCCTGATAGCCCATACCAAGGCTAAGCAAGCCTTTTCCAACGGTGTGTAGCGGGTTTCATACTCCAGCATCTTCTTGCTCAAATAGTAGATAGCCCTTTCCACCTTATCCTCTGATTCTTGCGCAAGCATGCAGCCCATCGTGGTTTCAATCACTGAAAGGTACAAAATCAACGGTTTTCCCGGCTCAGGCGGCGACAGCACAGGTGGGTTCTGTAAGTATTCCTTGATCTGTTCAAAAGCAGCTTGGCATCGGCCGTCCCATTGGAACTTCTTTCCTTTCTTCAGGAGACCAAAAAGTGGTTCACAAGTCAAGGTTAATTTTGAGATAAACCGTTTTATGAATTGCACTTTACCTAGAAAGCCTCGCACCTCCTTTTTAGTCCTTGGTGGTGGCATTTCTAGGATGGCCTTGATTTTGGAAGGGTCGACTTCGATACCTCTCTGTGTAATCAGAAACCCTAACATTTTCCCTGCTGTGACACCAAACGTACACTTCTGAGGATTCAGCCGCAACCGAAATTCTCTGATCCTTTAGAAGAACTTTTGCAAGGCGGTGTAGTGGCCCTCTCTTTCTTTGGACTTGACAATCATGTCGTCCATGTACACCTCAACCTCTTTGTGGATCATGTCATGTAATATCGTGGTCACGGCCCGTTGATATGTAGCTCCAGCATTCTTCAACCCAAATGGCATCACCCTGTAACAGTAAGTCCCCTATGGGGTGGTGAAAGCAGTCTTCTCCCGGTCTTCTAGTGCCATCACTATCTGATTATAGCCCGAGAATCCATCTATGAACGAAAGCAAAGCATGCCCCACTGTGAAGTCCACTAACTCATCAATATGCGGCAAGGGAAAGTTGTCCTTCGGACTGGCTCTGTTCAAATCCCTGAAATCCACGCATACCGGATCCTGCCATTCTTCTTCGACACCGGAACAATGTTGGCCAACCAAGTTGGGTATTTGGATACCAGCAGGAACCCTGCATCAATTTGCTTGGTGACCCCTTCTTTAATCTTGAGGGCCCAGTCCGGGCGGATCCTTCTGAGTTTCTGTTTAACGGGTCGGGCCTCGGGGTCAAGAGGGATCCGATGCTGTACAATCTCAGGATCGATTCCAGGCATGTCTTCGTAGGACCACGCGAAAACATCTTTGAAATCTTTTAATAAAGCGACTAAGCGCTCGCGTTCCTCTGAAGACAACGTAGACCTGATCTGGACCAGCCACGGGTCCTCCTTAGTACCAACATTAACAGTAGTGATTTCATCAACTAAAGGTTTAACAAATCTTTCCTGCTCTTGATCAATTAAGCGTTGCAAAACCGGAGGAATTTCTTCCCCGTCGTTTTCATCAAAATTTTGAAAGTCCTGATTAATATAATAAATCAAGGGCACAGAAAAGTACTCAAAAACCACATCCATTCCATTCTCATTAAGCATTTCCAAATCGTCCGATTCTTTTGTTACAACAGACTCAAAAGAGAAAGAAAAAGACGACCTAGACAGGATTGTGGCATCCGGGTTATCACCCCCAGGAATACCGGACTCAGACTCAGTCGAGCTGGAACCTGATTCTGACTCAACAGATTCGAAGGAATCAGATTCCGGCTCACTACCTGACCCGTGGCTGCTTGACAAAAATCCTTCCTTGTACTGCCAGATGAGAGAGGGTGCGATGGATGTATCCAAAATGTTTGATGGTAGGACCGCAGCCGTTTCATTCCCAATCATGGACACCGAGAAGTTATCCCCCAAGCACTTCTGTATGATCAGAGGATCTGAAAGTAGACAAGCCAACGCTACCCCCCATTTCAATTTCGGTGCTCTCAGGATCCACGTTCTCATTCTGCTCAACCTCAGCTGATAGGTCTGTCTGCTCCTCGGCAACATCATCCCCGGATAACTGCAGGTCAAAGAAGATCTCAAATCCCGGTAAGCGCCTCTTCTCGGCATTCAGCCATGGCTCTGGGAAGCCACAAAATGGAAAGTCCTCTCCCTCCAGGACAAAATGTCCATTGAGGGTGCCCTGGATGCGTCGGTGCATCAACTCAAAAGGCTACCCCGCCCTCTTTGCTCTGGCTCTCCCAGCCATCTCCTTACCTTTCCTAACCCAGTCCTCTTTGGTGGGCAAATAACCCAAGCCAAAAGTATGCAGGTTGTGTGCCACTTCGGCCGATACTGCGATGCCTTTTCGGCCACTCTTTCCCAATCCCATCCCGAGGATGTGTTGAAGCTTGTTCATGAGGTTTATTGATTGTGCGTTGACATACACCCCCTCATCAACAGCCAAGATGTTTTGCACGACTCGAGCCTCAGCCAGAGTAAACCCCGATAAGAACACATCCTCCGTGCCGTGCTCGATTTCCAAGACTGGTGTAGACACTTCTGGCAGTGGATGGATTGACGAATTCCCGAAAACAATGGCCATCCCCTTCCCGTGGGGGTATTTCAACATCTGGTGTAAGGTGGAAGAGACTACCTTTACCTGGTGCAACCACAGTCGCCCCAAAAGTAGGTTAACGGTTGCGGGAACGTCTAAGACATGGAAATCGATCTCGTGTTGTCCTGGACCAACCTGGGTCTGAATTTTGACAGTCCCCATCACTTCCCTGCTTGTGTTATCATACGCCCAAATCACCTGGGCTGTTGGCACGAAGTCCGCGGGCTTCAACCCGATTGCATATGCCGTCCTTGATGGGCATACATTAATAGCGGATCCCGTGTCGACAAGAACTACCGGTATCCATTTGCTTCTACATTCCACAGAGATATAGAGCGGTTTGTTATGATTCGCGCTCTCAGGCGGCAATTCTTTGTCAAAAAAGGTCAACGTCGGGGAACCTTCTCCCGGAAAGACCAATCCCACCAGCTGTTCAGGCGTGGTGTCTATTGAGAGCTTGGCCTTGTCCATGGCCGATAAGACAGCTTGTCGATGGACACGCGAAGCCATAAGCAGTCCCCATATGGAGATGTCTGCTTATACCTTTTTTAACTGCTTCAACATGGCCTCTTCTTCAAGTAGCTTCTCTTTTTGCTTTTCCGCCTCCTTGTTCTTCCCGGGTGCCTCTGGCTGATCTAGATGTGGGGGCTTGAAATACCGCCCACTCCTAGTCATATGGTCGACTTCACCAATATACCAGGTATCATCCGGTTGATTGCTCCCCCAATCCTCATCCGTGTGGGCCAGACATAGATCATCGTCTTCCCACCACATTCCATCGGTAGCCGACAGACACCTGTCCGACTCCGGTATGACTGTCCTTGTACTTGCAGTACCTTCCGTCCACATGCTTGCAGCATTCTCTGTCCTCGTGCACACAGCACTTTTAGTCCCCTCAAGGGCTTTAGCTTTCATGATTATCTCAGAATCCTTAAACCTTTCCTGTTGCAACTGCGTCAGTACAGCTAGTTGTTCAATAATTCCTGTATTCAAAATGCCCAGATCCTAAGCGAAATTCTTAGCACCGGCGCTCTTCGGCGATGTGTTCTGACTTCCGGTCCTTCCGGCCACATCTGATGTCCTTGTCCCCAACAAGCCCTGTTCCGGCTGAGATTCCTCAACAACATCTGGTTGGTCGTCTAGCCACCCTGTAACCTCTATTGACTCGTCAAAATCAAACCAGTTGACTGTTGAGTCCCCCGAGTCTTGTTCGGTGAAAAACTGGAGGTTAGCCATATCTCCTTCCAAAGTTGCTAAGTCATCTGTCCTCTAATCAAGTCCGCCCCCTTGTAGTATACAAATTTCTGCCCCTGTTGGCAATTCCAGATTTGGCCCAGCCTGTCCTGCTGACACAATGTAGCCACTCGGATCATACACCTCCTTAGCAATGCTCCCAGATTCCTCAGATTCTGAACCAACAGCCCTGCTGTTCTCCGCAGCCATCCCTGCCCTGTCTTCGACAGTCACCACCTTTGGTTTGGGTTGGGCTCGGGAGATGTCCAACATGCACAAGTCTGTGCTGTCGGGAAGGAACACCTCCAGCTTTGGTAGGTGGGTCGGGGTAATGTATATGCTGGGGTCGTATGACGTAACCTCGGTCTGGATGAAGTTGATTCGTTTGGGAGGTGGAGCTTGGTTGTGTGGTGGGAGAGGGTTGGTTGTGACATTGGGTTTATCGGGAGGCACAATCACCTGCTTGTCAATGAGATCTTGAATCTCATGACACAATCTAAAACATTGGTCGGTGTCATGACCATGTTGTTGGTGATATGCGCAGTATTTTGCCGAGTTATAAGAGGGTGTGAGTGGATTTGGCAATGGCCTTGGCTCCAGGGGCATCAAGTGCCCTTTTCTGATTAAAACCCCTAGAGCTTTGGACAGGGGCATATATAATGGGGTGAAGGTTCTTTGGCCTCGAGGTTAGTATTTGGTTGTTTGTGTGTTGCTTCCGGATGCACCAGAAAAAGGTGTAGCCGCCATGGGTCTTGGAGGGGGAATGGTGGTGACCATGCTTACTTCTGAAGCTCTAGCATTTGCAGCATTGTTGGTGCCTGTATTGGTGTTGCGGTTGAAGGTTCTTCTGGGTTGCTCTCTGTCATTATCAATCAAGCCCTACTTCAAGGCATCCTCAATCTGTACTCCCATCTCATGCAGATCTGAAAAAGGTAGGGAATGGGAGCACGATCATTTTCTGCATAAGCTTAGGCTGGAGATTGCGCACAATCATCCGGATTTGATCTTTGTCAGTGGGCCTAAGGGTCATCATAGAGGCCTTGGCCCTCCAGCAGGCTACGAATTTAGAGAAGCTCTCCTTAGGCTTCTGCCTTGTCGTCTCAAGATCACGGGTTGTAATCTCGATTTACGTGTTATAGGAGTACTATGCAATGAAAGCCTCGGCCATCTCATCCCAGTTCCGCTTGACATCATCTTCCAACTTTGAGTACCAGATGGCCGCCACACCTGACAGGGTTTGGACGAATAATGAAAGCTTCTGTAACCTGGTGAGGCTCATCGGCCTTAGTATGTCTGAGAACAACCGAATATGCACCATGGGATCCCCGGATCCGTCAAAGCGGTCAATTTGGGGCATCTTGAAACGGTCTGGTAGCGTCACAGCCGCGTTAGTATAACCGTCCTCAATGTCTGGAATGGACTTTACCCCCTGGGATTTTTTGAACATTTTTTCTAGCTTGCTCAACTTCAACACTGTAGGGTCCACCTCGAACTCAAAGGGAGAGTCCGGTTGATTGATAGGCGTAGGTGCCTTGGATAGCTGAGGTAGAATCGGGGGCGGAACCGGCCCTGTTGGGATGTCTGTATCCTCCTGGATATTCTGAACATTCGCCGTCTCCCCGAGTATTGGAACTCCTGGTGGGGGAGGAGCTGGGTGTGAAGCTGATGCTCCAGCTTGCTGTTGTAGTCGGGTAATTAGCTCTGCCTGTTGGGCCATGATTGCAACTTGTTGCTTGGCAAATTTCGCTTGACGGACAGAGTCCTGCTGCATGGCTTTCATGGTCTCCTGCATCTGACGCATCATTTCCTCAACTCTTGCCGTTCCTGCCATACTGCCTTGATCTTTCTGAACTACCGGTAGGTCTATCTCTGGAGTAGCCTCGGGAAGCTCAACCTGACTGTTCAAAGTCCACTGATCTGGCAATCTCTGCTTGGATACATTGCGTCTTCTCGACCTCCGTCTGATAACCGGGGGTAAGGAATAAAACACTGGTTGTCCATCGACCAGATCCTCAGATCGATTGAGTCAACGACCTCTAGTCCAGAGTGCTTGGGGAATATCTGCTTGGTCTGAAGCAATTGTGCTAAACTACCCCTAGCAAAAAGATAAATAAAGCAATAATAAGGAAATAAACAACTAGATAAACGGACAGCATAACAGCGTAAATAAACACACATCACACAGTTGATAAGCTGAATAGACTGTTCTCAAATATTGATCATTGTTCCCAAATCACTGCCCGCAAAACTGAATCTGATATCCACAGATAACTGATTCCCAAAATACTGAACCGGTGCCCGCAAGCCTGATACCCAAACTTGTAAACTGATACATGCATTCCTGTAGAGACGCACTCTAAAAGCACATAGCAAACAAGTGAGAGCCAAAACACCCCTATGTTGGGGTAAGGTTTCCCTGTCCTATTTTGTCAGGAGCTAGGGTTTCACTACGCACGCAGCGGTTTCACACAACCTACAATCGGGCAAGCAACCTGTCCTAGCTTGGAATGGTCACTACGGATTCCGAATATGCACTAGGTCGAATGGTCGAAAAGGGTGCCTCGGTAAAAATCGGGGTTTGTGTTCCCATCGTGGCAGAGCCCGTAACCGGTCAGCCTTATGGCACGCTTCTCGAAGTGAGCCTCCGGCAAATCGTTCAGGAATAGCAGATGGCAAACACGGTGTTCCTAGGCGCACCAATGCAAATGCAATGCAAAGAAACACATAAGTGCAATCAAAACAAGATATCATGAGTTCGAGTCAAGTTCTCTAACTCCCCAGTGGAGTCGCCAGAAACTGTAGACGTCCCCGAACGTCCCGGGAGGGAATCTCGTTTTGTTCATTGGGCTCACTACAGTTCAGGACTCAATGTCATGGTCCTGTATCTAATCTCGCAGAGTGCAATGCAAGACCAATGAATCATCAAAGAGTCCAAATCCGGCAAATCATTTTGAAAAACCGATTTTTAGAAAGAAGTGCCAAACATGGACTACTTTGCCAGATACAGAGTCGCCACCTAAATATTTTATTTTGGGGGAATTTAGGAAACCCTGACTCGTGCCTAAGGCCACGTGTCCGTCATCACCAAAGTTGCCTTGGCTCGGGAACTTGGGTACGATTGGGGAAGGTCACTTCGTGAGCACCCCTGCTCGCCCGATCAAAGATCGGCCTCTACTAACCATGATATCGAGTTTTGAAAACATTATGTGCTCTTATCCCGGTTATTAGCCTAGAATTACTATGTGATGCGCGCAGCACACAAGTATAGACTGGATCGCTTGAGTTGGAACAAAACATTTCATGTTCGTTTTGAAAAACAGTTTGAAGGTGCTACTCGCAAGTAGGCTAAGACGTGGATTTTGCCACCCTCAAGTGGGCTTAGAAAACATAGTCATTTGCCGCTATCAAGTGGGCTTAAAACTCACAATCGATGAATTGTTCCAATTCAAGTAATCCAACATTCACCAACAGGCATTCAGGCAGATATATCACATAAGCACTTAGCCTCATGGTAAGCATGCTATCATGGCAGTCACTCACACACATGCAAGGATGCTAAAGCATAAAAGCTTACCCAGTATTCCGAGCCAAAACAGAAGCTAGTTAGTAATCAAATGCATGATCCTAACTATGCTGAAATGGCTAATGCAACACATACAGGAATGCAACTAAGATAGGCTCAGCTATTCTAAGATGGCAGGGGAAATGCAACAAATAACATGTATTCAACTCGGATTTGAAATACAATGCAATTAGTATGATGCGCCGAGCCCGGTGCATGCAAGACAGAATGAATGCAAACATGCGAGCATAAGTATGCTAATTGAAACGTGCCCTAAACTAACCATCATAAGCTGGTAAATAAAAGGGAGAAAGACGTGGGGTTGGAAGACATACATCACACGCACGCACACTTATTACAAAGTTGCCCTCCTCGGAGGGTCCGAATAAATAATACAGACCGAATAAATAATTAACTACTCTAGCTAATTAAATATTACAAAACCCTAATTAATTAACAAATTAACTAAGAAACGAAATAAACTAGTATGCAGATCTATGGACCGCCTCAGCTCTATTCCGAATGATGAAAGATGCATGCATGCTCGAGTCGCCTTGTCGGGAAATTCCTCATGATGCCCCGATTTCCCTCTGTTTGCAATTGATCCCGGAATATTGTACAAAGCTCTAGAAAGCTGCTGGTTTCTGGTTTGCTGCAACAGAGAGCAAGAGAGGGGCATGGAAAAGTATTTTCAACATATGTATGCATGACCACTCTTCCCGTCATTGCATAAGCTCTAGAGAGTATAGTCCTCGATCCTCGTGCCATCAATCACGCATCTCAGTGCATGATAGCCGAGGAGTCGAATTGCACGACTCAATGTGAAATGAATGCACACATAAACACAACAAGGCCTAAACTCCATCATGGGTAATCCGGAGTGTTGGCGACCGAGAATCGAGGCACGTTTCGTCACTTGGAGTATGAAACGTCCCTCGTTTCCCGTGTTTGGACTAAACCCTATTCCAAACACGATGCAATATACATGGCATGCACGATGTGACTCGGACTATGCAACCTAAATGCAATGCGACTAAATGATGCAAACATGCAGAGAATGACATGCAAACATGCTACTAGCATACACAATGCTATGAACTACATGGCATACTCGATGCAAGACACCTTATGCAACAATATGACAACATATGATTAGCATACACAATGCGAATATCAAATGGCATACTCGATGCAACGAACTACATGGCATGCGCAATGCTATGACTAGAATGGCATACACAATGCAAGATGGACTTAAACCAAGATGGGTGAGCCTCAGCCACACCCAAATCAGTGGCCAAACATAATGGAATGAAAGGTAGGAACACTCATGCAAACATGCTCGATGTAAGGGACCGAACATAAGGCATCAAATGCCACTCTACCAAAGCATGGCAAGGGATGAAACATGGCATACAAACACACATTTTCCAGCTCTGAACACATGATACACAATGGTCCTAAAACATGGAAACACCTCAACATATGCATGCAATAGGCCCCAAAACACAAAGCTAGACAAGAGTATTGAACTACAACCATGCATAGCAAGCATCATTCAACCATGAGGCATAAAAATATAGCTAAGGCAGTCCAAAACATGCACAAAATCAGTATAAGGCATGGCCAAAAAGTTCTAGATTCATAGACCAAAATAGCATGCAATACAAGCTAGTGAAGAGGGTTTACACTACAAGTATATGGAGCATTCAAGAGGTCATTAAACCAGCAAAATTAAGAAGTATGCCATGCCAAATAATGCCCAAAAACTCATGGAAACATGGTTAATGAATGCAAGAATGATATGTTCCTTTGAAAGACCAAAAGGAGGGTTATTCTACACATGCATAACGGACATCCAAAAAGACAAAATCACCTCTAGACGGAGGTTATGAAGGCCCTAAAACTCACTGAAAAGGGCCTGAAATGAGGCTAGGAAGCATGCAAGTAAAGGCTCTTTTGAAAGGCCATGAAGAGGGTTACTCTACACATGCAAGATGGACATCCAAAATGGCAAAAAGGGCTCTGGATAGAGCCTATGTAGGTCCTAAAACCCACCAAAAATAGCCTGAAACATGCTCAAGAAGTATGCAAATACGGGCTTCTTTGTAAAGCCAACAATGCTAGTAAACAAGACAAGGGGTGAGAGGGTCACCCCTCTCTGATTTTGGGGCTCAAAACAGCATTCTAGCCACTGAAAATCCACTGGATTTCAGTGGCTAAAAATCCAAACAAAGCACAATACAAAGGCCTTAATACATGGCTCAAAACAAGAGGAAAACAAGCATGCAAGGGGGTAGATGACCCCCAACAGAAAAACGACCTTAAAAAAACTTCAAGAGGAACTCAAGATAAGACTTTTTTCAGTTTATGACATAATCCAAAAATCCTTGCAAATATAGCTAAGATATGAAGCAAAATAGGGACCAAAAGGGGAATAAGAGAGTTACCCTTGTAGCCAAGAAAGACAGCAGCTTCTGGACCAAGAAAGTGGCTCCTCAACCTCTGAAAATAAGCTCCAAGGTGCTTAGATGGATGATGGAGAAGTGTGGCTGTGAGGTGTAGTGCAATGGGGCCAAGAACCTAGCACTTTTGGGACCAAAATAGAGAGGTGTATAGAGATAGGTGTATGTATGCCTTGGCCAAAAATCTGAACCTTTGCTAATGAGGGAGAGGGTTTCTCTTATAGGAGAACAAATGTCCAAGCTTCTCTTGGAAGCTTGGAGCAAAGGGCCAAGCTTCTTGAGGAAACTAGAGCAAAGGGGTCAAGCTTCCTCAAGAAGCTAAGAAAGGTCCAAGCTTCTCTTAGAAGCTTGGCGCAAAGGGGCAAGCTTCTTTAAGAAGCCAAAACAAGAGGGTCAATCCTCCATACACGTGTATGGAGGATGGAGCAAATGCCTCCCAGCTGGCACAGCTGGAAAGTAATTCAATGAGACAAAAAATGAGAAAGCTGGCCAGTTCAGGTGGTCGGCCGACCACTCCCCCTGGTCGGCCGACCAGTTCAAAAGGTCCAAGGTGGTCGGCCTGCTCCTAGGGTGGTCTCCAAGCTGAAAGCAAGCAAGTGGTGTAGTGGGAGACCTGCAAAAGTGGCTCAAAAACCAAGGAGACCAGCTTCCTAACAAGAAAATTGACCAGCGGGAGAAGAGGTGGTCTCCAAGAGAAAAGGTGGTCTCCCACCCTTGTACCACCTTCCAAACAATGAAAATAGGGTCCATACCAAAAATGAACCAAGACGGATGCAAAATGAGGGTTCGGGAGCCAAAACGCGCAGCCGGGTGCCCCGAAAACTGACTGTTAAGCATCGAAAGTGGCGCGTGACCACGAAGGTGGTCTCCTGGGCCACAGTGTCCCTCTAGAGAGAGGAAACAAGGTGTGTGCCAAAAACCGGAGCAACAGAGAAAGTTAAGCTGTCCCGAACCGAGGCGCACGGCCGACGGCTCCGAAAATCAAAAATTGGTCTCCAAACGGAAACAGTGGTCTACGACCATGAAAAGTAGCCTACGGCCATTGAGAGATGGTCTACGAGACCTCTCCCTCCCTTCAGGAAGAGAAAACAGAACCTGGTTCGTAAACCGAGGCAAAGCACAAAAGAGTCCCGAAGTCCGGAGGCAAGGGTTTTAGCCGAGACTCCGTAACCTCAGAACGAGCACAATATGCGCAATCACCGAGCAGTCAATCGATGATGTCTGAGTCTTAAGATCGGTCAAAAATGGGGTGTCTACATGAGGTCCGGTTTGAGGTTGATATCGTAACGTTTAGGAACAACGAATTACAGGTGACGAGGTCCAGATCTCCGTCGTGCTCGACCGCCGTGACCAGATCTCTGCCGTTATCTCTCTCTCTCTCTCTCTCTCTCTCTCTCTCTCTCGATCTAGGGTTTTCAGATCTAAATAGTTCACTACACACATAGTGTCACGACCCAAACCCGCCCCTACGAGTTTAGCACCGTAACCGGCCAGTAATCCGAGATTGCCGAAGGCCTGCTTAACAGTAATACATTAGAACAGAGTACAGGGGCATGACGGAAGCCAATACAATAAATAAACAATGTCCAATGAGCTGTGACAGTCTGTATGCAAAAAGACTTTTCATACATATATACAGTTAGTGCAGAATAGTATGCATCATATATACAATCGTTCAGTACAGGGACTTAGTCCCTATTAAACAGTACAATACAGTGCTGTCAGTCTATACAGTAATACCAATCAGATACAGGGACAGACGGGGAGATTAAAACACTCCTAAGCCATAGCTTGAACAGTGCTGGAACCTCAAAGTGAGGCACAAAGGTTGGCTTGACAAAACTGGAGTTTACCCCGACGCTTCTAGCAACGGTCCGGTGCCTGTACACCTACATATATATATGAGCGGTGAACTAAAGCCCAATGAATAACATGAAGCGTAAAGGGGTTAAGAAAGAATGTTCTTTCAGTATTTTAAACAGTCGTTTGCCTCGGTAAATCAGTTATACAGTCGGTGGCTTATACTTCATGTCATATCAGTCATTTAGAACAGTCATTTAGAAATCGTAGTAATCGTACGTGGCACATCCGATAGCAAAACAGTACGGTGATAGTAGCAGTGTCAGTACAGTAGTAGTAACAGTAACAGTGCAGTAACAGTAACGGTAACAGTAACGGTAACGGTAACAGCAACGGTAACAGTAACAGTAACAGTAACGGTAACAGTAACAGTAACAGTACAGTTCTTATGGACTCAAGAGGTGTCTCGCACAGATTCTAGAGGTGGCTCATACTGTAGCACTTAGGTCCGTGCAGCACTTTGCTCCAGATTTCATAGATTGGCTTAAAGCCCAGTATTGACTCAAGAGGTGTCTCGCACAGATTCTAGAGGTGGCTCACACTGTAGCACTTAGGTCTGTGCAGCACTTTGCTCCAGAGATATCCGTGACAGTAGCAGTACAGTAAACAGTAGGTCTTAAAAGACCGAACAGTCAATTGATGGCCATCAATCAATAAACAGTAGTTGCTAAAGATGCCACAATACAGTTCAGAATATAAGACATACATTCATTCAGTTAACAGTAAACAGTTCGTAAAACAGTTCAACTCGGTAAACAGTTCAGTTCAGTAAACAGTTCAGAAGATAATCATTTTTGAACATATCTTTACACAATTGTTACTCACAGAGTTCTGGGCTACAGTAAGCTAGAGCGTCTCCTCGGTAAGCCAACCCTACACAGTATACAAGATGAACACACACTAAGCTATATAGTTGGGGAAGATCAATAACTTAACCCTTAAATTTTCCTTGGTGTGTTCTACATCTATATCCTCTTAAAGATGCCTTAAATGTGCCCTAGGAATGCCTAGGATGGAAAGAGGATGCAAAGATGCACTTTTGAATACTTTACAAAATTTGCTGAAAACAGGGGTCCCGCTCGAGCGTGGCTTTCTACGCTCGAGTGGACATGCAAACAAAGGAGCTCCGCTCGAGCGTCAACTCCGTCGCTCGAGCGGACTGTGTGCTACAGTAAAAATGCTGGATGCTCTAATTTTGCGCTCGATGGATGCTCGACCCTCGCTCGAGCGTCAGACACAAGTCCTCGCTCGAGTGGACTGTGAACTCATGCAAAGTACTGGATGCTCGCATTTCACGCTCGAGCGTAACTTTTCTCGCTCGAGTGGAAGGCAGAATCACAGAGTGTACGCTCGAGCGTAGACTTCCTCGCTCGAGCGTAGGCTCAAAATCTGGAAATTCCAGATTTGAGTCCCAATCTCAAAATCAAGTTTAAAAGCCAAATTTTCGATCCTCTTGGGCCAATTTTCTGGAAAACAAAAGTAAACTCATAGAATAACATGTCTCAAAGGTCAATTTGAGAAATCAAGGCCCAAGGGTGTTTCAATTAAACTCATTTTCAAACCTATTTTTCATGAACATGCATGAACATGCTACAAAGTGACATGCATGAGATTAACTCAAATCAAAGCTTCCAAAACATGCTCTATCGAGCTCATTCTTTTCAAAACAAGTTGAAAACATGAACTTAAGCTTAATTATGAACATGCACGTGACAATTTGCCATGAAAACAACTTCAAACTTATCAATACAAGCATGCATGCATGGAATGAGCTTCAACTCAACACTATTGAACCCATTTCATGCCTTAGATTACTAAAGACCCATGAATCATGCAAGAATAAACTCAAATGCACAATAAAGAAGGTCAATGATCTACCTTAGGTCTTCAATCACAAGACTAGAAGCTCAATTAGACAATTATCCTTCAATTTCTTCAATTCTCCAAGCAAAACTCAAGAAGGAACTCAATTCTCTCACTTCCTCTCTCTCTTGGTCGGTTGGGAGTAAGAAATGGCTGAGCAAAATGTTTTGTTTGGATGAAAAAGGCTCAAGAATGTTTTATGTGAAAAGGGCCACTAGGTGGCAAAACGGTAAATAAGGCCAACTCTTTGATTTAGCTTATTTTATCTAATTTAATCATACCAAATCGATTTTCAATTAAATATACCATAAAATCACATAAATTATGATGATTACAGAACATCAATAAATTTTTGATTTGGCCGCCGATAAGGCCTTCAATTTGCAGTTTAATGCATAAGACAAGAACAGATAATTTGGCAGTCAAACAGATAGATTATGCATTTAGACGGTCACAGTCAATCAATCAGTCTCGAATCTCAGTCAGTCAGTTCAGTATTTTAATCAATTCAATTATCAATCATAATCGGTCTCGGTTTAGCAGTAATCAGTAAACAGTGACGAGGGTTGTTACACATAGACATGTACATATGTACATATAGAGAGAAACCCAAAGCTTTCTAAAGAGAGAAAATGAAGATGATCGAAAAAACAGTCCTCTCTCTCATACTGATCCTCATCCTCTTCATCACCTACTTCATTTTTATTGGAACCATTGATGTCCTAGGAAGGCTTCAGTGGCAGTGGACGACGGAGGATGAGGGTTTCGGCGACGACGACACGATTAAGGTTTAGGCAACAACACACGTATCTTAATTGAAGAAGAAAGAGGGCTTTGGCATCGAAGGAAATGACGGCGGTGGCAGACTACGAAGGAGAAAGGCTTCGGTGACTGTGAAATTGGTGCGATGGTTTTAGAGAGAGAGAGAGCTGGGGAGGGGGGGTTGGAGAACGCACTTCAGTGGATTTTGGTTTTAATTTTTTTTAAATGAAATTTTTTATTTTTTATTTTTAGTGTATATTTTTAAAATTTAAAATTTTATTTTTTTAGATGGTGATGGAACGCCGATTACAAGACATAACAGAGGTGTCAAAGAATCATGCCTGGTAGGTCAACAATGGAAGCGATCTATCTTTTGAGGAGAGTAATAGAAAAGTATAAAGAAAAGAAAAGAGACATTCATATGGTATTTATCGACCTTGAGAAAGCATATGACAGAGTGCCTCGAGATATAATATGGTGGGTGTTAGAGAAGAAAGGGGTGACAAAAGGCTACATTGACGTGATTAGGGACATGTATGAAGGGGTGGTGACCACTATTAGATCGCCAGCTGGAGACACAAATGAATTTCCTATCACTGTAGGGTTACATAAGGATCTACCTTAAGTCCTTATCTTTTTGCTTTAGTTATGGACGAGTTGACGATAAATATTCAGGATGACGTGCCATGGTGTATGCTTTTTGCAGACGATATTGTGTTAGTGGATGAGACTAGAGAAGGAGTTAACACAAAGTTGGAGATTTGGAGAAAAGCTCTTGAATCTAAAGGATTTTGGATAAGCAGAACTAAGACAGAGTACATGGAGTGTAAATTTAGTAACAGTAACAATGAAAGCAGAGGAGAAGTGAAGATTGAGAACCAAGAACTGCCTAAGAGTGAACATTTTCGTTATTTAGGGTCGATTATCACAACAGCGGGAGAGATTGATATAGATGTGGCCCATAGGATTAAGGCGGGATGGTGTAAGTGGAGAAGTGCGTCTGGGGTATTGTGTGATAAACGAATACCCACTAGACTAAAAGGTAAGTTTTATAGAACGGCTATTAGACCAACTATGTTGTATGGGACGGAGTGTTGGGCAACCAAGAAACAACATGTAGATAAGATGAGTGTGGCTGAGATGAGGATGCTAAGGTGGATGTGTGGTATGACTAGACAAGACAGGATTAGGAATGAGTGTATTCGGGAATAGGTAGGAGTAGCACCGATAGAAGATAAATTGAGAGAGAATCGTTTGAGATGGTTTGGTCATATTCAACGGAGACCAACAGAGGCAGTAATGAAGAGATGCGATACTGTAACGGTAGATGGAAGTGTTAAGGGACGGGGTAGGCCTAGATTAATATTGACTAGCGTTATAAATAAAGATATGAATCTACTTAATTTGACTAATGAAATGGCCTTTGATAGGGCCGCGTTGAGAAGAAGGATTCATGTAGCCGACCCCATTTGATGGGACTTAAGGCCTAGTTTGGTTTGGTTTGGTTAGATGTATCTTATTTGGATATATTTAAAAAATACAATATTTAAAAAAATTAAAAAATACACAAGAATATAAAAAAATATATTGAATTTTTATATATATATATTTTTGTATTTTTGGTATTTAGTAAGGGTGAGCGCAGGTCGGTTGCGGCCACGAAACCTTCAATCCGCCATCCGTTCACCAAATTGGCGGATTGGAGAAAATCAATCCGCATCCGTCCGCCAATTCGGCGGATGCAGATGTGGATTGAGCGGATTGACAGTTTGGCGGATGGATGCGAATCGGTTTGGCGGTTTAAAATTTTATAAATTTTCAACATAATTCAACTTGTGCACTTCCTCAAAAAAAGAAGAAAAAAGTATTACAATTAATGACTTAAAATTTTTTTACAATCACTGCATGCCTCATCCACATAAAGTATTACAATATGTGGTTCTTAAAATATAAAAACAATTCAAACTACCAAAACCATGAACAGAGCAATAGTAGAGATTGTATGTCTCTGTATTGTTACATCTATATCTGTTTTTGAAAATAAAAATCAATCAGCATATATCATATTTTCTATTTATTATTTTTAGAGATAAATTTAAAAACCAAAAAATATAGATAAGTAATACGTTTATTTTTTTCAATTCAAAATAGATATTCAAGTTGAAAACTTTTTTTCAACAGAATATTTAAACTCTTTTTTAATTGAAAATACAAACAAAATATTTAAACAAACTGAAAACACAAAGTCTTATAAATTATGAGGGGTGTTCGTGGTTTGGCGGTTCGGTTGCTGCCAAAGGAATTTCAAATCCGCCATCTGTCCACTAGATTGGCGGATTGGAGAAAATTAGTCCGCAACCGTCCGCTCGTCATCACGCATCCGTCCAAAATGTGGTGGATCGGTTCGGTTTGGTCGGTTTTGGTGGATCGGTATATCCGCTGCTCACTCCTAGTATTTAGTGAATTTTTTAAAGACTTTTTTACAAATATTGTATTTTTTAAGTGTATTTATATTAGGTGTATTTAAAAATTTAAAAAATACTTAGAATATTAAAAAAAATTCAGTGAAAATAAAAATATACGAAAAACAAAAAATTGTTGCGTTTGGAATGGTTTTGGAATCATAGTTCTACCCCTATATTCTAGTATCATGTTTGGTTTGAGTTTTGAAAAATTAATTCCACCCCTCTTCAAAATTCGTTTTAGGTAGGCTTTTAAATTTTGAAATTTGGCCTACCGATCGTCCCCCGGACGTTCGATCGGTTGTCCGGTCAGTTGATCGGTCGGTTGTCTTGAACAATGCGATTTTGTTTTTAATATTTTTAATAAAATAATATTTTTGAAATTTTAAAAAAAATCATGAGTTTTTAATAGATTTTTGAATTATATGTTTGGTTATGAGTTGTAAGTTTTTGTATCAAATATCATATATCACATTAAAAATTCCCCATTCAATTCAAATTTTTTTTCAAAACTCATTCATCAAACAAATTTTTTACACTCAAATCATAATTTCAAAACTTACAAACTCAAAACACAACTCCTATTCTCAAATTATATTCAGAAAATTTTACCAAACGTTGCCTTAATATTTTGAAAAGTGAATTTTAAAACTAGAAATTGAACAAGCTAATTAGGGCTCTCTCATTTCGGTATAGGTTCGTGAAGTTGATACGGTATATATATAAATAATTTGATCATTTCGTAAAATCAAATCCTTATAGACATAATTATTTAACACATGCACTTTTAAGTAAAAAAAAATTTAAATTTAAATTTATGGACTGAATGCCTTATTTCCATTACATTAGTGTGCACTTTTTTAAGTAAAGGAAATTTAAGAATTGGTTTGGAATGTTCTAAAAAAATATTTTTTTAACTTTTATAAAAAGATGTGTAGAAAAATAAAGAGGAGATGTTGATTAATAGACCCAAATTAATATACTTATACAAAAAAAATCCACTTATATAGTTTAACTCAAACAAGGGTTAATGAGCTCGGGGCGTTAGAGCACCAGTATCAAATCTTCAAAATTTTAGTCAAATTATAACTTAAAAAACCAATTTTCTATTTTAGCTAGTCACCCCATTGCATCAAACTCTCTATTTTAATTCAATCCTATTAAAATATTTGTTATTCTTATTTTTTATAATTAAATTAATGAGTTATCAACCAAACAATTTTTATGTTTTACAAAAAGTAAAACTGGAGTTAAAAAAAAAATTTTGACCGTTGACCGATTGACTGGCCGAACTTTCGGGCGGACATCCGGTATCCGGGTTGTAGCGATGAACAGTGCCTCGTTACAACAAGCGAGTTACTGTAGAGCTCATATATTAGCGACTTACTGTAGCGAGATTGATGAAGGCTCGTTTTTGATGAACAGTATCATCAAACTAGCTAAAAAATAACTTTAGCTAGTTTGATGCGGATGCTCTTATTCCTGTTACATTAGTTTAGTCTAGGGAGTTCCCTTTTAAATATTTCATAATTATATATAACGCATCTTTAAATAATAATAAGGGTAAATTATAAATACACTTTTTGAGATTTGTTTAAAATATAAATTATCCTTGTAGTATAGAAAATTATAAATTTCTCCCTGTCAGAATTTTTTATTTAATATAATTAATTAAAAAAGTGAAATTTCTAATTATTCACCTATATAATAATAAAATTATCTGAATTATTAATTGAAATAAAATTTTAACATTATTAAAAACTGTTAATTAACTTGATGATTTATTAATAAAAAGGCCTATTTGTTATGAAACTAGACATTTTAGGGGGCATAATGTAATTTTTAGAACCACAAGAGTAATTTGTAATTTAAATAAATTTCAAAAAGTGTGTTTGTAATTTGTAATTAAATATTATTTTTCTTCTTTAATTATTCTACTGGTCCGCTGAAGTGAAAGATCTTAGTCATCCAAAATATTAAACACGAAGTAGTGTTTGGTAACGTTTATATTTTTTATTTATGTTTATAAAAATTTTATAAATTAGTTTTTGTTTGTTTATTTTTTCAACTAAACACGAAGTAGTGTTTGGTAACGTATTTGGTTTGAATAAAATATTTGAAAAATTTTAAAAAATAAACTAAAAATATGTTTGCTCAGGTCTAAAATATTTATATATATTTTTTATTATTTATAATAATGGGATCATACATATTATAATTGAAAAAAAATAATTGAAAAAAAAAATTATTAGTCAACTTTTTTAATTTCTATTTAAAAATCTCAAATTTACAAACTGAGACAACTATTTATAAACTAAAAAAATTATCAAATAAGTTTTTATAATAATTTTTAAAATTTTTATAAATATAAATTAAAAATTGAAAACGAAATGATTACTAAACGGAAGTAGAGATGCTACGCGGGCTGCACAACATAGGCTGCTGTGCGGCAAAATGGGCCCATTTCAGGGTCTATTTTGATAATCTGAACCGTTCATATTTTAGAATACATCAGGTAGAAGAAGTCTGCAAAAAATCAAGTTAATCGGATATCATTTACCCATTTATTCACTCATATTTGTATCTACAAAAATAAATAATAATTGTGATTTAAAATATTAAAATGAATACAAATATAAATGGATAAATGGATAAACGATATTCAATTAACTTAATTTTTTACAGACATCTTCTACTTAATATATTCTAAAATATAAACAATTTAAATTATCAAAATAATCTCTAAAATAGACTTATTTTACCGCACAACAATTGCTATTGCGCAAGCAGTACCCCACTTCCTTGAATCCGGATCCTCGGTGCCCCTTTCCTGCCGCCCTCCAAAACGACGTTGTTTTGGAGGTTTTTTTTTTTTTTTTTTTTCTTCTTTCTTTCTTTCTCTCTTTTTCTTCTCTCTTTCTATTGATGGGTTTCGGTTGTTGAGGCCGGTGGCGCCGACCAGGCATCGCAGGCGAGTTTGAAGGCTTCGTCGGCGTAGGGAAGGTGATTTCGCTGAGGGTTGAGGAGGATCGTGAGTCGCCGATACTAAGTCGTGATGAGTTGTTGCGAACGAGTTGAGCGAGTTGGAGGATCGCGTACCAGTCAGGCTGGTTGTTGATCCGCTTCTCGCCGGCAATCAGAGTGTCGGCGACGGCGAGGATTTGGTCAACGGCGAGGATTTGGTCGGCTCGGATTCTCTAGCTCGGATCGCGAATGTCTTGCTTCCGATGAGGTCACGGTCGGCGAGGAGCTTCTCGGCGATGAGGAGCCACCGTTCCACCTCCGCTCTGCCGTTGCTG
Source organism: Camellia granthamiana (assembly GCA_036172215.1). Taxonomy (NCBI): domain Eukaryota; kingdom Viridiplantae; phylum Streptophyta; class Magnoliopsida; order Ericales; family Theaceae; genus Camellia; species Camellia granthamiana. Next base: position 80,616,056 of record CM069904.1, read on the forward strand.
ATGTTGCCGTGAGGGTCCATTTCTGTCACTCTCTCTCTCTCTCTGCTTTCTCTCTCTAAATTTGGTAAGAAGAAGAAGAAGAGAAGGAAAAAAAAAAAAACCCCTCCAAAACGACGTCGTTTTGGAGGGCTACAGGGATGTGCAGCAAGAAAGGGGCACCGAGGATCCGAATTCCACTTCCTTACCGAAGAGGCCCAAGAACCTGCCCCGATCAACGTCCACATTAACAAGAAGCGGGGCCCACCATTTTAATGCAGAACATCACTCAATATGACAATATCGTAGAAGCCCATTGTTTATTTTATAAATAATAAATTAATTAAACATTTTGTTTTTGAAATTTATTTATAAAAAAAAAAATACAGTCGTCCTCATATTTTAAATATAATTATGCTAAATTCTCTTAAATTGTATTTAAATCATAAATTTGAATAAAAATTTAAAAAGAAAAAAGAAAAAAGAAAAAATATGAGTAGAATATAGTTAATCATATTTTACTCATAATTTTTTATTTTTCTTTTCAAATTCATGTTTCAAATGAAATGTTTTAATTTACATAACATTTATGTTATTTTTTATTAATAATTTGTTAGTCGTATGAATAAAAAATAGTATTATCATATCTTATCTACTAAAATATACAGTAATTATCTCTATTTATTTTAATTTATACCTGTTATTTACATTAGTTTCACTTGTTTTATCTTATCAAAAAGAAGATCAATATAATTACATAAATTATATATATATATATATGCTTTTAAATTTTAAAGAAAGTAGTATAATTTACCCGGGGGGGAGGGGGGTTGAAAAAAGTCATTGTTTGAGTAGAGAGCATGCTTTCAATGTCCAAGAACTAAAAATTCCCCAAAAAATCAATTTTTCATTTGCAGATTCTCAGTAGATTCCCAGGAATCATCCCTTCCCCAGAATCCCATTGCCCATTGTCCAATGCTTATCATTACATAATACTAGTAAACACCCACACGCCAATATAAAACATGAAAAATGAGTGAGATTCCCTTTGTGGAGGACCCTCACAACTCCCTTACTGATCTACACCATTTATGATGTGTGGGGTCCATTCATGTATGTGTGGGGTTCACATCATGAATGGTGTGGATCACAAAGGGGGTTGTGGGGGTCCTCCACAAATGGGGTCTCTATCATTGCTGATAAAACATTCATGATCACCACAAAATATTATTTATAATTTTAAAATTATTTATATAATTATTTAATAATAGAGATTTATAATTTATATGTATATATATATTTGATATTAATAAAATATTTTAGTATTTATATTCAAAAAATATTATATTATATAATTTAAACGGTCTGATTCAGTTATAATTAGATTCATAATTATAAAATTATGGAATATATTGTGAAGTATGATTTGCCTATTTCAAAAATCAAAACTGAACTATACATTGAAAAAATGAAATCAAACCATATGATTTGATCTAGACCATACCAATTTACGATTTTTTAATTTTTATACTTAGTCCTATTACATACGCAAAAGCCTACCTAGTTTTGATCACTTAAAATAAACTATTTAGAAAGAATGGGGGAAAAAAAAATTGAAATCTCATTCACTCGAGATTATACACTTTAAAGAAGGTAAAAAATAAAAATAAAACCTTATGTCTTATTTTTATTTAAATCGGCCAATCATAAATAATTAAAAGTAAAACAATTAAGGTGTCAATTTTTGAAACCAGAAAATAAGAGTTCAAGTTGTCTCTAGTCCACGTGGTTTAAAGTAGATTGGATTAGTCCAACTGACCCTAACTTTGATAGTCTGATCTATTAATCTTTTAGACTCTTGTGTGTAGATTATTTATATTTTTTTAAAAATTATTTTGATAATCATAATTACATAATTTTATTACATTTATAATAAATAAAAAAAATAGAATACACGTAATTTTGAAATTAAACATTCATTTTTTTAAAAGATAAATGTGATTAATTCACTTGATTACAATTATTGAATTAATCTAATTTTTTAATAAATGACCTATAATTAAAACCTAAAAGGTCAATAATGAATCAGATTATCAAAATGAGATTAGTAGCAAAATTACAACCTGAACTAGATCGTCCAATCCTATTAGGGGACGAAGGAGAAGCTGCCTTCAAGAATAATTAAGCTTCTTCTATGTTCAGTAATTACTACCCCTCCCATCAGCCAATTGGATTGTTAAGTTAGCCGAAACTAAAACTCTCATATAAAAAAAGTTAAAGGTTTAAATTTCAAAGAGTGAATCAATAATTAAATATTTTATTATTCACAACTTCTTGGGGCTACTCTTAAAATTTTTGTCCAATAATTATATGATATATGTGACACAAAATTACAACTATTCAATGAACTAGTCAAGACCAAGTCTACGCGAATTCGGTTCCTTTAAAATGATTTTTTCTAAAGAAATTTTAGCAAAATTTTTTGTATAGTTGAAATTTAATTTTATAAAAATTGAGGGAATAATATATTGATAGTCGCTTTAAAAAAAAAAATCTCAACCTTATAAAAAAATCATTACAAAAGATCCAGACTCAGATGGTGCTTGGAAACTTTCTAAAATAATAAAAAAAAAAAAAAATTAAAATGACTATAAAAAATTAATCCATTTATTTCTACTTTCATTTATATAATTTTTTTATAAAAAATTAAAAAATTATTAAAAAAATCAACTCCCAAACACGAACGCCCCTCAATCCGAGCCGAGATATTAAAAAAAAAAAAAAAAATCCTAACCCTCCTACTACGGTACCACCCAATGGGGACACTAATTAGTCTATACAAAAAAGCCATTTGCTAGCCTGGTCTAAGTGCGACTAATAGTAACCGAATATGCCGTGAATTCTCTTTGCCTTAACGGCTCTTTTATGCTTTTTTCCAACCGCCACTTCATCATGTTAAGCAGATGCTCTCTAAATATTCTGTCTCCTCCTTTTTAAACTCCCCCATACCTTAGTTTCACTGCGTTCACTACTCACACCCACAAATCTTCATTCTTATTAGGCTTTTTCCTTTCAACTTTTTCACTTCCAATTCTGGGTTTAGAGAGAGAATAAAGAAAAAGGGTTCGATGAAATTTGGGAAGAGATTGAAGCAACAAGTTCAAGAAACTTTGCCGGGATGGCACGACAGGTTTCTGTCCTACAAGGATTTGAAAAAGCTTGTGAGGTTAATTTCTTCAGCTCCTCCCATGATGAATGGATCGCTCGAGTTTGGGAAGGCTAAGGCTGAGTTCATGTACTTGTTGAACAATGAGATCGAGAAATTTAACTCTTTTTTTATGGAACAAGAGGAGGATTTCATTATCCGCCATAAGGTTAGTTTTCTTATTCTTGTTTGTATTGAGTTTTTTTTATTGTGAATTGTAGTGGAATAAGGGGTTAGTGAGATCTAAATCTGATACTGGTTTGAAAATGGTATTGTTTTAGTTTGAACTTGTTGGACAATCTTCATTGTATTTAAATAGATTAAATTCTGTTGTGTACTAAACAACAGCAAGAATATAAAGAAATAAAGGAAATGAGAGAATTTGTTTGATTACAAAAATCAAACTAGAAATAAATAAATAAATAAATAAATAAAAACATATTTTATTTTGTTACAAAAACAAAATTAAAATCTGATTTAATAAACAAATAAAACAGAATAATAAATTAAACAACTTACTTGATTAATTTCTTCTAATAAATATTTGATCAAGTCCAGTGTTTGACACTGTGTCCTTAAGACAGATTCGTCCTCTCCTCGGTGCTTTCAGAATATGGACGTTTATCTCTCAGGATAAAATGATCAACTACAAACAATAGCAGCACTACAAATTGTTTGTCTGACGAACACACTAAATGTTTATACTCTTTCTCACAAAAATTAAATGCAGCAAAATGAAGAATAAATTTGCAGAGGTGAAGTACGAAATTTCTGAATGTGTTAAACATCAAATGAGGGCTGTCCTATTTGTAGATGTTGTGGTGGCTGCAGGTTTTGAATTAAACAATTGCAAACCTATTTCAATAGGTATGAAACCTGTTTGGTTTTGAATTTAAACAGATTTGAATCTGTTGGGTTCAAAATTCAAATAGATAAAAAACGAGAAAGACCCTGTTTGGGTGTACAGTAAAACCGGACTAGTTTATTTCCGGAATTAATTTGAATTTTGGATTTTATTTTACTAAAAAATAAAATAAAATTCAAAAGTTTTTGGTCCAAAAAGATAGGTATTGGGCCGAACAAACCCAGCCCAACCTCACACCATGCACCCGCGCCCAAGCCCAGGCCCAATCCAGCCCGCCCGACCGGACAGACGGTGGCGGCAGCGCGCGTGGGTGGTGATTTTTGGGTCCAATGAGTCTAGCCCATTTTGCCCATAACCTCCCTCTCTAAAACACTTGGGTACCCCTTGGGGCACACCCCAAGCTCCAATCCCATGCCTTATAAACCCATTTAAAACTTCTCACCAATCAATGTGGGACAAGCCTTGTTCAAACCTGTAACACCCTCAAAATAGACCCACAAATCATGTATTCATTACATTCATAAACCTAAGAGAGTATGATATAATGTCATTCATCAGAGTATTCTTACAAAAGATATTACATGTTGACAACAAAAGTAAATGCCCTATAAGCTTACAACTTTCCAAGTCAACACTTGGGTTCAACCAGAGTAGAGTTCTAACTCTTTACACAAAATAAGCCCATGGCTTGATATACATGTAATATACAAAAGAGACAACAAAAGAGCTATCAGCCTCAAGTCTTCCAAGCTACTTCCTTGGAGGTGGCATATCACCTGAACCTAAAAATGATGTCCCATATAGGATGAGTCAACGCTCAGTAGAGATATGCTAAACATAATATGAGCAATAACTAAAACATTAGTATTTGATAAATGTTTAACCAATATAAACCAACATACAGCACAACCCAATTTCATAACAGATATGTCTATGTTTCATTCAATTTTTCCTTTACTTAACAATTTCGATTTATAAACATGGCTCAGAACCTGGCCAAACAATTCCCATGAGACTACGGCTCATATTAAAACCTTTCCAATATCAACAATTTAAATGAGATTATAACTCATAATAAAACACTTCCATAATTCACAATTCACATGAGATAACAACTCATATTAAACACTTCCATAAGTCACAATTCACATGAGATAACAACTCATATTAAACACTTCAATACTTCACAAATGATACACAGATTTGCTGTATCAATGGAGTCCATCCCCTATCTCCTCCCAAATAATATCCGGTTTAGGAGTCCATCCCCTATCTCCTCCCAAACCCGTGGAGTACATCCCCTATCTCCTCCCACACAATACAATGTATATAAACAATTATCATATACATGATCAATCAACAAACACATTCGATGTATTATTCCAACCGTCTTATTCAATGACATATTCGACCGATTAGTTTTAATTTACCTAATCACCATGCAATGTCTACAACATTCAAGACTATCCTCCACCGATAGCCCAAAGCAATTATTTCTAAACAGATAATAAATGCATCAACAGATAGGTTATCAACAATTTCAAAAGTGAGTGATTTATAAATCCAACTCCACCATTCAACCTTATTTTAAGCCAATTTCATCATATCCAACTCAATTTCATATTTCCATAACTTTCCAAATTAATTATACAAATTAATTCATAACATTAAATTAGGGCTTTTCTCCCTCTTTTCTCAACATTGACCCAAAGGCTCAAATACCAACAATAAACAACAATAACCCCATTTGACACCCAAAATACACATGTATTGGCCCAAAGAACAAAACCCCTCTTTATACATTTTGAAACCCTAACACCCAAAATTATCCAACTTCAACATTAAATCAAAATGACCAAAAGTTTATGTCAAAGATCATAAAAGTGAGTAGTTATCCCTACCTCAAAAGATGAGACCAAATGGAGAAGATGATGAATTTCGAAATGCTCCAAAACCCAAGATTTTCGGATGGAAATGTAGCCCAAGCCAAGCTCTAGACTTTGTACAAAGGGACCAAGGTAGGAGATCACTCAAACTAGATCAAACCCTAAAGAGAAGTTGAAGTTTAGAGCAAGGAGCTCTCCAATGGAGGTTTTGAAAAGTTAGAGAGAGAGAGAGAAGGTGCCGAAAAAATGATCCAAAAAGTCAAAATTCGGACTGATATACAAACAGGTCTGCTCGAGCGTGGAACTCCCCGCTCGAGCGTCAGACACAGACTCGCGCTCGAGCGTCAAAAGCGCCGCTCGAGCACCGGATGCACACCTCCAGAAGTTTTGCAGTCGATGGTCCCCGCTCAAGCGTGAAAGTGGGTGCTCGAGCGTCCAATGACCTGCAGACAAAATACTAAGAGATGAAAAATCACGCTCGAACGTCAAAATGCCCGCTCGAGCGGAGAAGCAAAATCAAAGGGCCCACTCGAGCGTCAAAAGCCCCGCTCGAGCGTGAAAGAAAAATTCTGGGCATAAACTCTAGGTTTCTAAACACAACCAACCTGTTTTAAACCTGCCCAACACAACCCAAGACTCACATACAAAGAGTAAAGGACGGAAATGAGAATACGACAACAACACATCCATGGAACTAAGTCCGGAATATAGTAAACAAGGAAGGAAAACTGGGATCGCTATAAAACCTTTAAGGATTTTCCACCAAAACTCCATTTCCATGGAGCATCCTTTGGCTTCAATTTCTCATTCACTCGATAATGGTTTTGAGCAACCAAATATACCACGTGAATCACAACGTGGCATAGAACGCGTTACCACTTAGACCCGCGAATATTGACGCACGGGGCCCACCTAAAAAATAGACCAAACTTAGGAAAAAATTCTGGTTTTACCCAGAATTTTCCAACCATTTCCAACAATCCCCCACATGAATGGAATTTGATGACAACGGAAATGCAACAATATGCAGACTTTATCGAAAGAGTATAGGTCGAAAATATCTTGCATCAGGATAGGTAGCTTTCGGCCTTGAACCTTCCCTAGTGATAACCTATCGGACTTACTAGCTAACCAATGGACGTGATGCCTTGAATTGTTCAGGCGTTTGTGTAAGCCAAGACAATAGATTTCACACAAAATATCTTCTAACACATCGTGGTTCTCACTGTTGTGTTCATTTTGGTCTTGAACACTCCTGGTTTTCATGAATGTTTCTAGAGAATTTAGCCTCTTCATTCTCATAGAACCGGCCCCAATTCGACACTCATATAGGTGATTCTTATTGTGAGTATCTCCTTATACTTGTCTTGATTTTATGCCTCAATCAAGATATAAGTAATCATTAAAAGCAAAGCTTATCCTTATACCCCTGCAGACAACATATGTTGCAGATATCACTCTCACCATAGGAATAGGTAAGGAATTTTAATCCCTTGGTGATTTCTGGCGAGCCACACATAACTTAGTTGTCCCTTTGAACTTAGTTCTTGGGATCTCCAGTCATATAAGTAAGGTTACCATTATGACGACTCTTATGTAATAGGCTTTAATCCCATCCCCTTCGATGAACTATACACTAGCTCTTTTGTCAAACTTTTGTTAACGGATCCGCAATATTCTCTTTAGATTTTATATAATCTATTGAGATTATTCCATTTGACATCAATTGCCTTACGGTATTATGTCGATGACGAATATGTCTTGACTTACCGTTATACATATGATTCTGTGCCCTGCCTATTGCAGATTGACTATCACAATGAATGCAAATAGCTGGCACAGGTTTTGGCCACATTGGAATGTCTTCTAAGAAGTGACGAAACCATTCTGCTTCTTCTCCTACTTTGTCTAAAGCAATGAACTCGGATTCCATTGTGGATCGCGCAATGCGTGTTTGTTTCGTAGATTTCCAAGAAACAGCAGCGCCTCCTAGAGTAAAGACATATCCACTTATGGATTTTGAATCTTTAGTATCCGATATTCAATTTGCATCACAATAACCTTCAAGTACTGCTAGATATCGAGTAAAGTTCAAACCATAATCACGGGTGAATGTTAGATATCTAAGAACCCTAATGATCGCTTTCCAATGGTCTTCTCCGGGATTACTAGTGTACCTACTCAATTTACTCACTGCATAAGTGTAGACGTCCCCGAACGCATCCCGGGGAGAGAGCGACCCTCCCCCCCGTTTCGGTTCGATATTGGGTCACTACAGTTCGAAGGACTCAAATGTCACGGTTCTAAATCTCGAACCAAAGAGTCCAAATCCGGCAAATCGTTTTGAAAACAGATTTTTTGAAAGAAGTGCCAAACATGGACTGCTTTGCCAGATACAGAGTCGCCACCTAAATATTTTTTTAATGGGGAAATTTAGGAAACCCTGACTCGGTGCCAAAGGCCACGTGTCCGTCATCACCAAAGTTGCCTCGGCTCGGGAACTTGGGTACGATTGGGGAAGGTCACTTCGTGAGCACCCCCGCTCGCCCGGTCAAAGACCGGCCTCTACCAACCATGATATCTTATTTTGAAAACATTGTATGTTCTTATTCCGGTTATTAGCCTAGGTTACTATGTGATGCGCACAGCATACAAGTATAGACTGAGTCGCCTGAATTGGAACAAAACATTTCATGTTTGTTTTTGAAAGATGGTTTGCTACCCGCAGGTAGGCTTAAGATGCAGATTTTGTTACCCTCGGGTGGGCTAAGAAAACATGGTGTTGCCACAATCTAGTGGGCTTAAAACAAACAATCAATGCATTATTCCAATTCAGATAACCCAACCTTCACCCACAGGCATTCAGGCAGTTATATCACATAAGCAATTAGCCTCATGGTAAGCATGCTATTCATGGCAACACTCACACGCATGCAAGGATGCTAAAGCATAAAACTTACCGAGTACTCCAACTCAAAACAAAAGCTCATTAGAAATCATGCATGATCCTAAATATGCTGAAATGCCTAATGCAACACATGCAAAATGCAGCTATAGCAGGCTCGGCTATTCTAAACATGGCATATGGAATGCAACAGCTGACATGTATTCAACTTGGAATTGAAATACAAATGCAGTTTGTATGATGCGCCGAGCCCGGTGCATGCAAAACAGATGAATGACGCAAACATGCTATCATACTGTATGCTAATTGAAATATGCCCTATATCTAACCATCGTAAGCGGGTAAATAAAAGGGAAGAAAGACGTGGGGTTGGAAGACATACATCACACTCACCCACACTTATTACAGTTATGCCCTCGCGCAGAGGGTCCAAATAAATATACAGTCCCGAATGAAAGAATAATACAGTCCAAAATATTACAGTCCAAAATAATATACAAATTCCTAATTAATTAACAAATTAACTAAGAAAACTGTAAAACTGGCATGCAAGCCAGGGGGTTGCTTCGATTCTGATGAATGATATATGCTGGGCTGCCTTGCGCGGAAATCCACTGGGATGCCCCAATTAGCCTCTGTTTGCACCTTTTCTCGAAATGCGTGCCAGACTCCGAAAAGTTGCTGATTCTCCATTTTGCTGCAACAGAGAGCAGGAAAGGGGCATAGCAATGTATTTCACAAATATATGCATGCCTCGATCCTCGTGCCACCAATCATGCATATCGATGCATGATGGCTGAGGAGCCGGATTGCACAACTCAATATAGGATGAATGCATATGAATGTTACAATGAAACCTAACTCCATCATGGGTAATCCGGAGTGTCGGTGACTTGGGAATTGAGACCCGTTCCGTCACTTGGGGTGCGAAACGTGCCTCGTTTCCCGTGCCCAGGCTAACTCCTATCCCGAACACGATGTAATATGCATGATATGCGTGAAATGCAACTAATATACAATCCTAACATGCATAATGCTATGAAAATGAGATGCCTCGAAATGCGTGCACGCGTGCACGCAAACCGAGGAAATGATCCTAAGGCATGAAATGGCATACGCAATGCAAATTGGACTTATACCAACATGAGAGAGCCTCAGCCACACTCACATAAGAAGCCGTGAGATGAAAAGGAGATGCCTCGAAATGCGTGCACACGGGCACGCAAAACGAGAAAATGGCATACGCAATGCCGTATGGGCTTACACCAACACGAGTGAACCTCAGTCACACTCACATAGGAGGCCAATGGATGAAAATGAAGTGCCTCGAAATGCGTGCACACGGGTACGCAAACCGAGGCAATGGCATACGGAATGCAATGAGACTAAAATGACAAATACAATGCAACATGGGCTTATACTAACATGAGAGAGCCTCAGCCGCACTCACATAAGAGGCCGTCGGATAAAAAAGAAGTGCCTCAAAATGCGTGCACACGGGCACGCAAACCGAGGCAATGACATAAAGGCATGAAATGGCCTGAAATATGATATACAATGAGACTAAAATGAGATATCTCGAAATGCGTGCCCACGGGTACGTAAACCGAAGAAATGGCATACGGAATGCAATGATGCTAAAATGACATAAAGAATGCAAAATGGACTTACACTAACATGAGTGAGCCTCAGCCACACTCACATAAGAGGCCGATAGATGAAAAATGAGTTGCCTCGAAATGCGTGCACACGGGCACGCAAAACGAGAAAATGGCATATACGATGCAATGAGACTAAAATGGCATACAGAATGCAAAATGGACTTACACTAACATGAGTGAACCTCAGTCACACTCACATAAGAGGCCGATGGATGAAAAATGAGTTGCCTCGAAATGCGTGCACACGGGCACGCAAAACGAGGAAATGGCATTAAGGCATGAAATGACATGGAAAATGATATGCAAACATGCCAATGGATTTCAGCACTAAAATGTGGGGGAAAACAGTCCCGAAATGAGGCGAAAGTACACCCGATGCATGAAATGGCCCCGAAATGCGAAATTAGGCACCCGAAATGGCCTATAGCTATGCAATGCATGCACAATATGGACATGGAATGAAAATACAGTAGAAAGGCAGCCCCAAGAAAAGAATTTTTGCAGTAGAAAACAAGGCCAAACAGCAATCATAGATAGGGCAACAATGGTACGCAAAAATAGGGGCCAAGAGAGGGATATTGAAGTAGATGGTAAATGCAAAGCCCAAACAGAAAAATGCCCTTCTATAACACTGAAGAGGGGCCAAAAATATGCACATTTACAGTAGATGACATCCCCCAAATCAGTATGAAAACATGCTAAGAATGCCATGCAAGAAATAGGCCACAAGAGGGTATAACATGAGGTACCCCAAAAATTCATCAAATAAGCAAAGACCCTTAATGAAACATGTTAAGAAGGTCAAAAAATGACCACTTTCAGTTCTGATCATGGTCCAAAAACTGAAGCAAAATGGGCTAGCAAAGCATGCAAAAACAAGGGTAAAACATGGATTCAAAGCAAGTGACACATGGAGTCTGAAAATAGTGTTGAGCCCTTCTTCAATGTTAACGAGGGGCTCAAAATAAGCATAATCTCAGTTCATGAAATACTCCAAAACAGATCACACGTAGGCCAAACAAATCATGCAAATTTACGGTAAATAGGAGAGATTATGAAGCAAGTGCAAGATAAAGGACCCAAACATGGTTGAGCCCTTCTTCAATGTTGAAGAGGGGCTCAAAATAGGCCCTCTTACAGTTCACATCAGGCTCGAAAACAGATCACACATAGGCCAAATATTCAATGCAAAATAATGGCATACAAGATGATATTGAAGCAAGTGGTAGATGGAGGGCTCAAACAGGGTTGAGCCCTTAAACAAACATGAAGATAAGCTCAAAAGAGTGACCCTTTCAGTTAGGGTCAGAGCCTAAAATAGTGAGCAAATAGGCTTAAGAAATTAAGCAAAAATGTGCTACAAAAGAGGGAAAATGGCTTACCCTTGAAGACCAATACTTTTGTTGCTTCTTGGCTTGAGTTGGTGGCTTCTTAGCTGCTGGAAAACCTTCCCTTGCTGCTGGAAATGGAATGGTGGTGGTGGTGCTTGGTAGTGATCAAGAAATGGCACCAAACTTGAGAAAAATGAGAGAGATAGAGATGGATATGTATGTGTATGCCCCAAGAAAGTTTTTTCAACCCTAGGGACAGAGCTGGGAGGCTCCTTATATGGACCAAGAGAGGGGTGTAAAGGTGGAGGGAAATGCACCCGAGTGTTTCCCTCCAAAATATCCCCCGGATACAAAGATCTTTTGGGACAAACAGCTATACAGCTGTAAAGTATGCACTGAGGGGAGTATGGCCGGCCAGGCATTTTTGTTGCAGGTGGCCGGCCGGCCACCCCCCATGGCCGGCCAGCTAGGGGTCAAAAAGGTCAAGTTGAGTTAATGGCCGGCCACCAGATATTGGTGTCCTCCCAGGTCCCCTCAACACAACCATGTGGTTCAAATTTGGAGAATATAAAACAGGAGAGAGAACAAGCCACTTTTAGGAGGGGTTCAAAAGGTTCAATTGGAGTTACTGGCCGGCCATATGTTTTTAGGGTCCTCTCATGTGTGTACAACACAAATATGTGGTTTTGGCTCGAAGAAAATGGCCCTAGGGTGTTCAACATTAGCCCGGAAGTGAGAAAAACGGGCGCCGGGGGGCGCCGGAGGAGCATAACTGGTTGTTGAGACAATTGCTGGCCTCCCACCCTTCAGTGACCCTTCTGGTGATAAAACAGAGGTACCTGCCAAAAATGAACAAAAACCGATGCAAAACGAATGCTCGGGGGCCAAAACACGCAGTTCGGGGTCCCGAAAACCTGCCGTTAAGCACCGAAAGTGGTGTTTGGCCACGAAGTGGGTATCTAAGACCCCAGTGTCCTTCGAAAGGGAGTAAATGAGATGCATGCCAAAAACCGGAGGAATCGGAGATGGTCGGGTGGTCCCGAACCGAGGCACACGGCCTGACGGCTCCGAAAACCGGGAACCGGGCTCCGAAATGGGCAAAATGGCCTACGACCACGAAATGTAGCCCACAGCCATTGAGAGATAGTCTACGGGACCTCTCCCTCCCCTCAGGAAAGAAAACAGAGAAAACCGAGTCTGGTTCGCAAACCGAGGCAAGGCACAGAAGAGGGTTCGGAAGTCCGAAGGCAGGGCGCACGGCCGCGACTCTGAGACTTCTGAACGAGCGCAATATGCAACATCACCGAGCGCTCAATCGGTGACGTCTGAGTCTTAAGGTCGGTCAAAAATGGGGTGTCTACAATAAGCTATGTCAGGACGAGTACAATTCATTAGGTACATTAGGCTTCCAATGATTTGGGAGTATTTTAACTGAGACACCGCATCACCTTTATTTTTTTGATAAATAAAGATTGACATCTACAGGTGTTCTAGCTAAATTTATATTATCCTTGATAAATTTACCAAGAATTTTCTCAATATAATGTGATTGAGATAATGCATATCCGTAAGATGTTTTAGTAATTTTCATTCCTAATATAACATCTGCGACCCCCATATCTTTCATATCAAATCTTTTGTCAAGTATTTGCTTAGTTGATTTGATCATGTTTTGACTACTTCCAATGATAAGCATGTCATCCACATAAAGACAAACTATGACATATCCTTGGTCAGTGTTTTTAACATAGACGCATTTGTCATATTCGTTTATCTTAAACCCATTAGTAAGCATTGCATGGTCAAATTTTTCATACCATTGCTTAGGTGCTTGTTTTAATCCATAAAGAGACTTTACAAGCCGACAAACTTTCTTTTCTTGCCCCGACACTACAAACCCTTCGGGTTGCTCCATATAGATCTCTTTATTTAGATCATCGTTTAAGAAAGCTATCTTAACATCCATTTGATGTATTTCTAAATTAAACAACGCTGCTATAGAAATAAGCATACAAATGGATGTTATTCTTGTCACAGGGGAATATGTGTCACAATAGTCCAGACCTTCCTTTTGTCTGTAACCTTTTACTACAAGTCTTGCTTTATACTTGTCAATTGAACCATCTGCTTTTATTTTTCTCTTGAATATCCACTTATATCCAAGAGGTTTAGAACCTGGTAGAAGATCCACCAATTCCCAAGTATGATTTTGCATAATGGATTCAATTTCATTATTAACAGCCTCTTTCCACAAAGGTGCTTCAGGACTTGTCATTGCTGCCTTAAAGTTTTGAGGTTCATTTTCTAACAGGTATGTCAGAAAATTTGCACCAAAGGATTTTGATGTTCTCTCTCTCTTACTTCGTCTTGGTTCATCATCAGTTAAATCCTGTTGGTCGAGACCATTACTAGTCTCTTGTGTTTGATTGTCATTATCCTCTTGACTTTGTGTACAATCATCAGTTCTTTTCTGTGAACTTAATTCCTGTCCTTTCTTGTAAGGAAAGACATGTTCAAAAAACACAGCATTCCTTGACTCTATAATAGTGTTCACATTTATATCAAGTATTTCTGATTTATAAGTCAGAAACTGATATGCACTACTATTCTGAGCATAACCAATAAACACACAATCTATGGTTTTTGGTCCAATCTTAGTCTTTTTAGGAACAGGAACTTCAACTTTTGCCAAACACCCTCACACTTTTAAGTATTTGTAGGAAGGCGGTCGACTTTTCCACAATTCATAAGGAATGCTGTTGGTTTTCTTGTGGGGTATTCTGTTAAGAACATAATTAGCAGACAATATTGCTTCCCCCCACAAGTTCTGTGGTAAGCCTGAACTTAATAACATGGCATTCATCATTTCTTTTAGGGTTCTATTATTTCTTTCAGCAATTCCATTTTGCTGTGAAGAATAAGGTTCTGTAGTTTGGTGAATAATGCCATTTAGTGCACAAAATTTATTTAATAGTGCATCATATTCACCACCCCTATCACTTCTAATATAAATCAGAATATAACATCCATCACTTATTGTCTATGATGTGCTTGATTCATAAATTTCAAATCATGATTCATAAATTTCAAATGAAAAATCCAAAATAATTCTAACTACACAAATCAGAATTAATGTTTTGACAAAATCATATCTTCATAAAAATTTTGCCTAAGAATCAAACAATTCAAAAAACCCATTTGATTGTATACATTCTTGTAACTCATTTACGAATAAGTGTCACTGTCATAAAAATATTTGTGACAGAAGAAAATTAAATTATCTCATCTAATACAAGAGATACACCCCCATATTAATAAAATGGTTTATGGTTTAACAAATTCTACTACGCAAGTAAAATAATTATTAACGACATCTCATGTCACATAATTCAAAATAAACTAATAATCAACATAAAAGATTTCTTAAATTTACTTCCCAATTAAATGGAACGATATAACTACATACATCTTCATGTTTAAATTTCTCTGGTGTTTAAACACCCATCAAAAATTGATTGGAAAAACTCAAATTAATCCGCTTATGTACAAGGTCAACATATCAATTTATTATTCCAAATCACATGAAATTATTTTTAACAAATAACTCGAGTTGATATCAATACATGCATATCAACCGCATCAACTAAAAATAATGAATTAACAAAATAAATTAATCGTGCATGATTCCATGAGATAAAAAGATTCTTAACTCATAAATAAAATCCAATGTAAGTAAGCCAGCACGTTCTAAATTTTAAACTCCAAAACGGACAAAACATACCTTGATTTAATCAGTTTGATTTGTACACAAATAAACTAATTATATATATAAACATTAAAATGTTCTTGTGAATATATATATACATATATTTTTCCGACTCATATGCAGAAACTATTCGCGATTACAGATCCACACACAGAAATTAAAAAATGATTCAAAAAACCAATAAAGAAAATAAACATGCCGCAAAGGTTTCTTCGTAATAAAAATGAAATTAGTTTGTAAAAACTAATATTTTACTCTAGAAACAAATTCTTCCATGTACTATGCTAAAGTCAAAAGAACTAACACCTTTTCACAAACAGAAGTCACGTACAAAATTAACAGATTTAATTATACCTTAAATACAGAATTTAATTTTGTAAAAGTAAAAGAGACAAAAAATTTAATTAAAGAAAACTCAGAAATTATTTTTAAAAACCAAATTAATTTTCTAGTTACTAAAACTAAAAAATAAATTATTACACAAAATAATTTTGTTTTCCTTGTTACTAAAACTAGAAAAATAAAATACCACAATAATTTTCTGTAACATAAATTAATATTCTGCAATTGTTAATGACACCAGTATATTACTACTAGTTGTCAAAGAAAAGAGACAGTATATTATTACTATCTATCAAATAGCATAAACCACTATTTGTTTTTCCAACCAGAATATTTCTTTATGAAATTACAGAAAATTAAATACCATGAAGATACCAAAATGGAATCTGTCTTAAGATTGTTAGACAATCTTCACTGTATTTAAATAGATTAAATTCTGTTGTGTACTAAACAACAACAAGAATATAAAGAAATAAAAGAAAGGAGAAAATTTGTTTGATTACAAAAATCAAATAAATAAATAAAAATATATTTTATTTTGTTACAAAAATAAAATTAAAATCTGATTTAATAAAAAAATAAAACAGAATAATTAATTAAACAACTTACTTGATTAATTTCTTCTAATAAATATCTGATCAAGTCTAGTGTTTGACACTGTATCCTTAAGACAGATTCATCATCTCCTCGGTACTTTTAGAATATGGAAGTCTATCTCTCAGGATAAAATGATCAACTACAAACAATAGTAGTACTACAAATTGTTTGTCTAACAACACATTAAGTGTTTATACTCTTTCTCACAAAAATTAAATGCAGCAAAATGAAGAATAAATTTGCAGAGGTGAAGTACGAAATTTCTGAATGTGTTAAACATCAAATGAGGGCTGTCCTATTTATAGAGGTAGTGGTGGCTGCAGGTTTGAATTTAAACAGATTTGAATTTGTTAGGTTCAAAATTCAAACAGAAAAAAAAACGGGAAGGGTCCTGTTTGGGTGTACAGTAAAACCGGACCAATTTATTTTCGGAATTAATTTGAATTCTGGATTTTATTTTACCAAAAAATAAAATAAAATTCAAATTTTTTTGGCCCGAACAAGCCCAGCCCAACCTCACACCCGCGCCCAAGCCAGTCCGACCGACCGGACGAATGGTAGCGGCGGCCCGTGCGTGTGGTATTTTTGGGTCCAATGGGTCTAGCCCATTTTGCCCATAACCTCCCTCTCTAAAACACTTGGGTACCCCTTGGGGCACACCCCAAGTTCCAATCCGATGCCTTATAAACTCATTCAAAACTTCCTACCAAATCAATGTAAGACAAGCCTTATTCAAACCTTTAAGGATTTTCCACCAAAACTCCATTTCCGTAGAGCATACTTTGGCTTCAATTTCTCATTCACTCAATAATGGTTTTGAGCAACCAAATATACCACGTGAATCACAATACGGCATAGAACGCGTTACCACTTGGACCCACGAATATCGACGCATGGGGCCCACCTAAAAAATAGACCAAACTTAGGAAAAAATTCTGATTTTACCTAGAATTTTCCAACCATTTCCAACAGAACTCAGTCAAAGACCAACATTTCTCACCAAAATAGTTGGTTGGGTCAACTGAGTCAACTCAGTTGAAAATTAAGGGAATGTTAATGCTTTTTTTTTTTTGGGGGGGGGGGGGGGGAGGGGGGGTGGCTTTAATTATTTTAATTTGAAGGGAATGTTAACATTATAAGCCAACGGTTGGAAACTTGGCATAGCCCATTTTAACATGTTGAAAAATATGGGTCCCTATCTCCACTCCACAACAACACGATTGTACCTTGTCTCTATTTTGTTGACTAGTTACACGACTTTCTTATAGAATGAACATATAATCATGTAGTGTTCGAAGAATATATGCTAAATAATTACTAGATGGTAATGAGATTAACGTAATAGACGTGACATTTTTTTTTTTTGGGGGGGGGGGGTCATGAATTACGTTAAATCACATCGAATATATGCATGAATGAATAAATTCAGGATTAGAGAATTATTTGACTACTAGTTGGTGATGAGATTAATGTATAGACATAACGTTTTGTTTTTTTTGGGGGTCACGAATTACATTAAATCACATCGAATTTATGCATGAACGAATAAATTCAGGATTAGAGAATAATTTGATGTAAAGAATAATTTGGAATACGAGAATTATTCAACACAATGATGTGTATTGAAGTTATGGATAATGACAATATTTAACAAGAATTCTTAGAACTTTTAATTAAAAAAGAAAAAGAAAAAAAAGACATAAGTAACAATGATGATTATGACACTTGAGATAAAATGTTTATTGGGAATAAACATTAGTTTCTGAAATTAAAATTGCATAGGTTATTTTAATGTGGTGAAAAAGATAAAAATTAATAATGTGTTGATTGCAGGAGTTGCAACAGAGGATTGAGAGAGTGACCGAGAGTTGGGGACCAAATGGAAGTCAACCATCAGAGATAGATTACAAAGAGGAGATGGGTAAAATCAGAAAAGAGATCGTCAATTTCCATGGTGAAATGGTGTTTTTAATGAACTATAGCAATATCAACTACACAGGTACTCCTCGATGTTCAATTCTTCCCATATTTGTGTTTTTGTGAACAAGAAATTCACTTCCATTTGAACTCAATTGACATAACATGTGTAAAATAAAGATGGGTGTTCGATATACTTCAAGCCAAAGCAGTTTACCCAGTTGTTTTAATTATTACTTGTATTAGGAGCCTCTACGAATGATCACAAACACACGAGCAAGAATTATCCCATAATTTTCAGTTTTAAAGTTACAAGGCACTAGTTATGGTAGCCTTAGAGAGATTGAAGAAAAAGAGGAACTGTGTATTTTTCTGTAGAGTCACTACTGGAAAATTGACTTTTAGTGGCGTTTCAAAAACGCCTCTATAGGTCTGAAAAACGCCGCAATAAGTTTTTACAGCGTTTAAAATTTTCGTCGCAGATACAACCGTTGCAATAGCTTAGCAACGTTTCAAAAACGTGGCTAAAAACATTAGATGGTGTTTTTAAAAACGTCGCAAAATATTTGAATGATGACATCATTCAGTGGCATTTTTCTAAAAAACGCCACCTTTCTTCATTTTCATACTTCATGATGACATCATTTAGTGACTTTTGCTAAAAACACCATTTTAAAATTTTTGTTTTTAAAATAACACAGGGCCCAATTAATTGAGAATTTAACTAGAGAGATAGAGAATTAACTGAAAATTTATATAATATAACACAAATTAGCTCAAATTTGAATTACAATGCCAAATTGAAGACCATAAAAATTCCACTTTATCTCCTTGGAAATTTAACCCTACAACTTTCCAAATCTCAACCATGCACTGTCTAACAATCTGAATTTTCTTCAAATCACTCCCCATTTTGTTTTTCAATTGTGCAAACCAATTTGCTATCAAAATCTTTACTTTGCAACCAGCAAAAGTCTATTTGTTGACACTAATTATCTTCCTAACACCCACAGTTGTGGAAAAGCAATAATTGAGAGAAAATTTTCAACTTCCACAACAATCAATTTTTTCTAAACACAAATCAACAAATAAACACACACTGCCTAGAAAAATCTAAGATTAAAAATATTGATGCACAAGTAGTCAATAACAGGGCCACCCATATTATAAACACCCAAATTCAAAAGATTTAGGTTGGTAGGTAGGTCAAATATAAAGCAAGAACAATATTTTTCATGCTGTAAGAGAGAATATTCTGATGTATCTTTTAAAGCAAAAGATTAAATTTATATGTCCTAAAAATGCAATCTTTTAACGATTTGAAATATTCAAAATAGCACAAAGCAAAAAATTACAGGAAAAAAAAAATTACAAAACAACAACGAGGAGCTTTGAAGCCAAGCAGAACAAATTATTGGTACTTACTAGTCATCATCCCAGCCCACCACCAAGGTTCTACCAAGTATGAGTACCCTCCTGACCCTGAACAAAATGACGACATGATGGTTACAATAACATAAAAGATTTATACACACATCTCCACGCATATACGTTCATGTAAGTACTTCTATGTCTTTTGATAGGCATATGTATATATATACACTATCTACACTATATTATTATATAAAGTGTATAAGTCAGTTGATGTGAACACTTTCTCTGTCACGCCTATTTGATTTTTCAAAAATGCCTACGAAAATTGATAAGTTCAAAAATTGTCATGTGAAATTGATTCAGAAATTTAAAACTCTATTTATCATCTTCATTCATGAACTATGTATCTTTGCACAAGCATTGTGTGTACACACACCGCTAATATGTATGTATATATGTGTGTTCAAAATAAAATATAAATAAATAAAAGAAATTGGACCTGCTCTGGTTCCACTAGAACCAGCTATTTTAAGACCTTTCTTCTTGATGATAAAGCTAGAGCCAATAAAAATACTAGAGGTGAGAGCCAAAAACAAGTCCATGAATATTATCAGAAGACATTGTCCCCATTTAACTAGAATTGAAGAGTTGGGAAAAATCAAAGGTTCTACAAAGACCAAAATAATAAATAGAGCACCAAGTCTAGACTTCTAACCCTGTATGTCATCCATAATCACCAAGAAGAAGAAAGCATGGTGCAAATTCATATCGCTTACCTTTCACATGTCTTGGTCCATTATGCTTCTTGTGGGGTAGCAGCTTCTTAACATTGTAATGCCAGTGATGATAGTCAAGAGCATGAAGGACACCCTGTAAGCAGGCTGGCTGATTATCCCCAATTTGCTCATCAGCATCTTCGGTCCACAAGTGTTTTCCCATTTACAACACTACAAGCAAAATCCTTGAAAACCCACTTACTAAAGGAATTCAGTGACTATCTTCTTCAATCTGATAGACATAATTAAGAAAATACCATGTAAATAAATATGTTGATTGCCTAGCATATGAAATTCAGAAAATAAATTCCAAATTACTAGCAACTCAAATCACATAAAGCTTGTTAAAAATTTTAAATAGAACAAAATTCAAACACCATGTGAGCAAGGCTTTGACACAAGCTTTTCAGGTACCTTGTACAAAATCCAAGCAGCAGCATCATTTATTACAAAATACCCATGTCTAAAAATGGTAAATTTTTATTTCATTTTTCATTTTTCAATTATTTTTTCGTTGTTGGAAATTGCCTGTAAATATATACACTTACAAAAAAATTCTGATAGTGTGCTTAGCCAACCCAAACGACAAATTCTTCATCAGTTCTTCAATATCATTCATGATACGAGCAAAACAGGAAATCACAAAGATCACGAGAATTGAGTGAAAAGGAAAAATGTTGGGAACTTCTTTCTTAAGTACAGCGTTGGAATAGGACTTCTGAAAGAATATAAAAGTTATTATTCAATTTTTCAAACCAACACTTTATTTAAAATCTGTTTTATTCCATGAAAAAGTCAACTTCAGTTCAGCAAATGAGTGACAATTGAACCATGTTAATAGAAGGGCAAGTTTCTGTATCATAGATTCATATTGAAATAATTGACCTACCGAGATGAGATAAACGGCACCACAAGCAAGAAGCATGTAGCTTGCTATGTTTTGGAGAAAATGAGCTCCTTCCGTTCCCCAGAGTCCTCAGGGTAAGCTCTTGTCATCACTGCAATACTGAAAGTAACAATAGTGACCTATGATTCACAAACAGAACTAAAATTTCACTAAAATGTCGGATTGTTTCACTGAAAGTTTCCGTCAATGATCAAATAGTTTCATGATAATTCAGTTCTTTTTTCTTTTTCTTTTTCTTGGTAGTGATAATTTAGCTCACATATAGCTTCTTACACACTAAAGAGCAGTCAAAACTATGCAACCAAATATCTATTTTTTGGTAAACAGGTCAACCAATACCCACTTCGCATTACCTACCTTATTGAAAACTAAAATATTTAATATATTCTGAAAACTTGTAACTATATAAAATAAGACCATGTTGGATTTGGATTTGATCATGCCAAGAATCCAACTAAACCACAAGCAGTGTTGTCAAAATCGTATGATACGTATTGTATCATATGGAAAAAGATACTTAACATTCTTTGTAAAAATCAAACACTCACAGAACCTGTACTGTACAAAACCACAACCATTCAGAAAGATGAAGTCAATGTTGATTAATGTGATGAACTAACAAACATTTTTTGTGTAACACTTATTTATCACTTATATTAACTTATATTTCATTTACTTTTGTCTCACCTTTTATTTTTACCTTTACAAATCTCTATATAAATTTATAATCAATCCATGTTTGCAAAAGAATAATTGAACACAAGAAACAGTGGAAACCAATTTATGGAAAGTAGCAGAAAAATGCACAAACTACAGGGCCAAACAGATCATAAGCAAGGTAAGGAAGGAGGGAATCAAAGAAGACTCACCAGAGTGGAAATCAAGTGTCTGAACGAAACTTACAGATCTGAATGGAAGCAATCAATCGATCAAATCCAGAGAGAGAGTGTTCGATTGCGATCAATAGGCTAAAAATCAATCAATCGATCGATCTGTGTTCACTTTAACATAAATAAGTATATATATATATCAAATAGATCTAAGATCGTAGATACAGATCTGAGTTTGTATATAAACAAAATCAAAAAATCAGAGAATGAGACTCACAAAATTAATCTTAAAATCGGACTGATCGAGAGCTTTGAGCCAAGATGGAAAGAGCCGGATAGAGATTACGATCGTGAATCGGAGCTTTGAGCCAATATGGAGATTGTGATCGTGAATCGAAAACGGATAGAGAGCTCGATCTAGTGAACTTTCACCATAAGAAAGAGGAGTGATGAGAAGACAAAAAAAAACCCTAGATCTATCTCAGGACTGAGAGAAATGGAAGAATGAAAAACGCGTAGGCTTAAAGGGGAAATATGTTAGTACACGAAGCACACGTGTTTTTTAAAATGAGTTGGCTATAAAATATTTTGAAAACCTTTTAAACAACATTTTTTAAAAAACCGCCATAACAAAAACGTTGTTATAGGTAAATTTTCTTGTAGTGAGTTTTTCCATCATTGTTGTGTAAAATGTATTCTCTATCTTTATATAGTCATCTACAACCACCGTATCTTCTACAGATAAGATCCCTTCATTCAAATACATGGGTTTATTGAATAATCCATGTGGATACTTCATGTGTATTGGATCAGATCAAATTCGATCAAATTTTCAATAACATGGATGTATGAGTTATAACATTTGTTTAGGCAGAAAAACATTTTTATTACAGAACATAGTTTCTAGAAAAGGTCTTTTGTAATAAAAGATTTTTGTATTTTATTGCTAACTTGAAAGTGGTGTGCTAGCAGTGGTTGCAACAGTCGTAGTAATGGCAGTGATAGTAGCCTTGGGTTAGGGTGGTGTGGGTGGTTGTGGAGGCAGGGTGGTAAGGTGGCAGCATTGGCGAGTGATGGTGGTGACAATGGTGATGGCATTGAGAAGACCATAGTTATTAGAAAAATGTTCTCCGCCTTGAAAAAATAGAAAAGGGTTTCGCTTAAATTAATTCAGCTTTCATTGTTCATGTAAAAGTCTTTTTTATTGACTATTTTTTTTGTCATATTCAAATCCAAAAAATAAAAAAATAAATTTTTTTTTATGAAGCCTAAGATTGCATTGATATACTAATTGAACCAAATGGCAAAAATTGAAATTCAATTAGTAGTTCTAGTGGCATTTCTTTTTTGAGTGTTATCACTATACAAAATTGTTAGACAATACAAAAACAAAAACAAAAACAAAAAAATGAAATTTATTACTTTGCAGGGTTGGCCAAGATCTTGAAGAAATATGACAAGCGAACTGGTGGGTTGTTGCGCTCACCCTTCATTCAGAATGTGTTGCAGCAACCTTTCTACACAACTGATCTCATATCAAAACTTGTCAAAGAATGTGAAAGCACCATCGATGCAATGTTCCCGGTGGTTGAAGAAGAAGAAGGAATAATCCGCGGAGAAAGAGAGGCGATTATGGTGTCGGGAGAAAGAGTTTTTAGGAATACAGTTGCAGCTCTGTTGACTATGCAAGAGATTAGAAGAGGAAGCTCTACATATGGCCACTTCTCTCTACCGCCTCTCAACTTGCCAGATTCTGATTTCATCCAGGCCTTTCAACTCAATTCACCCATACCAATTCCCTAATATTAGAGAAATTATGATACATGCAATACATTTAACACGTATAGTTGGCCATAATTTTGTGTTTTTTGGGGATTGGCTAAATGCTACATGATATATGATGTATAAGAAATTAGCCCTACCGCTTCTTCTCTATTTTTATTTTATTTTTTTGTTGTATGCTAATTAGTATGTTGAAAGATGAGCTTCTCTTTTAGAGTAAGAGACAGTTCTAATATTAATGGAAAAATTACAAATTTTCAATATTTTGGAATTAGCTTTTCTAAAATGGGATTATTTGAATCAGATAAGGGAAAAAAAATGTTGAAGGTTTATTAATTGTTAAACAAATTGAATCACCAGAATATATAGAGGTTTTAATTAGATCACTTAGGGGTAATGTTATATATGTAAGTTATGTTAGTTGTGAGTTTGATTATCACAAATAGCATAACTCAATACTATAAGAGTCATAACTAAAAAAAAATTAAATTATAATCAAACATCACATGAGGTATAATGAAACAATTCTTGGATCATAAGTAAAATAATGTCATAATTAACAGAGATCGTAGCTAAAGATGCATACTAAAAAATGTGCACCATAGATTTTCCTTCACTTTAGTGCAAAATTGAACATTTGTATAAGTGTACAAAATCATAGAAGATTTTACAAGATAATATGTCACTTTAGTGCCTGCCACTACTTCTGGCAACTCATCAAACATTTGTATTTATTTGTTTGCATAACATTTATATATGCCCCAAAAAAAAAAAATACTCGTTATTTATATTTTTGAACAAAAAACAAAAAACTAATTATTTTTATTTATCAAACGACACCTAAGATGTTGAAGACCTCATTTAATAGGTGAGTGTGGCATGATCTTTTGGGAGACAACTTCTTTTTTGGTAAACAAAAATATTTTTCTCATTTAAATGGTTTACTCCCAAGTATGGGTCAAGTTTGGGGTTGATCCTTGCCACGAGACATTTTTAATCACAAAAACCAAATAATAATTGATAATTGGACCGAAGTAAGCCTAATATTTTTACTCACAAAAGCCTAATAATAGTTGATAAGTGGATCGAAGTAGGAAAAGTCGCATAATAAGCTTCTACTAGAGAATGGAGGGATTCTCATAGACGGCGCCATTGAAGCAACCACTCACAATCAACACAATATTGTCTGTTTTGAGTATCATGCCTTCATGGCTTTGTTCTCCCTTGATGAAAAGGCCTCCTGCTAATTGAAGGAAATAATCAGCTTTATAAGGTGGGTCGTAAATGTCCCACGGAGCGATGTAGGACGCGCCCTACAAAGCCACCCATTAGAGAGCAAAATAATTTTTTTTAAGGATCCAAGAAAAAAAGAGTCCATACTTAGAGAGCAAAAGTATAATATACCCATTTATGAGTTGTGCGATGTCTACAAATCCTAGCCCATTGCCCTTTTTCTTGGTGGGTTTGAATTTTAGCCCTTTCTTGGATAACAAAGCAACAATGAAATTTCTTTTATAGTACCCCAGCTAAGAGGCTAA
Source organism: Camellia granthamiana (assembly GCA_036172215.1). NCBI lineage: Eukaryota > Viridiplantae > Streptophyta > Magnoliopsida > Ericales > Theaceae > Camellia > Camellia granthamiana. The sequence goes on from CM069904.1 coordinate 80,641,714, forward strand.
GGCCTACGTTTATAAGGCCAAGCCCAATCTATACATTGGGCCTTCCCTAGGTTGGTCCACCATTTACTTAGGATAATTACCCGTATACTGACTAGACTTATTTGGAAATGGGGTGATTGTTGCGGCTATATGGGCCCATTTTAGGGTCCGTTTTAATAATTTGAACCATTCACTTTCTAGAGTACATCGAGTAGAATATATTTACAAAAAATCAAGTTGATCGAATATCGTTAACTATTTCATCGAATTGCATTTGTATCTAAAAAATAAATGATAAATGTGATTTGAATTATAAAAATGAATACAAATGTGAGTGGATGAAAGAGTTAACGATATCCGATCAACTCGATTTTTTTCAGGTATGTTCTACTTTATGTACTCCAAAAAGTGAACGATTTGGATCATTGAAATGAGTCTTCAAATGGGCCTATATAGCTGTACAACAGTGACTGCTGTGCGAGAGGCACAACAATCACCCCATTTCTGACTTATTTACTTCTAAGTACTAAATAAAATTTTGTGAACATATAAATTTTTGCAAATGAGAAATTTATGGTGTGACTTATTTATTTACTAGCATATGCCAGTGCCTGAAAGCACGGTGTAAATAATGTAAGGATTAGAATAAAATTGTAATCCCAACACTATTTAAATTTATTTTTTAATTTGATAAAATCACAAATTTATTATAAAATTTTGGAGTTCTCACAAAACTCCTCACGAAAACTTACTTTTGCTTATATAACATATAGCTAGATAGATAGATGTGCCTAGCATACATACAATTTTCACGGGCATACATATACTACTGCTTTTGCTTATATAATTATATGGAAATTGTATGGATACCCTTAATGTCCTACTGTATTACACATTATATGGAAATATGTGTAAAATATATTAAACAAAAAGAAGAAAATAAAAAATAAAAAAACAAATAGAGAAAAAAATAAAAACGAAAGAAAATAAAAAATAAATAAAAAGAAAAGAGAGAGGAAGGTGGGATCATGGAAGGATGGGTGAGAAAAAGAAAAAGTCAGAGAGAGAGAAAAGGGAAAGTAGAAAATGTATATGTAGGACATTTTTTAGAAAATATATCTCAGTCAGTGTTTTATAATTTGAACAGATCTGAGCCATCCAAATGTCTTAATAGAACAAAAATATGTTGAAGACTCAAAAATCGTCCAGCTTTATTAAAATACTAACGTAAGCCCGTGCCTGAAGGCACGGTGTAAATAAGGTTAGGATTAGAATACAATTGTAATCCTAACACTAGTTAAATTTATTTTTTTATTTGATAAAATCACAAATTTATTATAAAATTTTGGAATTCTCACAAAACTCTTCATGAAAACTCATCTTGCTTATATAATATATAGCTAGATAGATAGATGTGCCTAGCATACATACAATTTTCACGAGCATACATACAATACTGCTTTTGCTTATATAATTATATGAAAATTGTATGTATGCTCGTAATGTCCTAATGTATTACGGGCATACAAACATTATATGAAAATGTGTGTAAAATATATTAAACAAAAAGAAGAAAATTAAAAAAAAAAAAAACAAACGGAGAAAATAAATAAAAACTGGAGAAAATAAAAAATAAATAAAAAGAAAAGAGAGAGGAAGGTGGGATCATGGGATTATGGAAGGATGGGTGAGAAAAAGAAAAAGTAAGAGAGAGAGAAGAGGGAAAATAGAAAATGCATATGTAGGACATTTTTAAAAATATATATCTCAGCCATTGTTTTATAATTTGAACAGATCTGAGCCATCCAAATGTCCTAATAGGACAAAAATATGTTAAAGATTCAAAAACCGTTATGCTTTATAGCGTATGCCCGTGCCTGAAAGCACGGTGTAAATAATGTTAGGATTAGAATATAATTGTAATCTCAGCACTATTTAAATTTAGTTTTTAATTTGATAAAATCAGAAATTTATTATAAAATTTTGGAGTTCTCACAAATCTCCTCACAAAAACTCGCTTTTACTTATATAATATATAGTTAGATAGATAGATGTGCCTGACATACATATAATTTTCACAGGCATACATACAATACTTCTTTTGCTTAAATAATTATACGGGCATACATATATCGTATGAAAATATGTGTAAAATATATTGAACAAAAAGGAGAAAATAAAAAAAATAAACAAATAGAGAGAAAAATAAAAACGGGAGAAAATAAAATAATAAAAAGAAAAGAGAGAAGAAGGTGAGATCATTGGATCATGGAAGGATGGGTGAGAAAAGGAAAAAGTAAGAGAGAGAGAGAAGCGAGAAAGTAGAAAATGTATATGTAGGACATTTTTTGGAAAATATAACTCAACCATTGTTTTATAATTTGAACAGATTTGAGCTTTCCAAATGTCCTAATAGGACAAAAATAAGTTGAAGATTCAAAAACCATCATGCTTTATTAAAATATGTTGAAGATTCATATGAGATTTAAATTTATGAAATCTATTTGGTATTCAATATATTTAAAAATAATAATTAATTGTTCAAATTCATTTTATTTGTGGACTATAAAATTCGTTAATTTAATCTCCATTACATACAGTAATATCTGTCTCCTAATTCTGGGATCGCAGGTTTTTCCATATAATATGAATAAAAATAAGTGAACAAAAAGGGGAAGAAAAAAAACATACAAATAGAGAGAAAAATAAAAATGGGAGAAAATAAAAAAATAAAAAGAAAAGAGAGAGGAAGGTGGGTTCATGGGATCATAGAAGGATGGGTGAGAAAAGGAAAAAGGAAGAGAGAGAGAAACGAGAAAATAGAAAATGTACATGTAGGATATTTTTTGGAAAATATATCTTAGCCGCTGTTTTATAATTTGAATAGATCTAAGCCATCCAAATGTCCTAGTAGGACAAATGTGTGTAGAACAAATTCAAAAATCATCCTGCTTTATTATATAGATATTTTTATTTATATGTATAATATTGAGCTTTATTTGTTAGATTAATACATTATCGGTAAATTACACTTTGCCCGCATGCGTTTTACATAAAATCTCACTTTGATCCCTACACATCAAATTGTGATACTTAACCTCCTGAGTTTTTGGTCAAGTGTCACATTGGCCCTTCTGTTACTCCCACTGTTTGACTCTTTAACAAAAGTTAGTCACATGAAAAACATGTGATCACTAAATGGCAGCATGGAGAAAAAACTTACTGGCAGTATCCATAACTACATTGCCACAAATGAAGCCAATATCCACATGAACACACAAATGGCCATAATTCATTTCATAAAATATATTGTTTGTATCCACAAAGTCCAAATGGCCACATATTCATGATGCAAACATGTTGGCAGCATCTATAACTACATAGACAAAACATGCCACATTGTCAAAAGAGTTTGATAATCAAAATAAACAACACCCCTACTTTAGGTTCTTCTCCTTAGAGGCAGATGCATTTTGAAGTGAGGATAAGGTCACAACATTCCTTTATCTCTATGTAAATGAGGCTGGTGTTGGTGTTGACGTTGCTCCCCTTGATGCTTCAAATGTTTGTGACAATGCTGCTTTTGTTGTTGTTGTTGCACTTCTTGTTGCTGTTGGTGTTGTCCTTGTTCCTGCTGCTATTGTTGCCCTTGATGTTAAAGTTGCCTTTGTCGCTGAAGTTTCCCTTTGTGTTTCTGAACTTTCCCTTGATGCAGATGGATTTGGTGCCCTTGGAATGGCTGAAGCTGAATTCGATGCTGAAGATCGATTTGGTGTTGCCATTGGTATTGGTGTTTGGGTTGCACTTAGTGTTGCCATTGGTGATGATGCTTGAGATGATGTTGATCTAGCCTTAGTACACTGCAATTGGCAAAAAATATTGTCCAATCAAACATATATTTAGTTGTATTAATTTAAAACATTAACAACAAAGTATGCACTCACCCTTTTCCTTTTATAGCCTAAGCTCCTCCATCTTGGTTTATTTTTTTGTTGGTACTTCCTGTTTGGTGGATTCTTGCAACTCCTATAGTTATGGCCCCATGTTATATTCTTCCTTGTGACGTTGGTAAGTTCATCTGGTCTATTCCTTCTAAAAGTTGGAAGCCTTCTTGGAGGCTTATGATAAATAGGAGGTAATGGGGTTAATAATCCAGTCTTGGACCACAATTTAGGACCATTTAGAGGTTGTATCATGTTTTCATAAATCTTTAAATTGGTCTAGCATTCATTCACATAATCTTTAGGTGTTTCACCCTTGTACCAGATAGAAGCCACACCATGAGCACAAGTTATACCCTTTAAATCACACCTTCTGCATGAGCAAGTATGTTCATCCAGGTCCACTACACACTGATCACCATTTGAACAATTAACTCTAAACTTAGGCCCTCCTGACCACATAGGAAAACAACCCTCTAATTCAATTTTCAATTGCTCCAGCATTTTCTGTATTTTTGGACATAATTTACCCTCATGTTTCCTCATTAAGTCCCTCCTTATCGCATTCTGTTCATCAACAAACATCTTATCCAGTCAAGCATTGTTATGATTGGCTTGTCTTTGGTCTCTAAAATAAACTTATCTCTGGGTTGACTACTCCCAAAAACATCACATGACTGTACTTGGTTGTCCCAACAATCCATTACTGGAACATTTTCTAAGTACACTTCAATGACTCTACTAGGAGGCGTTTGGGCAATCATTTCAACCAAATTAGCATCAGTTGCTAGCAACCTTAGACCATTATCTAAGTCCATCCTATGGATTTTGTAAAAGTAAATAATTAAACCATCACACCCAAATTTCTTCACATCATCATTAAAGTGAAGTAAAGAAAATTTAGCAGGATCACAATTTTCAACCAAAATAATGTTTCCACTGTTGTACAAATTGATGTATATTTAAATAAAAATAAACATAAATTTGTACAACAATCTTAAAATAGATTATATGTTTCCCATGAAATTAAACAAATAGATTCATAATAATTTGTAATAGATTAATTTCCCCACTGTATGAGTTCTTTGCTTTGCATCTGTTAATTGGAAAAATTACAGAATATGTACTCTGGAAATTATAAAATTGAATAGCCCACTGTATTTGTGCTCAGATTCATGATAGTGTATTAGTTTGACTTTTCCTAGGAGATTTGTACACTGCATAGGTTCTTTGTTTTGGTAAATAAAAATATATACTTGCTTGCTACTATTTTCTGAAAACCAAAATTTGTGGTTTTGTCGTTCGTGAATCATAGTATCTTTTCAAAATATGTACATAAGCCCATTGTTGCACTGCATAAATTCATGATAAGGAATTTACATTTATTTAAATATTAATTTATTTTGCACGCTGTTTAGTTCTAGTATAAGGTTATAATTTTATGTGCAAGATACATGCTACATGTTTAATTTCTAGTTTCTTACCATGAGTTGCATGCTTCTTTATTTTATAGTTTTAGAATATAATTTGCATGCTCATGAGTGTTTAAATGTTTTAGTTAAAATTGGCATGCTAATTATTTTATGCTTTTCTAGTATAATATACATGTTCATTATTTTCTAGATCCTAGTCTAATTCACATGTTTATTAGATTCTATATTTGTAGGATAATTTGCATGTTCTTTATTTTCTAGATTTTAATTTATGTTACTTCTAGAATTATTTGCATGTTAATTGCTAGAATTATTTACATGTTTATTGTGTAATAATTTCATATGTAACTCTTGCCTATTAATTTTAATTTATTTTTTGGAGTTGTAAAGTTTTTGTGTAGCTTGTCTAGCATTTTAATTTTTTACTTAATTGTGCTATTAAATAAATTGCTAGAAGATTTTAAATAATTTATTACTTTTACAGTTTTTTTTTTTTCTAATTATTTGTTGTATAGTTTGTTGTGTTTTTCTGCTAACTTTTTTTTACAGGAATACCTATGCGAAAGGGAATGGAAAAAAAAAATACAAAACCAAATGAATACAATTTGGGACTGTAAAACTAAAAATTTGGACTACTAACCTTTTTGTTGAATAGAAATACCTAAGCATGGAAATGAATTATAAACTAAAAAGAATCCTTATTTGGATTGGTTAATTTCTTTATATTTGTGTTAGGACTTTTTGTTGACAAATTCCATGGATCAAAACCAAGGTTGTAACAAGAGTTCTTTAAGAAGTTGGTTTTCTTCTAAAACCAAGATTACTTTGGAGTTCTTTAAGAAGTTGGTTTTCTTCCAAAAACAGGATTACTTTGGGTCTCTATAAATAGTTGGTTTTCTCCCAAAACTACATCATTCATTGAATTCCTCCAGATCTTCTTTTTGGTTCTTAAAGGTTTATATCTGGGGATATTTTGTTATTTTCTTTGATGTTCTATTGAGTATTCAACTCATGGTTTAAAGAGAGTACATCAAAGATTTGTTTGTTATACACAAAAGAGAGAGTTGTTCTTCAGTTGTGGATTCTGAAGAATTTGAGCCTGAAGCTTTGGTGGAATCCGGAGTGGCTCATCAGAAAGACAATTCCGTGGTGAAGATGGGGTTGGAAGAGGCACATAGAGGTTGGTTCAATTAGGCATTGTGGATTTGCTAGATAATTGAGAGTATACCTGTGTAATTCCTTTAATTCTTCTTAGTGGATTGTCTTGTGGCAGTTGCCCGTGATTTTTTGATCACAGTTAGAGGTGTCCAATTGTGGTTTTTTCCACGTAAAATCGTTGTGTCTCTTTATTTTGATTGTTTGATTGAGATTGTTATATTCTGCTTAAAATTGGTACATAATCACAAATCAACATCTAGGAGGTTTCTAGTTTTTTCAATTTGAAACAACTTTTTGCTTGAGGTAGTGGTTAAATTACCAATCTTTATTGAAGCAAATTTGTTTGCTTGTAATTTTGAAAGCATTTTTATTTGCTTGTAAATTGTTCTAGCAATTTTTAATTGCTTGTAATTTGGTTAACAATTTTTAATGGCTTATAAGTTTTGAAACTTGGTTTGTTTTAACCTAGTTTATCCCTTGAAAAACTTAATTCTAAATTTATTTCCCATGGACTAGTTGTCAATAGGCTCTTGAAAGTTTTGTCTCAGGTTAATTTGGTCTTAAGTTAGACCGATATGACCCCTCTAGTCTTCCTGAAAACTTTCCTGACCATGTTCGATTCTAGGGTAAGTGGTTATAGCGATCCCGGTTTTCCTTTCCTTTGTATATTGTATTCCAGACTTGGTTCTGTGGTTGTGTTGTTGTCTCATTCTCATTTCCTTCCCTTACTCTTTGTATTTGAGTCTTGGGTTGTGTTGGGCAGGTTTGAAATAGGTTGGTTGTGCTTTGGAACCATTGATTGATGTCCAGATTTTAGCCTTCACGCTCAAGCGGGGCTTTTGACGCTCAAGCGGGCCCTTCGTTGTTGCTTCTCCGCTCGAGCGTGATTTTCCATCTCCCAGTACTTTTGTCTGTAGGTCGTCAGACGCTCGAGCGGGAGTTTTGACGCTCGAGCATGACCCTTTGATTTTGTTACTCCGCTCGAGCGGGGACCATGTCTGCAAAACTTCTGGAAGTGTGTAATCTACGCTTGAGCGGAGGTTTCCACGCTCGAGCAGGGCGACTGGTATATCACTTCGGGATTCGACTTTTTGGATCACTTTTTGGTTTCCTTTCTCTCTCTTACTTTTCAAAAAACACCATTGGAGACCACCTCTCTCTAAAACCTCACCTTCTCTCTTAGATTTGATCTAGTTAGAGTGATCTCCTACCCTTGAGCCTTTACAAAAAGTGTGTTGATCGTTGAGGGCTACATTTTGATCCGAAAAGTTTGAAGTTTGGAGCACTTTGAGTTTGGTCTTCTTCTCCCTTTGAGCTCCGAATTTGAGGAAGGGATTCCTACTCATTCTTATGTGTTCTAACATAGACATTGAGTTATTTGTATAGATGGGTTGATTTGGAAAGTTAGGGTTTGAAATGTGTTATTTTCAAAAGAGGGGTTTTGTTATTTTGACTCATAAATGTGTATTTTGGGTCTTAAAATGATAGTTTTGATATTGTTGATAATATTAGGATCCTTGGGTCAATATTGAGAAAAAGGGAAAAAATGCCATGTTTGGGTAGTGTAATTAATGACAATTATTGTGGAAATGTGAAATTGAGTTGGAAATAATGGAATTGACTCATTATGAGTTAAAATGGTGGAGTTGGATTTATTAATCACTCACTTTGAAAATGTTAAGATTTTATATCTGTTGAGGCATTTATTATCTGTTTAGAAATAACTGCTTTGGACTATCGGTGGAGGATAGTCTTGATTGTTGTAGATAATGCATGATGATTAGGCAAACTAAAACTAATCAATTGAATATGTCATCAAATAGGACGGTTGGAATAATACATTGAATATATGTATTGATTGACTATGTATATGATATGTATTTATATACATTGTGTTGTATGGGAGGAGATAGGGGATGTACTCCACGGTTTAGGGGAAGATAGAGGATGGACTCCTAAACCGGATGTTATGTGGGAGGAGATAGGGGATGGACTCCATTGATACAGCAAATACGTGTATCTACTGAATTATTGATACAACAAATCTGTGTATCATTTGTGAAGCATGGAAGTGTTTTATGTGTTATTGATACAGCAAATCTGTGTATCTATTGTGGCTTATGGAAGTGTTTTGATATGAGTTGTTATCTCATTTGAATTGTTGAAATGGAAGAGTTATTGATATGAGATGTGTTCTCATTTAAAGTATATGGCTAGGTTCTGAGCCAGGATTATGAATTGGGAAATTGGATAAGTATTGAAAATGAAATGAAACATGGACACATTTGTCATGTAATTGAAATGGGTTATGAATTTATACATGTGAGTTAAATATCTGTCAAATGCTAATGTTTTAGTTATTGCTCATATTATGTTTAGCATATCTCTACTGGGCGTTGGCTCACCCTATATGGGACATTATTTTCAGGTACAGGTAGTATGCCACCTCCAAGGACGTAGCTTGGGAGGCTTGAGGCTGTTGGACTTGTTTTTGTTATATTTTGATTTTATTACATGTATATCAAGCCAAGGGCTTCTTTTGTGAAGAGTTAGTACTCTCTTTTGTAACCAAGTGTTGACTTGGAAAGTTGTAAGCCTATAGGGCATTTACTTTTGTTGTCAACATATAATACATTTTGTAATGAATACTCTGATGATATGGAATTATGCTTTATTCTTTTATATCTAAGCATGTCAAGAATGTATGATTTATGGGTTTATTTTGAGGGCGTTACAACTTGGTATCAGAGCGTACCGGGTTTGAATACTTTGGGTACGTGGGAAGTGATTAGTATCACAATGGGTTTGTCTCGCTTGTTAGAGACTTATGTGTAATGTTATGTGCTTATGTGATAACATGTTTATATGACTATTTGGGTATGGGATTTAATTTCCAGGATGTTGATTGGATCCTTGGGTTTCTGTGAGTCTTGTTGGAAAAGCACTTGATCAATGCTATTTCTAACCGGAACTCTAGTAACGCCTTGGGACTATCATTATCCGGAAATGAAATTCGTAAGTGCTTATGTGATTATGTGCTTACGTGGAATGAATTACAGTTGTCCATGCATTAGGACGTGAGTGTTATAGCTTCGGCACATTTGTGAATGTGCTAATATTCTTCGTTACCTTTATTAGGATGTCAAGACGAGGACGTGGTGGTAGGCGAGGTAGGCCTAGGAGGCAGGAGATGCCTATACCGGATGATATTCCGGCGCAGCAAGAGGGTGTTGGTCAGGCCAATATGGCCGAGCCAGTAGGTTAGCCGGCCATGGGCACCTTAGCCCGCGAAATGACAGGAGCATTGAGGGAGTCCATGGGCATCCTTAGGGTTGAGAATCAAGCCCAGGCCCAGGTTATTGATGCAGGGCCTTCATTTCTGAAAAGGGAGTTCTTCCGATCTAATCCGGACGAGTTTGTTGGGGATCCTAAGGAGCCACTTAAGGCAGATGAGTGGTTGAAGCAGATAACTAAGATGTTTGAGATGCTTGGCATCGAAGACGGAGCATTGAAGGTGACCTTGGCATCTTTCCAGCTAAAGGGAGATGTGGGTCAGTGGTGGAAGTTTATGAGGGGTCTTATTAGTGGCACGTGAGAGGCTTTTGTGGATGCTTTCCAGGAGAAGTATTTATCTCCAGCTGTCAGGGAGAAGTTGAGAGACCAGTTTTGCCAACTCAAGCAACTGAGTCTGTTAGTGGCCGAGTTTGAGGCCGTATTTACCAATTTATCCAGGTTCACACCTGAGCTTGTGGCGTCTGAGGAGCGCCGTTGTATCGAGTTTGAGAGGAAGCTGAGGCATGGCCTCAAGATGAGAGTTGGGGGTTCTATGACTCGAGACTATGGGCGCCTTGTGGATGCTGCGGCCCATATGGAGAGTATGATGCAGGAGGAGGAGGAGAGGCAGAGGGGCTCCAAGAGGAGTCAGAATGGCCAGGGTGATGGTAGGAGACAGAGGGGTTCTAACCCTCAGCAGTCTCAAGGTGGTTTTATCAGATCTATCTTTCCAGTGCCGAGTGCAGGCCCTGGGAGAGGCAGTCAGGGAGACGTGACTTGTTACAAATGTGGTCAGCTGGGCCACAAGTCTCTAACTTGCCCGTAGAAGGGCGGAGGGCAGAGAGCAAAGAGCAGCTTCATCTTCGGCTCGACCTCAGAGCCAGAGTCAGGGCAGAGGCCAGCCGCTCTCTTGTTGCCAGTGTGGTCAGGCGGGGCACCTGAAGAGGTTTTGCCCGCAGTTGAGTGGCACTTCTGGTGCATCTGGGCAGAGGCAGAGTTTTCAGCCAGCTCAGTCAGTTCAGGCCTCGAGGGCCAATCAGGGAGCTTCGTCATCCCAATCTGTGCAGCAGTCTTTTGCTCCTAGAGGTGAGCAGGTAGATCAAGGGCCTTCAGAGCGCGTGTATGCTATTACCGCGCAGGATCTTGAACCGACTCCATCTGTTGTGAGAGGTACCTTCTTGTTTTGCAACTCGGTTGCCAATGTGTTGATAGATACGGGTGCATCCCATTCTTTTATATCTGCTGCACTTGCATTTGTTTTGGGTTTGGAGTTGGCACAGTTAGCATCTCCTATTTGTGTTGTATCACCTGTTAAAGGTGAGTTGATTTTGAAACAAGGGTGTAGAGGTTGTGATATAGAGGTAGCAGATCGTCGACTTCCATTTCCTTTTGTAGTTATGCCTATGTCGGGTTTTGATGTTATCTTGGGTATGGACTGGCTATCGTCATACCGATCTGTTATTGATTGTTACCGCCAAAGGATCACAGTATGTACCTTGAGCAGGGATTGTTTCCATTTCTTAGGGGATCGGGTTGGTAGTGTTTTGCCACCGGTGTATGATCCGCGAGGGCGGAGTGAGCTTAGTGGTCTTCTCGCTAGCCTTTTGAGTAGTGAGTGTGATGAGATCCAGATTGAGTTGCAGAGAGTGGTTTGCGAGTATTCGGATGTTTTTCCCGATGATCTTGTCAGTTTGCCACCTCATCGAGAGATAGAGTTCTCTATTGATTTAGTGTCCGGCACAGCGCCGATTTCTATGGCACCTTATCGTTTTGCCCCAACCGAGTTGAGTGAGTTGAAGATTCAACTCCAGGAGTTGCTAGATAAGGGTTTTATTCACCCTAGTGTTTCACCGTGGGGAGCACCGACCCTCTTTGCTAAAAAGAAAGATGGTGCCTTGAGACTTTGTATCAATTACCGAAAGTTGAATCGGGCTACGGTCAAGAATAAGTACCCTATGCCCCATATAGATGATTTGTTTGACCAGTTGAAGGGTTCCCGTTGTTTCTCTAAGATAGACTTGAGATCGGGTTACCACCAGTTGAGGGTCAGGGAGGAGGATATTCCGAAGACGGCATTTCGTACGCGGTATGGCCATTACGAGTTTCTGGTGATGCCATTTGGGCTCACCAATGCGCCGGCAGTGTTTATGGATTTGATGAACCGGATATTCTGGGAATTCTTAGATCGTTTTGTGGTCGTTTTCGTGGACGACATTCTGATTTATTCACCTTCGGAGGAGGAGCACGAGGAACACTTGAGAGTGGTGCTTGAATTGTTTAGAGCCTATAGGCTATATGCCAAATTTGGGAAGTGTGAGTTCTGGCTAGGAGAGGTCAAGTTCTTAGGCCATGTGGTCTCTGGGGAAGGGGTGTCTGTTGATACATCCAAGATAGAGGCAGTGTAGGATTGGGCACAGCCTAAGAGTGTTTTTGAGATCCGCAGTTTTCTGGGATTAGCTGGGTATTACTGCCGGTTTGTGAAAGACTTCTCCAGGCTAGCTTCACAGTTGACTAGATTGACGCAGAAAGAGGTCAAATTTGTATGGAGTGAGACTTGTGAAAATTCGTTCCGAGAGTTGAAGGTTAGATTGACCACCGTTCTGGTTTTGATTATTCCGGAGAGAGGGTTGGGTTATGCGGTTTACTGTGATGCCTCACGAGAGGGTTTGGGTTGTGTGTTGATGCAAGAGGGGAAAGTGGTAGCCCATGGCTCACGTCAGTTGAAAATACACAAGAGGAATTACCCTACACATGACCAAGAGTTAGCAGCAGTAATTTTTGCCTTGAAGATTTGAAGGCACTACCTTTATGGTGAGAGATTCGAGGTATTCTCGGATCATAAGAGTTTGAAGTATCTGTTTACACAGAGGGACTTGAATTTGAGGCAGAGAAGGTGGTGTCTCCAAAAGGCCGGTCTACAAGCCGCAAGAACCTACTTTTAGGTTCAATAGAAAGTGCTTCAACTATGGAAGCGATGGGCATAAAGTGGTTGATTATTGCAAGAAGAAAAAGCCTTACAAGAAGAACCTTTCACAGAACAAAAGCAAGGCTCACATGGCTGAGATGGAGGAACTGTCTCAATATGTGGATGACATGCATCTATCTACTGTCGTCTCTGAGATGACGTGGTGGAGTCCAACCCGAAAGAATGGTGGGTGGACACTAGGGCCACTCGCCACATCTGTGCCGACAAGAAGATGTTCATAATTTTCAAATCGGTTTCAAATGGTGAGAAGTTGTTCATAAAGAATTCTGCGACCTCAACTGTTGAGGGTAAAGGCAAGGTAGTCCTAAAGATGACTTCAGGAAAAGAGTTTATTTTGAACGATGTCCTATTTGTGCCGGACATTCATAAGAACCTTGTCTCGGGGTCTCTCTTAAGCAAGCATGGCTTTCGTATGGTCTTTGAGTCTGCTAAGGTCGTGTTGACCAAGAGCGGAGTTTATGTGGATAAAGATACATGTTGGGCGGTATGTTTAAGCTCAATGTAATGACTATTACCCCTAAGATGAATGAGAAAACTTCGTTTTCTGCTTATATGCTTGATCTCCTAAATTTTGACATTGTTACGACTCAAACCCGCCCCTATAGGTTTAGCGTCGTAACCAGTCAGTAATCCTTGGATTACCAAAGGCCTCTGAACAGAATAACACATAAAAGGGGTTGTAGAAGCAAATATAAAACAGATATAGTCCATTGAGCCGTGCAGACATACATGAGACAAAAATTTAAAACTTTATGTACACACATGTGACGTCATATTTACATTAGTCTTACCTCACACACGCACATTTACAGATAAAACCAAAAGGGGACTTAGCCTAATATACAGATAAATAGAAACTTGTTCAAATTTTACAAAAAGAAAATGAAATCTTAAACTTAGTTCACAAAATATGATCACTTAACTTTTCCGGAACCTTCTCGGGCGGCACAAAGGTTGGCCAACAAAACAAAATTCCAGGCGATCACCATTGAGCCTGGCCACGCGCCTAGTCACCTACATACATAAATAATACAGTGAACGGGAGCCAAGTGAATAATGACAGAGTAAAGGGGTTTAATTGAATGATGTCTTATATCAGATTCAAAAAGCAGATTCATTTTTATTTCAGAAACAGAAGCAGATCCATATTCATGTTCTTGTTCAAATCATGTACAGAAATCAAGATTCATGCTTAGTCATATGTGGTACATCCATTAGCGCTAACAGAACAAATACAAAACAGATAGTGGTTATGAGTACCAGTTCCATAAAGGAAACTCCAGATCCAGGTAACATATAATAGATATCTTGAGCTCCAAGATGGAGCCTCCGGTATGGGTAACAGATTACAGATATAATAAGTTCCATAATGGAACCTCCAATACTGGGTAACAGCTAACAGATATGCTAAGGATGCCACGAATACATTTCAAAAATTGGACAATCATTCATTGTACAAAACATAACATTTCAAAAAACAAATCTTATTTCATCATATAGAAAATAAATAAAGTTAAACATAACTTTACTAAGTTATTACTCACAGTTGCCTCCAAAAGTAGACAAACAAAGCAGACATATTGAATATCCTATGGCGTGTGACCTACACAACCACATAGCGGATACATATTGAACACACGTGTCACGGATATTAAATTTATTATTCCTCTTTCATGATGTGTGTTCCTAGCTTTTATTCTCATTATTATGTCTTAATTAAGGCTTAAGAATGTCTAAGATGCAATAAGGATGCTAAAATGTAACTTGAAACACTCAGTTAAATTTTAAAAAACAGGGCAGTCTGCTCAAGCACATCTTCTGTCGCTCGAGTGGCCTGTAAAGTCTACAAAAGTATTGGTTGCATGATTTTTCCATTGAACGGATGCTCGACGGTCGCTCGAGCGCAAGACTGAGTAAAAATGGTCTCTGCTCGAGTGTAACTTTGGTCGCTCGAGCGGTCTGCAAAAGTTTGTAAAAAAAGGGTCTCTCATTTTACGCTCAAGCGCAACTTTGGTAGCTCTAGCGGAAGGTAAAAAAAAAGGGGTGGCCGCTCGAGCGCAGGTTCTGCTGCTGCGATAACCAATCCGTACTATGCTTAATTATACATGTGATTATGTGTTTGATATGAATTTGCAAGTTTAAGTATATGAATTATGTGAATTTGGAATAATATCTGTTGAATGTAGGAATATCTGTTGCAATTGGAACTTTAAACTGAAAATTGAAAGCTTTAGAGGTGCGATAAACCAAAACCGACTTCACATCTGTGATTAGCGTGATTTTTAGAGCCTTCGGTGAAATTTTGAAATTACAATTCGTAATATTTAATTGGCCTAATTTATATATCTCTAGCCCCCTTGTGTTCTTCATTTTTGTTGAGACTTGCTAGAGAGTGTGTTAGAGAGAGAGGAAGAGAAGAAGCTAGGATCTTGCTAGAGTTTCAAAGGGCAAACCCTAGATTGAAGCTATAGTATGGAAATTACTTGAAATCTTTGTCTTTAACTCATCTTTGGCATGAATCAAGAATAAATTAGAAATTTTGAGCTAGCGTTTTGGGTTGTGTAATGAGTTGAACTAAATAATAGAAATAGAACCTTAATCTCTTCATTTTTGTTTGATTTGAGTTCAATCTTATAATTAATCCATGAAATAACTCTAGTTGGTTCATACAACTAAAATTTGTTGGAAGATTCACCATGTTCTTTTGAACTTGAAAATGTAAATTATGAATATATGAAATAGACGAGGCCATGACTCTAATGGTGAGACAAGATTGATGTGTTTGATGTGGAATTATACCTAAATCATGCAATTATATCATGTTTTTGAGTGAGTTTTGCTTTGATTTGGACATGGAAATGAGTTTGGGAAGTTTGCATTTTTGTACCATTTTCGGATTGTCTGATTTTGCCCAGACCACATGAGCGGCCACGGGTTTCGCACAAGAGGAACATGAAGAAAAATAGAGGTTTTCATTCTACTCTCTGGGTGCTCAAGCGGCCAGTGTTTCCGCTCGAGCGGATTTGGGCCGCACAAGCGGTGAAGACTTCCGCACGTGCGGAACCCCTGTTTCAGCCCAAATTCAAAAAGGCATATCTCCTTCATCCGGACTCCGTTTTAAGCGATTCTTGAGCCTAAATTCAAGACCTAGAATCCTAGTTTCTAATGGTGGTGGTCTCACATCCAAAGTCTAAGTACATAAATAGATATGCTCAGATTAGTACAAGCTGTTTATTTTTTTTAACCGTTTCATGTCATTTCCTACCTTAACTTAGTTTTCTTGCACTTCTTGTTATTTCCTTAAACCTTAAATATGTAAACATGATATTTTCAATGAAAAACATATGAAATTTTTGTAGGAAACATTAATTTAAGTCATGAGCATTTAGGGCCATTTAAAGTACATCTTTGGCACATACTTTGTACGTGATTCACATGTAGAGAAGATTAGCATTAAACACTTGAGAGAAATTAAAGAATGGGGAACAATTGAACGGATATGTAACGAATAAATCGATTTAGTGAATTGAAGGCAATGTGTTTTAAAATGTTATGCTTGGTTATGTTTCTGCAGGCTCAGTCGTTAAGGAGTATCATCAGACACTATGAGTAATTTCTTTGTAATGGTATTTTCATATGAAATACTTTAGAATTGTGAAACTTGTGCTTTGTATGAATTATGTGCCTTGACGAGTGTTTTCGAAATGATAAAATATGCTTGAAATCTTCAGAGTAATTATGCTATGGCAAGTTTCTGAAAGAATCTTTTGATAAGAATGAATGAGTTTCCTTTTGAGCAACGATTATGATAAATTGGGAAATATACTTTGACCCTCAGTAACTGTTATTTGTCTATGATTCATCTTGGACGTTTTGTATAAGCTAATGATTCGCTATAAACGTTTTGTATGATGTCAATCTTTGATGATTGTCCTGTATGGTAATTCAGCAAGTTAATTAAGGCCTAAATTACAGTGAGTAATAGTATTGTAAAGATACGTTCTTAAATAATGATTTTGACCTAGGTATGGTGACTTATTCTAAAATTGTGTTTGAATTGAAATGAATGAGTTTTATGAATGTTATGTGACATGTGCAGTATGGACCTAAGGTCATTCCGTTTGTGCTACGAAGTGCTTGGGCCCTAGGCCGTTTTGATATATGATTGGGCTCGAGGCTGTTTTGTTATATGTTGGGCTTGAGGCCGTTTTGATATATGATTGGGCTCGAGGCTGTTTTGTTATATGTTGGGCTTGAGGCCGTTTTGATATATGATTGGGCTCGAGGCTGTTTTGATATATGATTGGACCTGAGGTCGTATTGTCATATGTGGGCCCGAGGTCGTTTTGTGGTCTCAAGGCCGTTTTGTATCATGTATTGGGCCTGAGGCCATTCTGTGGACCTAAGGTCGTTCTGTAAATGTGATTAAAAGAAAAGAATGAACTTCGCTATTTGGTAAGCTATGAAAGGATCAATGAACGGTATTTGATACTATGTGCTTTCAAAACGAGTTTAAATATGTCAAATCTTTATATTGATTAAATAAGGCATGAGGCTTATTTATTTAACCCCTTACATGGAGATTACTCATTAGGCTTCCAACTCACTCTGTTTATTTATATGTATGTAGGTTTAGGGAGTTCCACATTAGAGACCGCATAGGAGTCAACCTTTTGTAAAGCCACCCAAGTTGCACCTCTACGTCAGGGCCGTAGTGTTGTTTTGGCCAAGCTTGAGAAGCTTGGGTTTTGTATAATCTATGATGTTATAAGTTTTGCTTCTAGGTTATGTATATGTAATGAATGTGTGTAAATGTTATGGCATATGGTATGAAGTGTGATGTGAGATATAAGATGTATGTTTCTGATCATGGCATGTATGCACAGCTTAATGGACATATCTCATAATTACGTCCGCTACAGGCCCCGTATATTTAAATATATTTTGATAATTCTGTTTGAGGCCGTAGGTAATTTCATGATTACTGGCCGGTTACGTCCTAAACCTCTAAGGGTGGGTTTGGGTCATGACAGCCGCTTGAGCCAACCCCCAAACTCTGCAAAAGTATTGGGAGCTCGCATTCTTCGCTCGAGCGTAGACTTCACCTGTGATGACCGGGTACATTATTCGTCTCGCTTCTCTTTGTTTAACCTTGGATTTGTCATGTTTGGAAGCTTATTTCAAAATCCTTGTTTCTTTTTATTTCCATGCCGAGTTTCTCATGTTCTGGAAGGTGTAAGGTTGGGTCTAGAGTGGCTTAGGTTGGCTGGAGAGTTTTCTGGCTGGAGGGGTAAAGTCGTACGTGCGGGGCTTTGGGCCGTACGTGCGGGATGGGGACCGCACGTGCAGGAGGTGATGCCGCACATGCGGGAAATAGAAGAAGTCTTGGGTTGGCCACTGCATTATATGTAGGTGCGGAGTAGGGGTGCCGCACTTGCGGGGGTGAGTGCCACATGTACGGGAGTCGCTGCTGTCCGAAAATCAGCTTTTTCTTCTTTCCTTGGGCTGAGTGTATATCATTTTATACACCTCTCTCTCTAAAAAAAAAACCTTTTTCTCCTCCTTCTCTCTACATTTCCTACATCAAACACCACTAGATCTTTGATTTCTCTAAATCCATAAACATTTTAACCCTAGTTCCTTGATTGAAGTTGGAGAGCTAAGTTAGAGCTACATTGTGTGCGGTGAAGATCGGGTTTCATCACCGTTGATTTAGGGGTTTTCATCTCTTTTCCCTCCAAGAACTCGACGTAGGGAATTTCTTTGAGTTATATATATGTTTTTACGAGATTATGTTGATTTGGAACTCTTTTGGGTAGTATAGGAACTTGGTTTTGGTCTATGTGTTGTTATGATTTCAAAAATGGGTTTACCTCTTGTTTTTCTTCCAATACTAGGAAAATTGACTATATTATGGAAATTGGGGCTTTGGGAAAAAGATTTCTTGTGAAAGATGAAGAAATGTTTAGTTTTGGGCAAAAACCTAGAAATGTGAGACTTTGTGAAAAATGTTGGAAAATTGTGGGTGTTTATATATCACTATGTTAAAATAAAAGAATGATTGGAAAAATTCTCGTTTTTACTTGGCAAAAGGTAAATTTCTTTTTGGAATATGAAAATTGGGGATTTTGGGAGGTTATTGCTCAAAATGTAAGGTAGCCGTGAAATGGATAAATTATTGAGGATCGTAAGAAGTATGAGATTGTTGGCTAGTCATTGAAAAACTTAGATGAATCTATGGCTATGATGAGGAATAGCTTCAAAAAGGGAAATGAGTGTTGTGATTATTATGAGAACCTTGCATGGAATAATTGAAAAATGGGAATTTTGATCACAAATGGAACATTTGTGTGGAAGTTTTGTGAAGGGAAGGATGTTGCATCACATGGTTAACTCTTGCATTGCATGGATAAGAATTGCATTAACATTCCAATACTTTGTTTGTTATAAATATTAAATCGGGATTTGAAACTTGCATTGAGAATGAAATATTGTAAAAAAAAATGAAAATGAGATTTATTGAAATGTTTTGGGATAAATACATTGGTAAGTCCGGATAGGAGGTGTAGATGAAATTGATTAAGTTGGCTTGAGTGTCCAGGGTGAAAGACCGAAAACACGCGCAGAGGGGGTGCCACTTCCCTTTCGGTTAGCAACAGGTAAAGTGGGGTTTTGATAGTGCTAGTTATGCCTACTTGTAGACAGCAACCTATGGATTACCTGAGTCGTATTTACCACCTCTTTGAATTAAATTGTAAATTTCTGAATTATTGAGATTTCAAGTTATCATTGAGCACAATGGTTTTCAAAAGATGTAAATGTAATCTTCTTTTAAAAGGCATAGCATTGCATGTGCACTTCATATTGGGAATCTTGCATAAATGTATATACTTTGTTAAAAATTCTGTACTGGGCTTTATGCTCACCCCTATGGGATTTTGGTGCAGGAAAAGACTTGTGATCTTGCCAAGTTAGGGCGTGGACGTATGTGTTGGGAGCATAGGGCTCTTATTTTTGTTGTGATATATTTTTGTTAGCCAAGGGCTATAACTGTTTGGGTCCGAGAGGCCATTTTTGTGTAACCGGACTTAAGTCTTGGAATGTGTAAGCCCTTGAGGGCATTTTATTTATTTTTGGGATTTGACGTTCTACATGCTATAGATTTACGTATTTGATATCATTGAATGTATAATTCGCATGTGGGACTATCTTGTACAAACCTCTATGATCAACGATGTAAGGGTTGGAGAATTGTTATTATCTTTTTTAATGAATGTTGTTTGATGTACCTAAATTATGTTAGAAAACTTAGGGCGCTACACCACTGCTCGAGCGGAGGGTACAAATTTTGGAATTTCCAAATTGATGTTTAAGCTTCAAAACTCAAATTCAAACCAACAAAGCACATCCTTTTGGGCCCAAAACTTGAGGAAACATATGTAAACTTGTAAAACATGGTGAATTCAAAATCATTTCGCAAAATCAAAGCCCAAAAGCATGCCAATTGTGCAAAATCAAACTTGGAACTTAAAGAACATAACATGAAGATAACATGCATGAATTGTCTTCACTTCAAAGCTTTTAAAACATGAACAAATAAGGTGTTTAACTCAAATACATGTTGAATTCTTAGAACAAAGCCAAAATGAGAACATGCAAGAGGAAATTCTTTGAAAACAACTTCAAAATCATGAGAATTATGCATGCATGTTTGATATGACTAGAATCTCTTCATTTTTAGTTCAATTTACGCATTACTCCACTTATTCACTAGAATTTCTTGCACTAATGTCTTGAATACAAAGCTTAAGGACAAAATTCTTACATATAAGCCTCAACTCCTTGAATTCTTGAATGATTCCTTCTAAATCCTCAAGTTCTAGCTAGAATCCAAGCTAGTTCCTCTCAATTCCCCTTCTTCTAGTTGTTGAACTTGAATCTCACATCTCTCATTCTCTCTCCACGTTTTCTTGTCAAAAGATGATAAAGTGTGTGTGGTATGAGACAACATTAGGCTTATATAGGTGCTATTAGTGGAATTAATTAATCCTTGCTTAGATTAAACAATTATATTTATTTTATTCTAGTTATTTAGCTCCAAATTGAATTTTAATTAAACCTACCATAAAATTCTAAAAATTCCAAATAACACATAACCTAAGTCAATTTCGTGTTCAGATGCCGATAAGGCCCTCAATTCATGAAATATAAATTCAAACAGATCTTTCTACAACAAATAGATATAAACACAAATAATGCAATACACATGTAATTAATTCAGAATTTCTCTTAATTACTTATTAGGCATTCTTAATCATAGGTTATAGGCTAATCATAGGCCGGTGTTGTTACAAGCATGGTAGACTAGGTCATGTGAATTTTGACTCTTTGCGTAGATTAATCAAGTTAGATCACGTACCATCTTTTAAGATTAATCCAAATTACAAGTGTGAAACTTGTGTAGAAGCAAAATTGACAAGGACTTCATTTCATTTTGTTGAAAGAAGTACCGAGCATTTAGATTTAGTGCATATTGATGTGCGTGACTTGAAAGTCGTACAATTACATGGTGGCAACAAGTATTTCATCACTCTTGTTTATGATTACACTAAATATTGCTATTTGTATTTGCGTAAAAGCAAAGATGAGGCAATTGATAAATTTATTCTTTTTAAGAATGAAGTTGAGAATCAACTAAGCCAAAAGATTAAGGTTTTAAGAAGTGATCATGGTGGAGAATATGAATCGCTGTTTCTTGAGATTTGTGCTCAATCTGAAATTATCCACCAAACTACAACACCTTATTTCCTTCAGTCAAATGGTGTTGTTGAGCGAAAAAATCGAATGTTAAAAGAAATGATGAATGTAATGTTAATAAGTTCTGGGTTGTGACAGAACTTGTGGGGGTAGCAATTCTCTCTTTGAATTGCATTCTAAATAGAATACCTCGGAAGAAAGTGGACAAGATGCTGTATGAATTATGGAAAGGCCGCAAGCCTTCCTATAATTTCCTACGAATGTGGAGGTATCTTGCAAAAGTAGTGGTACCTACACCCAAGCAGGTTAGAATAGGTTCGAAAACTACGGATTGTATATTCATTGGTTATACACAAAATAGTAGTGCATATAGGTTTCTTGTGCACAAGTCTAATATTTCAGATATACACAAGAATACCATTATGAAGTCAAGGAATGCATCCTTCTTTGAGGACGTGTTTTCTTGCTGAACCCGAGGAGATAATCAAAGTTCTGAGAAAGAACTTGAAGATGATGCTAATGATAGTGATCAATATGAGGAGGTAGATGAGCCAAGAATGAGTAAAAGGGCTAGGACTTCCAAGTTCTTTCGTCCGAACTTCTTGACTTATATGTTAGAGGGAGAACCTCAAACTTTCCATGGAGCTATGACTAGAAGTGATTATTGTAGAAGTGCCCCGAGAACTCCCGAGATCCGCGCTGCGAGGTCGGATGGTCAAAAAGGGTGCCCCAGTAAGCAACCTGTCCTAGTTTGGAATAGTCACTATGGATTCCGATATACACTAGGTCGAATGGTCAAAAAGGGTGCCCTAGTAAAAATCGAAGTTTGTGTTCCCATTGTGGCAGAGCCCGCAACCGGTCAGCCTTATGGCACGCTTCTCAAAGCAAGCCTCCGGCAAACCGTGCAAGAATAGCATACGGCAAACACGGTGTCCTAGGCGCACCAATGCAAATGTAATGCAAAGAGACACATAAGTGTAGTCAAAACAAGATATCATGCGTTTGAGTCAAGTTCTCTAAATCCCCAGCAGAGTCGCCAGAAACTGTAGACGTGCCCGAGAACTCACGAGATCCGCGCTGCGAGGGCGCGAATTCGTTTGTTCTTCTAGCTACTACAGTTTGGACTCAATGTCACGGTTCTGAATCTAATCTCACAAAGTGCAATGTGAGACCGATAAATCACCAAAGAGTCCAAATCCGGCAAATCGTTTTGGAAAACTAATTTTTATAAAGAAGTGCCAAACATGGACTGCATTACCGGATACAGAGTTGCCACCTAAATGTTTTATTTTGGAGGAAATTTAGAAAACCCTGACTCGTGCCTAAGGTCATGTGTCTGTTATCACCCAAGTTGCCTCAGCTCGGGAACTTGGGTACGAGAGGGGAAGGTCATGCAATGAGCACCCCCGCTCGCCCGATCAAAAGATCGGCCTTTACTAAGCATGATATGTTGTTTTAGAAAACACATGTGTTTTTATTCCGGTTATTAACCTAGAATTACAATGTGATGCTCACAGCATACAAGTATAGACTAGATCGCCTAAGTTGGAACAAAACATTGCATGTTCGTTTGTTTGAAAATGGTTTGAAGTTCGCTACTCGCAAGTAGGCTAAATCGGGGATTTGATGAATTGTTCCAATTCAAACAATCCAATCTTCACCCACAGGCATTCAGGCAGTTAATCAACTAAGTAGTTAGCCTTATGGCAAGCATGCTTTCATGGCAACATTAACACACATGCAGTATGCTAAAGCGTAAACACTCACAGTGTACTCCGAGCCAAAACAAAGAACTAGTTAGAAATCATGTGTGATCCTAGTTCATGTTAAGATGGCCAATGCAACGCATGCGAGAATGTAATTAAAATAGGCTCGGCTATTCTAATCATGTCATATGAAATGCAACTTGGTCCATGTATTTAAATTGGAATTGAAATACAATGCAGTTAGTATGATGCGCTGAGCCCGGTGCATGCAATACAGATGAATGGATGCACGCATGCGAAGCATAAGGTATGATAAACAAAATATGCCCTAAAACTAACCATCATAAGCGGTTAAGTAAAAGGGAGAAAGAAATGGGGTTAGAAGACATGCATCACACACACGCACGCTTATTACAACAGTTGGCCCTCTTGACGGAGGGTCCGAATAAGAAGCTAACTAGCTAATCTTAGCTAATTAAACTAATTATTACAACACAAATTGAATGACTAGCTACAACTAATTATTACAACACAAATTGAATAGCTAAGCACATTAGCTAATTAAGTACAAACCGAATAGCTAACTATCTAATCAAATCAACTAAGTAAAGCGATAAATCAGGAGCCTCAAAAGGAGAAGAGTGTATGCATGCTCAGTCGCCTCGTTCGGAAATCCGTTGCGATGCCCCAACTTGCCTCTGTTTGCAACTTGTTCTCAGAACCTTGCACCAAGCTCCAGATAGCTTCTAACTCACCTTGGGGACCTGTGGGAGGGTGGCCAACCAGTTGTTGTTGAGGGAGACCACCTGCCGACCACTTTTCTTTGCTGCAGACCAGATAAAGTGGTCGGCCAGCTAGCTTTACTGGTCGGCCGACCAGTTGTTGTTGCACTTCTTTAGTTTGCTGCAATAGAGAGCAAGAAAGGGCATGGCAATGTATTTGCAAGATATGTGTGCACAACCACCCTCCCTATCATTTCATAAGCTCAAGGGAGTGTGGTTCTCGACCCTCGGGCCACCAATCACGCATCTCAATGCATGATGGCCGAGAAGCCAAATTGCACAATTCAATATGAAATGAATGCACACATAAACACATAAAGCCTAGAACTCTATCATGTATGATCAAGAGCGTCGACAACCGAGAATTGAGGCACGTTTCATCATTTCAAGTATGAAACATCCCTCGTTTCTCGTGTTTGGACTAACACCTAATCCAAACACAATGCAAGCAACAACATGCAAATATGCAATGCAACTCAAGCATGCAAACATGCAATGTAACAACCTAGCATACGCAATGCAAAGAACATGGCATACTCAATGCAATGTGACCTAAGCATACACAATGCAAAGTACATGGCATACACAATGCGATGAACATGGCATGCACAATGTAATGAAACAACATGGCATACACAATGCGATGTAACAACATGGCATACTTATTAATGCTAAGGACATGCATACTCAATGCAAGGCGATATAAGCAACCTATCAATGCTAATGGCATGCATACACAATGCAAGGCAACATAAGCATGCAAAAAACATGTACACAATCATGCTCAATGGACTTAAACCAAAAATGGACAGACCTCAGTCATGTCCAAATCAGTGGCCATAATGATGAAACTAAGGCACAAAAAGGCAAGGCAAGCATGCTCAATGCAATGGCCTATCAACTAGGCTTAAGAACACAACTCTCAAGCATGATGAAGAAGCAATAAACATGGAAGTGTGACAACACTAAAGGCTCTAAAATCAAGTGTGAAATGATGCCAAATCATTCAAACAACACAAGTAAAGCATGCAAGAGGGCCTAAGGCACAAAGCCATTAAAGGGACTACACAGGGGGCATGTAATACATGGCACAAATGATTGAACCAAACATGGATAGAGCTCAAATAGGTCTAAACAAAGACCAAAACATGCTAAGATGGGGGCTCAAAGGCCTAGGCATGCAAGCATACACACTAGGCCACAAACAAGGCAACAATGCATAACACTCAAAGGCATTGAAAGCATGAAAGAAGTGGGAACATAGCAATCCTATATGCTCTGAAATGTCATGTTAAAGGATGCCAAATCATGTACACAACACAAATGAAGCATGCTATGGTACCCAAAGCTTGAAGCTAGCATAGGCATTTGTACTACAACTATGCAAAACATGAAGCATATGGTCAAGGCAACCCAAAACAGTCCTAGAACATGTCAAAATGATACTAAAACATGTATGGAAGGAAGTCAAAACAAGCTAGCATGAAGGGCGTAAGGCATGGAATATGTAAGGCAACATGGGAGGATTACACTACACCTACCAAAACCAAGCATGGGATGACTTCGCCAACAAAAATTAGAGTTATATCATGGCAAAATAACCCCAAAAACACATTGAAATGATAGCTCGCAAGCTTAGGCATGAAGGCATACGCAACAACTCATGTTAAAGGCATAAAGGACCAACCCTCCAACGCATTGAATAAGTGAAAGATGAGAGTGTATGGCCATGAAACATGGACTGAAATCATATAAAAAATGATGCCAAATCATTTGAATAGTCCAAGTAATGCATACTAGTGGACTTGATACACAAAGTTAACAAGCTAGAATGCATTATAGCTATACAAAGCATGGCATGCATGACCAAAACAACACAAATCAGAGCTAGATCATGCTAAAACATGGACAAAAACTTCTTAGAGTTAAGCCAAAATCATGCTAGAATGATGGTCTAAAGCACGGTACACATTAGGCTAATTAATGGAATTACACTACAAGTGCATGGAGTATGCAAGGGGCTATCAAACCAAACCTTAACAGAGGTATATCATGGCAAAAAAACACCAAGAACATGCTGAGATGGACTCAAAACAAGCTAGAATGACATGCTATTTCATGAAGCATACAAAGCGAGTTTATGAGATTTACACTACAAGTGTATAAGGCATGCATGAGGTGACAAAACCAAAGCAAAACAATGGTATGCTATGCTGAAATAACCCCAAATACATCCTAAGATATGGCCAACATAAGCTTAACAAACATGCTCAAACATGAGGCATTCAAAGCAAGCATATAAGACACAAGGAGAGGGGATGACCCTCTCCTATTTGGGATCTCAAAACACCATTTCCACCACTAAAATTCCTCTGAGTTTCAGTGGTGAAAAGGCCAAAACAAGGTGGTCCCAATAGCTTAAAAGATGGCACAAGAACAAGGCCAAACAAGGCCTAAGAGGGGGTAGACCACCCCCAACACAAAAGTGACCTTAAACAAACATTTTAAGGACTAAAAATCAGAACTTTTTGCAGTAGGAAGTTAAGCTTAAATCAGCATGAAAATAGGGCTAAAAGCCTAAGCAAAAGCAAGGTTCAAGAGGGTAGAAACTCACCATTGATGAACACCTTCAAGGCTGCAACTCCAGCACACTTTTTGAACCAAAACCAGTCCAAAAACTTCAAAAACAACTTCAAGGGATCTCAGCTCCAAGAGTATGGTGTTTGTGTGTGTGTTTGTGTGCAAAAGTGTGATAAAATGACACTTTAAGGCACAAAAATAAAGAGCAAGAGCAAGATAGATACAAAGATGTATATTTATAGCTTAAGCACAAAAAAATGAACCTGGAGGAGGAGGGGGGGCTCTCTCTTATAGATACAAAGATGTATATGTATAGCTTAAGCACAAAAAAATGAACGTGGAGCAAGATAGATACAAAGAGTATGGTGTTTGAGTGTGTGTTTGTATGCAAAAGTGTGATAAAATGACACTTTGAGGCACAAAAATAAAGAGCAAGAGCAAGATAGATACAAAGATGTATATGTATAGCTTAAGCACAAAAAAATGAACCTGGAGGAGGAGGGGGGGCTCTCTCTTATAGAGAACCAATGCTCAAGCTTGTTGGACAAGCTTAGGGTTCAAGGCCATCCCTCCATATACGTGTATGGAGGATGGTTTTAGTGACTTCTAGCTTGCACAGCTGGAGAGAAAATATCTCCAAAAAGGTGAAGAAAAGCAGCCGACCACTTGAAGTGGTCGGCCAGCTACTTGAGGTGGTCGGCCAACCACCACAAGTGGTCTCTCAAGACAAAAAGTGGTCGGCCATGGTGGGAAAAGGTCAGCAGCATGAAAACAATGCAGTGGTGTGGTAGCCGACCTGAAAAGATGGCCCAAAGACCAAGGAAACCAGTTGGCAGACCAGAAAACTAGTTGGCGGGAAGAAAAGTGGTCTCCAAGGGGAAGAACTAGTCTCCCACCCTTGTACCACCTTCCAAACAAGGAAAACAAGGTTTGTACAAAAAACAAACCAAAAAGGATGCAAGACGAAAGTTCGGGAGGCAAGGCGCGCAGCCGAAAGCCTCGAAAACTAGTCTACCGGCATCAAAAGTGGTCTACGACCACAAAAGTGGTCTCCCGGACCACAGCGTCCCTCTAGGCAGAGGCAGCAAGGTGTGGTTCAAAAACCACGCCAAACAGAGAACGTTAAGCGGTCCCGAGTCAAGGCGCACAGCTGAAGGCTCTAAAAACTGGAAACTAGTCTCCAAGTAGAAAAAGTGGTCTACGACCACGAAGAGGTGGTCTACAAGACCTCTCCCTCCCTCTAGGGGAGAGAAACAAGGTTCGGTCCGCAAACCGAGCTAAAGCACAAAGAGTTCAGAGGCCCGAAGGCAAGGCACTCGGCCAAAAACTCCGAAACCTCGAAACGAGCACAATATGCACTATCACCGAGCGCTCAATTGATGACGTCTGAGTCTTAAGGTCGGTCAAAAATGGGGTGTCTACAGTTATCTACGTTACAACTGAGATTATGGGCTGCATTATACCAGATATCCAGTGGTACTAGAAGGGTATAATGACGCTAATTGGATATCTGATATAAAGGACTCCAAATCCACTAGTGGTTATGTATTTACCCTTGGAGGGGAAGCCATGTCTTGGAAATCTTCCAAGCATATGTGTATATCGAGATCAACTATGGAATCTGAGTTATTGCTTTGGATAAAGCAACTGAAGAAGTTGAATGGTTTTGCCAGTTCGTTGAAGATATTCCATGTTGGCTGAAACCTGTGCCTGTTGTCTGTATTCATTGTAATAGCCAATCAACGATTAGACGAGCACAAAGTAATATGTATAATGGAAAGTCTAGACATACCTGTTGTAGACATAATTCCATACGACAACTACTCTCTAATGGGATTGTCTCTCTAGACTATGTAAAGTCTAAGGACAACATTGCAGATCCGCTAACCAAAGGGTTAACTCGAGAGTTAGTAGAAATGTTGTCAAGAGGAATGGGGTTAAGGCATTTAGTAAATGTTATCGGAATGGAAAACCAAACCTAGCTGACTAGAGATCCCAAGATCTAGGGACAACCTAATTCCGTGTAACGGGTGAGTCACTAAAGCGGTATCCTTTTGTCCATTCTTTTATATAGTAATATCTTGTGAGGGTGGAAGGTTAAGCTAATGCTTTTAATAACCTAAGTGATGTGAATAGTTAACCGTGGTATAGTGAGATACCTTGTATAGGTCACCTATGTGAGTGCAAAGTCGGGCCACTTCTTTAAGAATTGGTAAGGCCGAATTCTTTAAAAACACTTACTGAACTAGGCTAGTGTTTCAGGGCCATATCGAACACACCAGTGAGAACAAGAACAATGGTTGGACTAACTCTTGCGTGAAGTCTATTTCTCGGTTTACACAAACGACAGAACAGTTTATGACATCACGTTCACTAGTCAGCCAATAAATCCGATAGGCTTTCACTATGATAGGTTCAAGGCCAATAATTACTTTTTCTGATGCAGGGTTAGTCTGTGTGTTCTCTCTCCGAGTCTTTGTTGTTAAACACTGTTCGTTTTTCTTTATTCAGTCAATTTTTATTCATGTGGGGTTTGTTGGAAAAAAATAATTTTATGGTGACTTTAATGTGAAATTAAAGTAGGTCCCAACCATCGGTTGAGATGGGATCAAATGGGTTTAGATTCTTTGTAACAAGATCTTTACATTACAAAAAGAATGACTAAAAACCATTGAGAATTGAATGAGAAGTTGTCTCATAAAGTTGGCCTCACGAATGAGGTATTGGGAATAGTGTATAACTACCTATTTTACATTGATGGGTATTTAAATCCCAAGTTTTGGATAAGGGCATGAGCCCTTTGGGGCATCCAAATTTTGCGAAGGAAAGGAGTTATGGATGCTTCAAGATGGGCTTGGACTAAAACTATGGTCCAAGTTGGTTATGCAAAAATTGCCATACGCGCGCGCACTGCCTGCACTCCCAGACCAGGTCTGGGTTCGGGTCTGTGGGTTGTGGATCTTGGGACTTAGGCTTGGGCTTAGGCTTGAAGGTTGAGGTTTGAGGCTTACTAGAATGGGTTAGGTTTAGGCTGATTTTTTTTTTTTTCTGGACTAAGTGTCACAACCCAAACCCGCCCCTATAGATTTAGCGTCGTAACCGGCTAGTAATCCTTGGATTATCGAAGGCCTCTTAACAATTAGACTTGTAATTAGGGGCTGTGAAAGTAATCACATAAAAGAAATATACATAGTCCATCGAGCTGTGCAGACATACATGGAACTGATAATCTTTAAACTTTTATAAATATACGAGTGACGTTATAGGTACAGTATTTACACGTCACTTCATGTACATATAAAAAGGAAAACTTGTTCATAGAGCAAAAAGAGCAGTTTTATACATCCATATTAACACAGCCACAAAACATGACTTGATCTGGAACCTCCTTGTGAGGCGCAAAAGATGGCTGACAAGCACAAAAAAAACTTCAGGCATCATCTTAAGCCTGATCGTGAGCCTGCTCACCTACATACATAATAAATAACTAGTGAACTGAGGCCTAGTGAATAATAACAAAGTAAAGGGGTAAATGAATGATGTCCCATAACTATGTCTGAAACCAAAGTTCACATTCGTATTCTCATTCTGAACATGTATACAAAAATCAGAGTTCGTGCTTAATCTTACATGGTGCATCCATTAGCGCTGACAGATCACATACAAAGTATCTTAAATCATACTTGTCAGTTCTATAGAAGAACCTCCGGCCGGGTAAGGATAACTTGTTAGTTTCACAAAGAAACCTCTGGACTGGGAATAGATAACTTGTCAGTTCCACCTAGGAACCTCCAGCCGGGTACAGATAGCTTGTCAGTTCCATAAGGAACCTTCGGTACCGGGAACTTGTAATCATACTTGAATCATAGCATTTGTAACATACTTGAATCATAGTATAATGTCACAAAAGTTTGTTAGACTTGGACAATCATTCATAGTATAAAACATGACATTTCATAGAACAGATCTTATTCCATATGTAGAAAATAATTTAACTTGAACATATCTTTACTAAGTTATTACTCACGGATAACAAATGCTCCAAGTAGACAAACAGAGTGGGCAATTCAGCTTCCTTGTGGCGCGTGACCTACACAGTTACAGAACGAACGTATACTGAATTACACACCCGGAAATGTTAACTTAGTCCTTTCTTGCCTTGGTGTGTTTCTACTTCGTTATCCTCATTATGGTGTCTTAATCATGGCCTAGGAATGCCTAGGATGGAATGAGGATACAAAACTATGCTTGAAAACATTTTTCCAAACTTGCTGCAAATAGAGCCCACGCTTGAGCGTGGCTTCCCTCGCTCGAGCGGTCATGCAAAATATGAGGGTCCGCTCGAGCATAACTTCCTTTGCTCAAGCGGTCTGTAAACTTTGAAAAAGTATTGGTTGCTAGTTTTTCACGCTCGATCCCTGCTCGAGTGTGAGACTCAGACCATCGCTCGAGCGTGACTTTTGTCGCTCGAACGTATTGCAAAACACAAGAACTTCTGAGGGCTTGCATTTCACGCTCGAGCGTAATTTAAGTCGCTCGAGCGGAAGTGCACGCACTGAGAGTGGTCGCTCAAGCGTGGATTCCTACGCTCGAGCGTAGATACAATTTCTGGAATTTCCAGATTTGTTCTCCAAGCTCAAAACTCAAACTTAAAGCTTCAAAACTTGATTTTTCTGAGCCAAAACTTTAGGAAATGCATGAAAACTCTTAAAACAACATGAATTAAGAATCATTTCAAGAAATCATTGCCCAATAGCTTGCTAATTGTACAAAATTCAACTTAAAATTCATGAATGATTCATGAACATGACATGCATGAACTCCTTTGACCTTAAGCTTCTCAAAACATGATCAAATGCTACAAAACAACTTGAAACTTGATGACTTCCCAAAATTAAGGTGAATTTAAAACATGTATGAGGGAATTCTTGGAAATTCAATTCAAAATGTGAGAAAATATGTATGTATGTATAGAATGACTCAATTCTCTTCAATTCTAACTCTATTCTTGCATCAACCAACCTAATTCATTAGAGTTCAAGCCCTATACACCATAATTGTACACTCTAGGGGTTGAATTGTTACCCAGACTTCCCAAAATGTGTGCTAGGAGTTAAATTCTTGGGTTTTCAAGCCCAATGCCTTCAATCTCTAGCAAGATCCTCTCAATCTCAAGTGTTGGTAACAAATTCTCACTCTTGGTCTCTTTCTTCCTCTCTCTCACGTTGTAACTCTTGGTGGCTCAAAGATGACATCCAAAAGAGGCTCAAATGGGGTGTATAAGTCTTATTTAGGCTTGAGTAAAGTGTAATTAATTAAAGCCAAATAAGTGGACATTAAGTGAATCAAATTAAATCATTCTAAATCGAATTTTAATTAAACCTACCATAAGGTTCTAAAAATTTCAATTAACATATAAATCAAATCAATTTCTGAATCGGATGCCGATAAGGCCCTAAATTCACAAATCGAAACAAAAACATGAACAGATCTTTTTACGTTAAACAGATATAAACACAAAATAATGCAATGCACATGTAATTAACTCAAGTTTTCTTCTTAATTACTTGTTAGGCATACTTAAACATGAAGTAATGCTAATCATGGGTCGTGGTTGTTACACTAAGTCTGTTAGGTGGCTGCTAATATAGATATACACACATGTGTATATTGTGTGTATTATTTCCCATCAATTTTGGTGTATTAGTCCATCAGCTTTGCAAGAGTAATTGGGCAGTTTTGACTGCATTTGTTACCAGCCTTCATAGTTAGGAGGCTCATTATCGCTCCTCTATTGTGTATAAAATGAGACCAATCTCTTTGGTTTTCTACACAGAAATCCTTTGCTCTCATATTATAGTCAGTCTGCTCCTATAATATTCTTCTTCCTATGTGAGAGAGTGCTGCCATTGTCAGTTTGCCCAAGCTAAACAAAAGGTGTTTCTGCATTAGCGAGTTCTAACTATCGTATCTTAGGAGATAGACGCCGGCATACCTCCAGCACTTACGGTGAGGCGATAAATTTGTTTAAAAGAGATTGTGGTACTGCACAGGCTTCGATTTGCACTCTTTTCTTATTTTATCTTGTTATGTATTTTTGTTATTCTAGTTGTAATTTATGTTAGAAATTGTTGGAAAAATTCTGGGTAAAACCAAAATTTTTTCCTAAGTTTAGTCTATTTTTTAGGTGGGCCCCGTGCGTCGATTTTCGCGAGTCAAAATGGTAACGTGTTCTATGTCGCGTAGTGATTCACGTGGTATATTTGGTTGCTCAAAACCATTATCGGGTGAATGGGAAATTGAAGCCAAAGTGAGATCCATGAAAATGGAGTTTTGGTAGAAATTCCTTAAGGTTGAAAAATGGCTTGTCCTACATTGATTTGGTGGGAAGGTTTGAATGGGTTTATAAGGCATGAGATTGGAACTTGGGGTGTGCCTCAAGGGGTACCCAAGTTTTGTAGAGAGGGAGGTTATGGGCTAGACCCATTGGACCCAAAAATCACCATACACGCGCGCGCGTGCTGCCACCGTCTGTCTGTCCGGTAGGGCGGGCTGACCTGGGCTTGGGCGCGGATGCGTGGTGTGTGGTTGGGTTGGGCTTGTTCGGCCCAATACCTATCTTTTTGGGCCAAAAACATTTGAATTTTATTTTCTAAAATTAAATTCTAATTTTTCCAATTTGATTTTCGGAATTTAAATTCAAAATCTGGGTCCGTTTTTCTCCTACCCGAACAGAATTGATTCTGTTTAATTTTCAAAAAAACCAAACAGATTTAAATCTATACAATTCGGTTTTATCTGTTTGAATTTGAATCCAAACAATACCAATTCAAACCAACAGGTTCAGTACCTGTTCAAAACAGGTTTGCACCTGTTTAATTCAAAACCAATAGTCACCAGTCCATCTATAAATAGGACAGCCCTCATTTGATGTTTTATTCAGAAATTTGGTACTTCTCCTTTGCAAATTTATTCTTCATTTTGCTACATTTAATTTTTGTGAGAAAGAGTGTAAACACTTAGTATGTTCGTTGAACAAATAAATTGTAGTGCTACATTTATTTGTAGTTGATCATTTCATCTTGGGAGATAGACGTCCATATTCTGAAAGCAACGTAGAGAGGACGAATCTGTCTTAAGGAGACAGTGTCGAACACTGGACTTGATCAGAATAATATTCAAGATATTAATCAAGTAAGTTATTTATTTATTTTCTGTTTTATTATTTATTTAAATAAGATTTTAATTTTGTTTTTATAACAAAATAAAATCTTTTATTTATTTATTTAATTCTATTTCTAGTTTGATTTTTTATAATCAAACTTTCTCTCTCCTTTCCTATTTTTCTTTTATATTCTGTTTGTCGTTTAGTACCCAAACAGAATTAATTAATTTAATTACAGTGAAGATTGTCCAACAATTTCCAGCATGATTACTTGTTTTGTATTGTCCAATTTAATTAAATATAAATCTGTTTATTTTTCTTTAAATATACATCAATTTGTACAACATCCACCAATGTACATCTTTCTCGGAGAGTAAACAAAGTCACTCCCATGGTGAATCTTAATAGTAAAATAATAACCATCCCCTATAGAAAATAGTTTAGAGACAAGGTCATAAATAAATTTTCTTAAACCATTTTAATTAAATAATTCATAAACAAATGAGTTTAGGGACCACAAAGTTCACAAATTTCCACTATGAACTAAAAGTGTATTTGGTTCATTGATTTGGGTAGGGATTTGAAAAATGAAAGGAAAAATGTATTTGAAATATAGATATATTTTATTTAAATTTCACATATGTTTTTTTCTTTTTTCTTTTCAAATTTCTATACAAATCCATGAACCAAACACAATACAAGTGTTAATACAAACAGACAAAGACTAGCCAACACACTTGGGACCACATTTTTCTTCAACCAATAAAATAGTGAATAAAATAATCGAACAAAAGTTACATTTGATTCAAGAAATTGTTCTAGAAACCCACACGTAGAACCAAACAAACAAACAAAATGATAAATTAATAAATTATTGTAAAAACCATACACACAAACAAACACAATCAATTGTTATAAAATATTGCGAAGTTATGCTTTATCTGATGAATGCACACCTTTGTCTTCCATTCCCTACAATTCGTGACTCACTTTTGAAGTGTAGGGATCAAAGTGTAGTTGATCTACCCCATTCCCTTCCAAAAGCGTAAGTGGTTAAGAGTCATAATTTGATGTGTAAAGATTAAAGTGAGATTTTATGTAAAATACAAAGGTGCAAAGCGTAACTCACCTTAAATTTATCATTATAGTTGTGAAATTTATCATTCTGATGATTGTTTATGTATTAGCAGTACTTATTGATAAATTAGTCCAATGTATATAGGACTGACCCGTAAATATTCTATTCTTATTTTTATTTGGGTCTATTTATTTATTTATTTATTATTATTTTTTTGAACCGGGAGAATTAATGTGAAAAAATAAAGCTTAAGAATGTTTTTATTTTTTAAAAAACTGGGCATTGTGGGGCTACTTTTAAAAAGATTTACGGGTGTTTAGAAAGTAGGTTAGAAATTAAAATAATTAATAAAGATAAAATAAATTAAAATAGTTAATAAGATAAAATGTTATAGTCAAATCATAATTATTTCACTTTTTCTCTCACAACCATCAAATCAATTACAAAAAAAGCTAACAAACTTCCCAAACATAACTTTTTTTTGCCAAATATCGTTTGGGAACCCTCCTTTTTAGCCAAAAAGCCAAAAAGTTACTAAATTAGCCAAAAAGCCAACAACCCATACCAAAAAGTCAAAGATTCTCTTTTCTCTCTACTTTTTGCACATCTTTTCGTAAAAAGCAAAAAAGTCATCCCAAACATACTAGTTTTTTTTAGCTCATATTTTAGCCAAATAGCCAAAAAGTTACTAAATTAGCCTGTTACCAAACGAGTAGCCAAAAAGCCAATTGAAATAGCCAACTTCCTAAACGAGGCCTTAATCATGTTCATTTTTTAAAAAAGATAAAAATTAGGGGTAAGCATGGTCCAGTTTGAATCGGTTTGCAATGAAACAAGGACCACTCCATTGCTCAGGGTTCATAAAAATTAGAACCAAACCAAATTATTAAAAGGGAAGTGATTTAAACCCTCTCCAATCACCACCCCACACACACGTGGCGGGTGGTGATTGGCGGAGAAGGAAAAAAAAAAAAAAAAAAAAAAAAAAAAAAAGCTGACCAATCAGAGAGAGAGGAGGTCAAAGGGGGTGCCTCCTTGAGGGGGTCCAACTCATTTTTCTTATTAAAATTATGGAACCAATGCAAGCCAAACCATTTAAACACAGTTCGGTTTGGTTTGGAACCACGGTTTCACATAATTTGTTGATAAGAAAAATCACATAACATTTTCAAAAAAATTCAACCTATCATAAATTTTAAAAATAATAATAATATATCCATCAAATAAACTATTCTTATAATGTTCACCAGTTAAGTAAAAATATAACATTAAGCAAAAATGATCAACATTAATTTGTCACAATTTTTCAAAACATTAACTTTCAAAACATAAACATATACATTGTTCTATCATTAACTTAAACAAATATAAAATCTAGTAAATAAATATATATGGTTTAAGTTACACACTCCAGTTCAATTCAATTTGGAACCGTGGACCTAAATTCGAAATCGATCCACAGAGATCTATTCTCCAATTTTCCAAATTAAAATCGAACCATGAATTAAAAAAACCAAACCTACCCTACCAAATTAGTTTGAACCGGTTTGATTTACAGATTTTTCTATTTTCTTGCTCAGCCCTAATAAAAATAATTCAATTTAGTCACATCTGTCAAGTGTACCATTTACTTATTGACAATGCATTAGTGTAAGTGTTATAAATTGTATTATTCTATAGGTGTGTTGTGCACTAATTTAAGGTCTAGTTGGTAAAGTTATAAATATAAATACAAAATTATAAATATAAATGTTTTAAAAAACGCCCTTATATCTATAGTTTTTATTATGTTCATAAAAAATTTAAAATTTGGAAATGAAAACTTGTTTTGTGCCTATTTCTTTCCAAATAATATCAACAGTTTTTTCTAGATTCTATACACACAAAACAAAACGTAAAAAAATATTGCTATTTGTTTTGAAAATAAGTTTTCAATTTTGTTATTTTTTTAGGCTGGGATTGGATTGTAGCCAACTGGACCATTGTGGGTCATCTTTGGGCCCATCTCCACAAACTAAATCATTCATTTTGTAAATTTCGTCGAGCAGATTATTCATATTAAAAATTAAGTTAATAGAAGATCGTTAGCCATTTAATTAAATTATGTTTGTCTAAAAAAATAATAAGTGAATTACTTTCAAAATTATATAGACCATTAATTATTTCAAGACAAAAAATGATTTGATCAAATGACTATCGATACTCAATTAACTTGATATTTGGCATGATTGATCAGCTCGATGCTCTCTGCAAAATGAGTTTAAATTGTCAAAATAAGCTTAAAAAGGATCCACAGTGGACTACATTAGACATTATAGACAATCCAGTCTCAAATGGAATATTCATAAACAGTTTAGGGAGAGTTTTCTTATATGAACCTCAATGAATAAAATCCTTTAATAAGACTTTAAATAAATCTCAGGTTAATCTTAGAAAAATTATTTTAAACTTTAAAAATAAAAAAAAATGAGGCAAAATAAATAGGGTGAACGAACGCGACTTTTTCATCTATAAATATCTTTATGGATATGATGTTCCCAAATGGCAAAAACACTAATTTTTATTTCTATAAATAACGGGCATAGTAATTCTCCCTCTGTTTTGCATTAAGAAAAAGGTTGGACCAATTAAGAAATTAATTGACAAAATAACATAAATCGAATTATTTATTTACAAAGTAATATTCGGAAAAAAAAAAAAAAAAAAAAAAAAAAAAAAAAAAAAAAAAACCTTAACTTTAGAAGAAATGCACGACCTTGTAATGTGCTTGAACTGGTTGGTTAATTTTAACCTCAACACTGTTGGGGATCCTCAGTGGGGGGTGACCCCCAGCACCCCCACCTCCACGTGGGGGGCTGTGAGAGCAAGCATTTGTTGGCTACATATTTTGTAAAAGTCAATTACAATTCGACACGTGGCGGAATAGGGGTATTATGGGAAGAGGATTCAAGTCTTTGATCCCGGTCGTACACATGGCAATGAATATTGGTTCTTACGTGATCTGAGTAGTACTAGATCAGTAAGGAAATACAAGGTGACGTGGCTTTAACGGTTGCTCATATTCAAATTCAAATACAAGAGGGAAACTTAACTGCAAGTGATGGCATAGTGGAGCTACTTCTAAGGCAGCATGATTGACGATCATGGAGGAGCAGTTCGACGGTTTGAAGTGTAGTTCGAAGGTCATCCTTGACAAGTATAAATAGCAAGGAAGCCCCAGAAAAAAGCCCAGACTCAGATCATACAAACCAGTCTTTACTTCATATTTATTTTTCCAGTTTTACATTTCCTGCACTTTAAATACCTGTTCTTTAAATACCCGCACTGTACTTCGATTCATAGGAGTAGTTTCAAGTAGATTCAAGTAGACTGTTGCTGTAAACCTCTTCGAGGCTAAGTTTGGACCATTGTAAGTATTCATCTTAATAAAATACTTCGATTGTTCTTCACATTAAACTGTTATTTCTCTTAATTTCTTCTAAGTCAAGCCACCAGTAAAAGTCCTCTTCATTGAGGCTGAAAGAACTACAACACAATCGTCTGATAATTGGTTGGCAATTATAATTTCTGTAAGGACTAATTGATCCTTACTGGCACGCTCACATTCACTAAAATATCCTTCGAAAGCCAAAAAGCCAACATATATTTTTGGCACGCCCAGTGGGACCTGTTAAAATGGCTAGACGAAGACGACAAGGAGAAAATGAACGTCTGGAAGAAGGCGTAGAAGGAGAGGTAGAAATACCTAATCCAGAGGATAATGTGGTAACACATCCTGTGGAAACTCCTATGTTATCAGAACCTATGGTCGAACAGACCAGTACTTCTGGACAAGAACCATATGTTCATAATATTGGACGAAACCAAGGAATTGGACCATCCACTGTTCCATCTACTCAGCCAACAAATCCATGGGATGGCTTAGTAGATGCTATGGGACAACAATTAATGAACACAATGGAAAGGTGGGCAACATCCTTTTTGGATCGAATGAATAACCACCAACCAACAAATATAAGACACACAGAGGAAGTTTTAAATGTCCCTCAGCAAAGATTGGCTAGAGATAAACAGCCTATGCAAGTTAATGGACAATCTAATGGTCGAACTAGTACTCAGAACTATGAGAGACCATCGCCTCAGTCTTGGTATGAACCTATTTCGAGGCCTGTAATAGGCCAAAATGCCTCAGTACTCAACAGTGAAGCCACACAAGTTGGTGGATCTGGCCAAGTACAAGAAACTGGCATAAGAATGGTTACTAATCCTATGTTCGAAGCCATACCTGGCACTAGGGGATATAATAATCCCTTGTTCGAATTTATACCCGGGGGGTTGGAAGGTTTTCCTGTAAATGGAAGGGACACAACACCTATTCCAGCACCTTTCGCAGGTCCTTTCGCAGGACAGGCTCAAAGGGGTTACCCATACCCCCAACAGCAACCTGCACCACAGGGGCAACCAGTCCCAAATGTACCACTTTATGGACCAAGAGGACCACAGGCGCAAGTTTGTCCACCAAACCCTGTGTTTGTCCCTCCCGTAGTGGTTCAACAAGCACAAAATATGGTCCCTAGGGACCAAATTGCTGATATTGTTAGGGAGATGTGTGGACCGATGGCTCGGGGGGTCCAGACTCCTGTATACAGAAAACCATACCCAGAATGGGTAGACAGGGTACATGAATACCCAAGAGGATTCAGAATACCGGATTTTACCTTATTCTATGGAACTGGAAATCAGTCAACAGTAGAGCACATTGCCAGATTCGCTGCTCAGTGTGGTGAATTCACTAATCATGATTACATGAAACTGAGATTATTTCCAAACTCTCTAACTGGGGGAGCATTTGTATGGTACATCAACCTTACACCTGGCT
This sequence comes from Camellia granthamiana, assembly GCA_036172215.1. Classification (NCBI taxonomy): domain Eukaryota; kingdom Viridiplantae; phylum Streptophyta; class Magnoliopsida; order Ericales; family Theaceae; genus Camellia; species Camellia granthamiana. Next base: position 80,681,431 of record CM069904.1, read on the forward strand.
CCATTCAAAATTGGCAACAAATGGAAGAGGCATTTCATGCCCAATTTTTCCAGTCGGAGCCAGAGGTTTCTATGGCAGACTTGGCAAGATTGAGTCAAAGGCCTGAAGAAAAGGCCACTCAGTTTATTGCCAGATTTAAAAGGGCTCGAAATAAATGTAGGGTCATCCTTCCAGAGCCAGAATTTGTAAGATTGGCTCAAAACGGTTTAGAGTTCAGGCTTCGAAAGAAGTTTGACTCAACTGAATTCAGGGATTTGGTCGAACTGACCTATAAGGTGTCTCGATATGAAGCATTACTAGAGGAAGAACAAGATCGAAATAATGCTTCGTATAAGACGTATTATAGAGATCCCAATTATGAGATCGATGCAGCAGAGATTGTGGGTAAAGAACCTGTAATCTGTGAAGCATTAATTCATAAGGATACAACCATCGACCAGCAGTTTAAAAAGAAAGATTTTCACAGAAAGTACTCTTTCGATTTAACAAAAGCAGATGACATTTTTGATCATTTGCTTGCAACAAATTTCCTTAAGTTACCAAAAGGAGTAAAACTGCCATCTCCAGATGAACTTAAAGGAAAAGTATATTGTAAATGGCATAATTCTTGGTCTCACTCGACTAAAAACTGCATTGTTTTTCGAGACAGGATCCAAGAGCAAATTCGGAAAGGTAGTTTGAAGTTCCCAGCCAAAACAGAGAAGGCCATGGGGATTGACAGCAACCCGTTTCCAGAAGTTGGAGAAAGCGCGGCTAATGTGGTTGTTCCAAACTTTCAGAACTTATCTCTGCAGGAATTGGAAGAAGTCAATGTGCAAATGCATATTGCCAACCAGACAACTGCCAAGAAGGAGACTAGAAACCCACCAGTCATTGGACAAGGTTTCTCACATCAGAAGGAACACTCTGATGAAGAAGTACTGGATGACGATTCTTTGGAAGCAGCAGTAATGCAGAGGATGTGTCCCAGATGTAGGCTAAGCTACAAATGGTTGAAGGGGCTTCCAGTTGACGGTAAGCAATATTACAGGGACGTTCAGAGGCGTCCTAAGTCAACCAACGCTTACAACAAAAGGCCGTATCCGGCTGGTGACAGGCAGCGACCACCAATGGTTGAGCCTGCAATGGACAGGATGCATGCTAAAGGCAAAAGGCCCTTACATGAATCTAAGCCACCCAATTACTACAGAATGGAGAGTTGCCATGCTGAAAGAAGACTGGAAAGGGGCTCATTTCATGGGAATAAAGCCAGGGATTGGCTTCCTAGACCAGCTTCACGAAGGACAGAAAGTGATTACCTTCATCAAAGGTCTGAATCGAGCTCAAAGCATGAGGTCAGAGCTAACCACGTACCTTCACAGCCAGCTTCGAAGACGGCTTCGAAGGTCGAAAAAGGCAGCTCAACATCTAAGTCAGCAAGTTCGTGGGTACCTGGAGTCCCAGACTGGTTTGTAATGCAAAACAAACCTAAGGAACTGCCTGTTCGAAGAGATGTTGGAATCCAAGGCAGGATGGTCAAGCCTCCTTTGGTGGCTCCGAACAACTGGGTATTGTTGAAACATCCAAAGACAAAAGAACCAAATATGGTTCCAGTTATTTCCAGATCACAGAGGAGGAAGATTCAGCGCAGGTACACCCAGTACCAGCAAGATCTGAAGGAAAGTGGGGAAAGTTCTTCACTGGTCAAGGCAGAAGGAAAGAAAACTTCGAAGTCAGACCATACTCCAAAACCGACCCTACAAAGCAAAGTGGTTTGTAGCAGAGAACAGTTGGCCCAGGTTCATTCTGAACTAAAGGCCAGAGAGAAATCTAGTTTGGCAGGGCTGGAAAAGGCTCTGATGGAAAGTGATAGCGAAATGGAAGAAGAGATTGGCATGAGCCAAAAGAAGGAAACGATAGAAGAGGAAATGTTCGAAGCCTTCATGGCTGAGCAGACATTCCTGACTGGAGAACCAGTTGAGAAGGATCCTTCGAAGGGATCAGTTAACAATGAAATGCCAGAGTGCAACATGGAGGATGCTGTTGAAGTCACTGGGCAAGGTAGCCAAGGGGAAGAGAAGGTACAGCCAGTCATCCAATTTGGCTCATTTCCGCCAGTGTCAGTCAATATGGTTCACATATTGCCTCATGAGTTCCAGGCTGAAGATGAGAACCAAAGTGACCAAGACATGGATCCAATTCCTGTCTCTAGTGAAGAGTCACAAGTGAGCATGGTACAGGATGTTTCTGGAATGGCTATTCCAATGGAAACTGAGTGTGAAAGCGAAGAAGAGGTGAGCATCAACCTCTCATATCCTTTTGAATATCCCTCGAATTCCATGACCCAACATGTCAAGCCTTTGTACATCAAGGCTTTCTTCGATGGGATTCAGCTGAACAGAGTCCTAATAGACAATGGGGCAGCGGTAAACTTGTTGCCGAAATCTTCTCTGAAGAAACTAGGGGAAAAGAATCCCAGGTTGATCCCTACCAGCACAACCATCGCTGGCTTTGCTGGAGACAAACAGATGGCTCAAGGGATTTTACCCATTAATTTGAGTGTTGGAACCAGGGACTGTATGACAACATTCTTTGTAATCGACAGTAATGCTAAATACAATGCCTTACTTGGGAGAGACTGGATCCACACTAACAAATGTGTGCCTTCCTCCTTGCATCAGAAAATCATGATGGCTTTGGGCAATGGAGAGACAGAGGAGATCGATGCAGATCCCCAACCCTTCATAGCCTGTGCAGACTTTGCAGAGGCCAAGTTGTATATTGAGGGAGTAACACCGCTCAGTATACTGAGGAAAGCTGATGGCTCAGCCGAAGTGACGGCTGATGAGGAAGTGACACACCTGAAGCACTTGGTTCAAGAGAGTGCTGACGAAGAGATTGTCGTTAAAGATGACAATGATGCCTGGTTGTAGGCAAAGGAATGAAGAACAAGAAGCCAGGTCTTTGGCTCTGGTTAAATTCTCACCATTGGATGTAAAAGCAATAGTCCAGAAAGTACAGCAGCAAGAAAGAGAAGCCATGATAGTTGGCTGTAAACAAGAGCAGCAACAGGTCAGAATTCTGACCCTTGGGAAATACTGTGCATTGGACATTGAGACAAAAGTCCAGGAGATACAGGAAGAGGATGCCTTATGGACAGATTTTGTCTATGAGGAGGAGGGTAAAGATGTTGAACTAAAGAACCTAAAAGCAGAACAAGGTGAGAAGATTGCTTCGAAGGTAGAAGAAACTGGAGAAGAAGCTTCGATAAGTTCTCAAACGCAAGACCCCTTAGAAGAAGTAAATCTAGGGGAAGGTTCCATACAACAACCCACTTATATAAGTGCTTGCTTGAATGTTCTGGACAGAGACCAGTTGTTGGTTATCCTGAAGAAATACAAGGATTGCTTTGCATGGTCTTACAATGAACTACCAGGATTGGATAGGTCATTAGTGGAACATAGGCTCACTATGAAGCCTAATTTCAAGCCATACAAGCAAAAACCAAGAAGAATGAGTCCAGAAGTAATTCAGAAAGTCAAGGAAGAGATTCTGAGACTACTCAAGGCGGGCTTTATTAGAACAGCCAGGTATGTTGAATGGTTATCTAATATTGTGCCTGTAGTCAAGAAGAATGGCAAAATGAGGGTTTGCATCGATTTTAGAAACTTAAACTTAGCAACTCCTAAAGATGAGTACCCTATGCCTATAGTGGATCTGCTGGTAGACAGTTCAGCAGGGCATCAAGTTTTATCAATGATGGATGGTCACTCGGGTTACAACCAAATATGCATTGCAGAGGAGGATATCCACAAGACAGCATTCAGATGTCCTGGGAATATTGGCACCTTCGAATGGGTTAAAATGCCATTTGGTCTGAAGAATGCTGGGGCTACATATCAGAGGGCTATGAACACCATCTTTCATGATCTCATTGGAGGGTATCTAGAGTGTTATATTGATGACATTGTAGTGAAATCCCAGTCCATGGAGAAGCATCTGTATCATTTAGAAGCAGCCTTTGAAAGGATGAGAAAGTTCAAATTAAAGCTCAATCCTCTTAAGTGTGCTTTTGGCGTATCATCTGGAAATTTCTTGGGTTATGTAGTACACAAGAAAGGAATACAGATTGATCAGAATAAAGCCAAGGCCATCATTGAAGCCAAGCCTCCATCAAGTAAGAAAGAATTACAAAGGTTCCTTGGGCAGGTTAACTTTCTTCGAAGGTTTATTTCTAATACTGCTGGAAAAACTAAAATATTCTCTTCCTTGTTAAGGCTAAAAGATGAAGAAGAATTTGTGTGGACAGCAGAGCACCAAAGTGCTTTCGAAGGTATCAAAGCCTACTTGGCCAAACCTCCAGTACTGATGCCACCTAAGGGTGATAAGCCCTTGAAGTTGTACATAGCTGCAGCAGAAGATTCATTGGGAGCTTTCTTGGCCCAAGACAATGAAGAAGGCAAGGAGCAAGTTGTTTATTACCTTAGTAGGTTTTTAAATTCTTGTGAATGTAAATATTCAGCTGTTGAAAAGCTGTGTCTTGCTTTGTATTTTGCTGCAATAAAATTAAGATATTATCTTTTACCTACAACTGTCTTGGTAATTGCAACCACAGATTTGGTTAAGTACATGTTATCCAGACCTATGTTGAGGGGAAGAATTGGCAAGTGGATATTAGCCTTATCAGAATTCCATTTAGAATATGTCCCTCAAAGAGCAGTAAAAGGGCAAGTTTTGGCTAATTTTCTGGCAGATCATCCATCTGAAACAGAAAGCCAAGAGATAATGGAGCTTGGTATGGTTAATGTTGAGCCATGGCGGATGTGGTTTGATGGATCGAAAGCCAATGGTTTAATTGGAATTGGCGTTGTGATTAGATCTCCACAGGGGGTAGAAACTACACATGGTTTCAGAGTGGACGAAGCCGCTTGTTCCAATAACCAGGCTAAATATGAAGCCTTAATAGTGGGGCTAGAAATCCTTATTGGATTACAGGTACATGCGGTTGACATATTTGGGGACTCCCAATTGGTAGTTAACCAAGTGAAAGGGATTTTCAAGTGTCAAAGCATAACTATTCTACCATATTATGTTGTTGCACTACATCAGCTTTCTCAATTTCAAGTAGCTAATGTAACTCATGTTCCAAGATTCTTGAATAATAGAGCTAATGATGTGGCTCAGAAAGCTTCGAACTTCAAGAGAAGGGATAATGCCCAAAGGGACATAAGTCAAACAACATATCAAAAGTTGATACCACCTTTGAGTAAAAGGAATGTGGTCTTGGAAGTCAATCATAATGACTTACAAGAACAAGATTGGAGGCATCCAATAATGCAGTATTTGATTGGTCCATCTTCGAAGGCCAGCAGGAGAATCAAATTACAGTCCATGCAATATATATTATATGGTAATGCTCTATACAAAAGAGGGGGAGATGGTCTATTGCTGGAGTGTTTAGGCCCAAAAGAAAAATTAACAGCCATGGCTGAGGTTCATGAAGGCATTTGTGGTGCTCATCAACCTGGTGTGAAGATGAGATGGTTGCTTCGAAGGCATTCCTACTATTGGCCAACTATCCTTAAAGACTGCATAGAATATGCAAAGGGTTGCCAAGCATGCCAGAAGCATGGCACAATAAGGCATGTGCCTATAACTGATTTGCATGCAGTAGTGAAGCCTTGGCCATTCAGAGGATGGGCCATGGATATGATGGGAAAAATACACCCACCCTCTTCGAAGCATCACTGTTTCATTCTAGTGGCCACTGACTACTTCACTATGTGGGTCGAAGCTAAGCCATACAAGGCTGTAGACCAAACAGAGGTTATTGGGTTCATTAAAGATCTGATCCATAGATTTGGTATCCCACAAACCATAACAGTTGATAATGGGACTGTGTTCGATGGGAAAATGGTGAAAGCTTTTGTGGCAGAGTTTGGGATTAGTCTTGTTAATTCCACACCTTATTATGCACAAGCCAATGGTCAAGCTGAATCATCCAATAAGTCCTTGAAAAAAGGAATACAAAAGGTTGTGGATGATAATCCTAGGGATTGGCATAATCTATTGATAGATGTGTTATGGGCTTACAGAACCTCCCCAAGGTCAAGCACAGGAGTTACTCCTTATGCCTTAGTATATGGGCATGATGTAGTTTTACCTGTGGAGATTAATGTTAAATCTTTGAGGGTAAGATGCCAAGATCAATTAGATCCTGAGCAGTACCATCAAAGTATGTGCTTGGAATTAGAAGGCATAGATGAAGCCAGGATTTTGGCATTAAACAGCATTCTTTTCCAAAAGAAGAAAGCAGCCAAGAATTATAATAAGAGGGTCAAACATATTGGCTTTGATGAAGGTGATTTGGTATGGAAAACAATACTCCCAATAGGAATTAAAAGCCATAAGTTTGGCAAATGGTCACTTAACTGGGAAGGACCATATCAAATTCATAGAGTTCTGCCTTTTGGAGCATACCATTTAAGAAATTTGAATGGGTATGTACATCCCAAGAAGATTAATGGCAGATATTTGAAGCCTTATTTTCCAACCATTTGGGAAACACAAGGAATAAAATAAACATGAAATACCAAAAGCATAAGACTATTCAAATGATGGACAAAATTTGTTCTTTTATAAAGAGTTGAATACATTGTGCCACAAATTGGCCCAGAAATCATTACAATGTCTTAATTGTTTTTGTATAGTGGATTTCCTGCTACTAAGTGATGGAAACAATTGAATAGCTGCAGCCATGTCTTCTTTTCGATCAGCCAGCTCTTGGTTAGTGATGTGCAATTTTGTATTAGTTCTAACCAAGGCTTGGTTTACTGCGGCCAATTCCTCCTCGAGACGAGCTTTCTTCTCCAGCAGTTGGACTCTAAAGTGGGAGGCAAAAGAGTGTTGTTCCTTAAGCGTTGATATCTCAGTATGCACCTGGGAAGCAAAACTCTGGTCCCTAGCTAGCTTCTCATCCGCAGTCTGAGCAACTTGACAAATGTTGAGATAGAAGTCAATAGTAGCTGCAGCCTGAGATAGATGACTTGAGGCATTCAGGCCAGACTGCTCAGCAATGTTGCAGCATTGAAGGAACCCATTCCTGATGATAGGCCTTTGTAGAGCCTCGAAGGGGATCCTCGAAAAGGAAGTCAGCAGTTCCAGGCATGTGTCCATGTCTATCGAAGGTGTAGAAGGCTTGCTGCTGGAGGAAGGAAGGCTCTCGAAAATTTCTAGTAAGGAGTCGGCCAAAGCTAATGGCTCAGCCTCAGCACTAACTGCTGGAGAGGTAGAAGGTATGTCGAAGAGACTAGCTAGCTTTCCTTCGAAGATGTCTACCTCATCCCTGGACATAAAGGGCATGGAAAGTATTGTGGTGAAGGACACAGAGGACTGCATGGGGATGAGAGAGATGGATGGAGCATCTTTTGCAGCTTCTATGGTCTTAGCCACTAACGAGTCAAGAGAGGAGGAGCTGGAAGTAGGCATAGGTGATGAACCATGAATTGGAGAACTACTAGCACCCTCTGAAAAAGAATCAGCTGCCATCAGAGATGGAATAGCACTCGGAATTTCTGTGAAGGAAGGAGGAAGAGCAAGGCTCGAAGAAGAAGAAGACCGAGGCAGATTAAAAGTCAAAAAAGGGAGATATGGCTGTAAGCCAAGGAAAAGAGACGTAGGGATGCTTGGGCTCAAAGAAGGTGTATCGAATATAGGCCTAGAGAGTGGGAATGTGATTTGGATGGTCTTCACATGTTGCATTTGGTCAACTTCAACTGATATCGAAGGAGGCCTTGCTGGGAAGATAAATGCAGTAGTTGTTGCTGCAAGAGGAAGAAATACAAAGGATTGTCAAAATCCAGTATTAAAAAATTGATAAAAAGAAAACAGCGGAAGAGTGAAAGAAATTACTCGATCCGGTGGTATTTGTACAAATGGGAGAGCTGCGAAGAGAGTAATGTTGGGCAGCCTGTTGCTTTCTTACTATTTCCCTTTGTAACATATCGGCAGCAGCAGCTTCTTCTCTTAAAATTTGTTGCTGACGTCTTTTCTCAGCCCTTTCAAAAACAATTATGGCTTTGGAATGTTCTTGGTCCACAGCCTTGGCAGCTGCCTCATGGATGGGATCTTCGACTAAGGTAGTGGTCGAAGCAGTCACTTTCCTCCTTCTTCCTATTGCTTGGGCGATTGTTTCGGAATCAGAGTCCTCAGCAAAATCGGAGGGAGAGATAGTCATCTTTCTTCTCTTTTTTCTATGGATTGGTATTGTTTGCTCCTCAATTGCTTTCTTAGCTGTTTCAATCTGAGACTCAGATTCCCTGAAGATAAGCTCCTCCTCTACCTCCTTAGCAGCTGTCTCCTCTTGAACCAAACTAGCCACTCTTGTTTTCCTTATCAAGGGTGACTCGTGCTCTGGATCTTCTTCTTCTTGCACCTCAGTTATTATCTTTTCAGGATCGAGTAGTGTCCTTTTCTTTTGCTGCTGACCACCTTCACAGGAGAAGAATCAAAAATAAGATAAACAAGCATCATAGTGATAGTCTAAGGAAAGAAAACAAAGGCATATACCTTTCTTCGAAGCAGCCCCAGTGGACTTCGAAGGAGTTGATGTAGCAGGAATGGACTGGGTTGTAGAAGGCACAGTGGAGGAAGGGACAGTTTCGGCTCCCTTGGGCTTGGCCACACCCAACACCTCCAGTAGACTTTGAGGTGAAATGGCTAAGTAGATTTCCATATTATGCTCCCACCAATTTTGGTATCTCTTCAATGCGGTGCCTTCAGGAAGGAAAGGGGTGTACTCAAAACTAGCCAAGTCATCTAAGAATTTGAAGTCTGCCTCCTCCAGCCTTGACTTCCTAACTTTCAGATCTCTCCTGGTAAGGCTCAGATTGGTATTGCTGCAGAGGGGTATTGGGACCCCTTGGGTGAAACCAAATTGTCTAGCAAATTGAGCAGGACAATAAGGCTCTGCTATACATTTATAAGCTCTGGGGTTCGTGGTCCCGATGAACAGTTCTCTAGGAAGCAGAAGGGAGGCCCATATGTCTTTATGAATAGGTGAAGCACAGAGTTTGTCGCTTAAGAAGTGATTCAACCAAGGTGGACCTATGTTGGTCTCGAAGGGACGAAAACGGTGAATAGGAAGGGCGGCTGGTAGTTGATGGAAGAAAGAGAAATAAAAAGCAAAAGAGGAAGGATAAAGAGAAGCATTGGCTAGTCTGATACCATGGGTGAGAGAATGTAACCCAGAAAATTTAAGGTATTTGGATTGTAGTTCAGTGAAATAGGCAAAAAGCCAAAGCTGAAGGATCCAGAATGGCCCCCCTTGATTCGCATCTAAAGGCTTCTCACAAAAAAGGGAACAAACTCTATATACATGGCCTAGAATATATGGGGCTAAGGCTACTTTTTTTTGCAAAACAAAGGCCTTGGCAAGTGGAGCAAATTCAGGCATAATTCTTTGTGAAGAGGTGCAGAAGAGGAATTTACAAAGCCAATATAACAAGAAGGAAAAGAGTTCCCTATCAGTTACCGGGCCCTCTTTCTTATTTTCAGCTTTAACAAAATCACTGTAAGATAAGTTAAGTGAGGGTAGGGAGAAAGAGACTGTTGAATCAGGAAAGTCTGGTGTAATAATTGTACCGATGGGGGACACCCCTAGTAGATGGCAAATATCAAGAACAGTAGGAGCCATCATCCCACATCTAAATTGAAAGAAATTAAAGATAGGGTTCCAAAAGCATAAAGCAGCAGGGACTAAGAAAGGGTCTTCCGGGATAGTTACCCTAGATAGTCGGAGAGCATCGAGGAGGCAGAGCTCTTGAAGGTCCAATGTCCTCGCAGGGATAACCCGATCATACCACTCTTGCCACTCCGGTCTCATCGTGGGCCAGCATCGGTGGGGGCGATTGATTCTCCAGTTCCTCCAATCAAGACCACCTTCATAAAAGAGACATTGGTTTTCCAGACAAGGGTACAGAGCTGGGAGCTCCATAGGGATCTCTTTGAAGATTGGCCCAAGCACATAGTCTTGTCGCTCATGACGACGAGGGACAAAGACACGCCCGTCAATGGCGCTTTTCCCCCCAGCCTTGTATTTCTCACACTCTACATCAATGAGCCTTTTCAAGGCTACGGATGAGCTCACACGTTCTACGATTGGTACTTCTGATGAAGAAGAGGCCATTGATGGTACGCTTTTTTGAAAAGGGAGGGGAAAAGTATAAAGAAGCGAGGGATATGAGGGTTTGTGTGCTGAAAGGCAAGTGATTTCAGAACATAAAAAGGGGGAGGGCTTTGTGTCTGAAAAATATATTGCGTAAGTCGTTAAGTACTAAAAGTACGAATATGAGGAGTCTCTTCCAATATTGATAGTTTTTGGAGGGAAAGAAAATAACCCAGATGCTGAGATTAGCTTCGAAGCAGGGTACTTGGCTTCGAAGCCAAAATTTTGGCGCCAGAAATCAAATAACAACGGCTTCGAAATGCAGAGGCCGGCTTCGAAGCATACTATATGTTTAAAGATGTTAGGATGTTCGAATAGTGGTCCACTTCAAAGGGTTTAAAAGCCTGTTCGAGGGTTATTAATCAAAGTAGTAACCTTTGAAGCAACTCCTGGAATCCTTTAAGGATAAGCACTGTTCGAAGCATTAAAACCTATCAATTGGTTGGAATTGCTTTTGAAGCAAAACAGTATGGATTATTCTTCGAAGCAAAACAGTCAGTTTGAAATTGAGTGGCTATATTAACCATGACCATATATTGGTTATAGTTAGTTTTGAGGAGTAATATTGCTAGAGTTCGAAGCATCAATTCCAGGTAATATCAGCCAGAATTGTCAACTATACTCCATAAATTGGAAAAAGACATGTTGGTTCTTTTAGCGTTTCTGCAAACAATTGAGTCCAGATTCGAAGGATGAGATTGTTCAATTCGAAGTCGTGAGTTGGTTTTCAAAACAGAGTCAAACAATGTCGAATACAGAAGGACTTTATTTATATTGAGGCCAAGACAATCACATTAAATGACCCTATCTGGGTACAAATTCGAGCTCATAAAAATAAGGAATAGAATAAATAACAAGATCATGGAATTTCATCCAACAATGATCAATGAATGTTTGTTCTTTCTTTATTATGTCTTCTATTTCCTCCAATGTTGGCTGCATAAGCTGGTGTGCTCTCACTTCATAATAGAGCTCTTCTGCCTTTATTTCGAAAGCCTCCTCCCTCAACTTTTGTTCCGATTCATCTATAACCAAATCATCCCAAAACGCAGAATCTTTATTTTTGAAGTCATCGAAATCTTCGATGAAGTTTTCTGCTTCATATTGGGCATGAGTTCGGAGAGATGAAAGTTGATCCAAAGACTGGAGGGTAACCTTGGAATTCCGATGCCAGTGGAGGAGCACTGGAAGTTGGTCCAGGAACAGGTAAAGTTCTGCTTGGGCAATGGGGTTAAGGATATGGCTTCTGGTCAGAATGTCACAAGCCCATTGAAAATTCTTGAGAGGGGTGTCATCCTCAAGAACATTGAAGGGCAAGTGAGAGAAGGCCGCAAGCAGAAGTTGAGCTTGTTTCTGCTCAGTTGGAGAAGGGGATGATGGAGGATTGTAAGATGAAAAGACTTTGTCCATTGGAAGGGCAAGCCTTAGTTTCTCTATCCAGGAAAGAGTGGGAGGAGAAGAAGGAGTAGATGGTTCTATTTCAGAAGATGGAGAAGACGAAGAAGAAGATGTGGATGCTTCTGTTATAGGAGATGGCACAGGAGCGGAAGGAACAAAGGCATTAACATAGTCAAGCCAGTCAGAAGAGCAAATCTTCGCCTTCTTGGCTAAAAATGAAGGGGTATACCCTTGTGATTCTTCCAGACATCGGGCAGTGTGCATTATCCTTGTAGGCATAGAGGATGTGTACCAAGCCACAAGCAAATTCTCCTCCAAACTGCGTCGAAGGTCAATAGGCACATAAGGATAGACCACCGAGCTTCGAGCGTAAGAAGGAAAATCTAAAGGGTCAGTGAACTCAACAAAATGATGATTAATTCGTTCCCTCAAGTCCCAGGACTCAAGTGTTGACCAATTCGTCCATCCGGAACCCCCAGAAGATGAAGAAGTTGTAGCTTCATCCCAAGCAGAAGTTTGTGAAGAAGAGCTTCCCAAGTCCATATTTGCAACTTGTTGAAGCAAAGGTTTGAGAGTAGTTCGTTCAAAGTACAAGGGGAGTTTAGAGGAAAAACTTCTTGTATCTGTATATTTGTAAACCAAGGGATTAAGGGCAATGTGTTCGTAGTCCAAAGGTTGATAATCTGCGAAAGCCTCCATGACCTAAATATAGAAGGGCGGGTAAAGGTGGCTAATGAATGCGTGGGGATTCTTTCGAGGGGAAACAGCATTACTCAATGGCTCTTCGTATGCTTGATCAATAGAGTGAGAAGTCAATTGAGCCATGATACGTTCGAATGTTAAAGGTATTGGGATGTTCAACAAGTTGAGAGTTAATGCCAATGATCACTAAATAGGTGACGGTTGTGTTTCCTGAAGATGGGTTCCATGCACGTTCCAAAAGCGCGGGAAAAGCTTTTGATCCACTAATATCACCAAGTATTGGGTATATTAGTGCGGGGGGTAATGTTGGCTACATATTTTGTAAAAGCCAATTACAATTCGACACGTGGCGGAATAGGGGTATTATGGGAAGAGGATTCAAGTCTTTGATCCCGGTCGTACACATGGCAATGAATATTGGTTCTTACGTGATCTGAGTAGTACTAGATCAGTAAGGAAATACAAGGTGACGTGGCTTCAACGGTTGCTCATATTCAAATTCAAATACAAGAGGGAAGCTTAACTGCAAGTGATGGCATAGTGGAACTACTTCTAAGGCAGCATGATTGACGATCATGGAGGAGCAGTTCGACGGTTTGAAGTGTAGTTCGAAGGTCATCCTTGACAAGTATAAATAGCAAGGAAGCCCCAGAAAAAAGCCCAGACTCAGATCATACAAACCAGTCTTTACTTCATATTTATTTTTCCAGTTTTACATTTCCTGCACTTTAAATACCTGTTCTTTAAATACCCGCACTGTACTTCGATTCATAGGAGTAGTTTCAAGTAGATTCAAGTAGACTCAAGTAGACTGTTGCTGTAAACCTCTTCGAGGCTGAGTTTGGACCATTGTAAGTGTTCATCTTAATAAAATACTTCGATTGTTCTTCACATTAAACTGTTATTTCTCTTAATTTCTCCTAAGTCAAGCCACCAGTAAAAGTCCTCTTCATTGAGGCTGAAAGAACTACAACACAATCGTCTAATAATTGGTTGGCAATTATAATTTCTGTAAGGACTAATTGATCCTTACTGGCACGCTCACATTCACTAAAATACCCTTCGAAAGCCAAAAAGCCAACAGCATTAAAAAATAATAATAATAAAAATAAAAAAATAAAAATAAAAATTACACTAATCAAAAAACAGTGAGGGTGGTGGGAGTCACCCCACTAGAGCTCTAAGTCTTTTTCCTTTTAACCTCCTACAATTAATGGCTAAAATGGGCAATACAAATAAAAAATATACTATATATCATCGGAATAGTTCATCAAAATTCTCAACCTCTTATGTGAAATTCACATGTGGCATGATACGCATGTCTGATTGGGTGAGTTATAATATACTATTGAGGTTATTAATTAATTTATGGGATTTATATTCCATTATTTAGTCACAATTATTAATTAGCAAATTTTTAAGGAAAATTTACTTGTAAATCCCAGAATGGTGATCTATTTTAGTATCAAGGATTTTCTTACAGACTAATTAGTTTCATTGATTTTAGAAATGTAAATTTAATATATTATTAGAAAATTAAATTTACAGTTATACCCTTATATCTATTATATTTCCTTCTATTTTTTTCTTTTGTACTAGAAAAGTAAGGTGTAACAACCCAAATTTTTAATTATTCTATAGAATTTATATTAATATTATTTAATCACAATTAGGAAAATATATAATTTATTATATATTATTATGTGTAATTTTGTAAAATAATATAATTATTAAAAGTTTAGAGGTCAAAATATAAATAAATAATTAATTTACTGCTGGTATATAATAAAGTATAATTTAATTATGAATTAATTAGTTTATATAATTATTTATAAAGAATTAGAGCCGAAAGGTAATTATAAGAAATTAATTAGATAACTATGGATCTGAAAGGATTTGAATCCAAATCTGAGGACGATTTGCCGTGAACACGTGGCACGCCCGGAGGACTCCATGTGTGTTAATAGTCACAGTTTTTCTCCTATAAATAGGGAGGATGTGCTCTAGGAAAAAAGAAAGAAAAGAGAGAGAGAGAGAGAGAGAGAGAGAGAGAGAGGGGGGGGGGGAAGAAGGAAAAATGGTGGAAGTTAAAAAGGTTTTTGATAGTAGAAAGAAAGAGTAAGGTATTAAAGTTAAGGTGAGTTATATTATACCTTCAGTTACCAAAATGTATTTTACGTATGTTTTGACTTACCAAAATCTGTTTTATACAAGTTATGTTTTATTAGTATATTAATAAAAGTTATATTTTATAAAGGTTTCAGTTACGTGGTTTTATTTCTGAACCCTATTTACTTAAAAGGAAACCCATGGATATATTCATTTATATTTTTAAGAATATTTGGCTATAACCTTATATACAATTATGTTTTGTAAATATCACCACGGGAGTTCCACGCCTTGGGGGACTTAAATAACCATTGACCTCTGTTTGACCACTTTGTGGTCCTCTGTTTGTCATGGATCCATTGACCTCTGTTTTGTGCGGAGCAAAGTACTGTACGAAGCTAAGTGCTACACTATTGTGGGAGCCACCTCTAGAATCCGTACGAGCCACCTCTTGAATCCGTACCTCTATTCTGACTGTCACTTCTGTGACCTCTGTTCTGTTCTGTTCTGTACCGTGGTTATGGTTATTTATTTATATAATTTCTGTATTCCAATTTCTGCTACTTAAATGATTTATTGAGTTATGTAAATGTTTTGGTCTAATTAGCTATCCATGGTTATTTTGTGTCCCTTATACTCTTGGTATAATATTTCTCGCTCTGCCATGTACTTATAGTTGTTCACCAATTTTCAGGAAACAATGCAATTCAGAAATAACCTTTGGAAAGTCTTAGATGCGGGGCTGCAGAATAGACACACACAGCACTTTTATGATATTTTTCTATGTAAATATCGGCATTTTTTGTCAATATAATCTTGTAATAAAAATAGAAGCTCCAATGATTATTTTGGTATCCTTACTTAAATATTACTTCCGCTCGCGTTTATTTATTTGTTTAAGAATTGGCCGTACGTAACTCCAGTTACTGGCCATCACGATGCTTAACCCTTGGGTACGGGGAGCGGGTCGTGACATAAGGTACATAATCTATGAGAATCAAATGTGGGATGAATTTTATATGAGAATCTTTTTTATTTGTAAAACATTTCAAAAGGAGTACAAAAATGACTTAAAATATGAAATTCTTCAAATATTCTAAAAGGATGTGAAATTCTTCAAATATTTCAAAAGGAGTACAAAAATTTCTTAGTAAGTTTTGAGTAAATGTACAATTTCAAACTGTAACACTCTAATGTAACACTCAAACGTAATACTCCAAAAAAATTCTTTGTGTATTTTTTGCAGACGTAACACTCTAATGTATACACTCTAAAAAAACTCCTTAGCGTAACACTCTAATGTAATACATAAAAAAACTCCTCCGTATACCTTTCTCAAACGTAACACTTTAATGTAATACTCCAAAAAAATGATGTGAAATTTTTCAAACAATTCCAAAAGGAGTACAAAAATTTCTTAGTAAGTTTTGGACAAATTTATAATTTGAATCTGTAAGTGTTATATTTAAAAAAAGTACACTAAGAAATTTTTAGTACTTTTGTGTGTGTTACATTAGAGTATTATGTTTGGAATTACATTGATTGGAGTGTTACGTTTAGAAAAAGTATACTAAAGAGTTTTTTTTAGTGTTACGTTGCTATGTTTAGGAAAAGTACACTAAGAAATTTTTTAGTGTGTTATATGTGAGTGTTACATTATTAGAGTGTTAGATTAGAGTGTTACGCTTTTGTTTGTAATGTAGAATTTGTTCTAGAATGAAGGAAAATTCAAAACTTCTATAGTGCGGATTGTCCAAAAGTGTAATTTTATATTTGTAGAAACCTACTTTTATTCATAAAAAATTAAACCAAAACATATAAGTGATTACCCTTTTGTGTAATTTCTACTTTAATGAGACCTTTAAATAGTTCACTAGATCATATTTTGGAATTTATTGGTGCTTCACCCATTTTTTAATCCTACAACTGATAACACAAAACAAGCATATAGTTGAGATTATATATTTTCATAACTATTGCAAAACAAATGTGGAGCCATAATTATTAATCTTACTGATCAAACAGAGTCATAATGTCTTCACATCCAGATTACATGTCCTGTTTTAATAATTCAAACTATTCATTTTATAGAACCCTCTGTATATATTATTCACAAAAAAATTAAGTCGATATAATAATTATAATATTTTTGTTTTATAATGTTTGTCTCTGAAAAATATATGATAAATGAAACCTAAAGATTGATGCAACATAAGAATCAAAAACAACATAATTCAAAAGTAGGAAAAAGTTAAATGATTTTTTAGGAGCATTACATTCATGTGTGATCAAACTGGCATACCGTCGTGTTGAAATATACTCTACTAGGTGTCATACAAAATATAAAAAAGAATAATAAGATAATTTTTTTAAATTTTAACCTACATTGTAAGAGGGACTTAAATTTTTAAGTGATATCAATTGTAGTTATCAAATGAATTTAATTGATTATCACTTAATACATTCAGTTTTAAGTGTTGAATCATATTATCAAACACCCCATAATTTATGAATTGTTATTATTAATATTAAATCAAATAGGGCCATAATGTCTACACGATCCCCACCACAGCTCCTGCTTCAATCATTCAAATTATTCACTTTATAAAACCCTCCGTATATATTATCTATGAAAAAAATTAAGCTGATATAATAAATGTAATAATTTTATTTTATGACGTTTGTCTCTGAAAAAATATATGATAAACAAAGCTTAAAGATTGATGCAACATAAGAATCAAATACAAAATAATTTGAAAGTAGGAGAAAGTTGCATGATTTTTCAGGAGTATTACATTCACGTGTCATTAAACTGGTATGCGGTCGTGTTAAAATATACTTTACTAGATATTATACAAAAAATAAAAAAAGAATAATAATAAGATTCACAAACAAATATAAGAATTGAACCTAAAAGCACATGTGTACCAAATGTATTTATTATTATTATTTTTATCAAAAATAAACCTAAGATGTTTAATAATTTTTAAATGAAAAATAAACTGTAAATGTTACTTTTTTTTTTTGGGAACAAACTGTAAATGTCACCTAACCACACCTTATTAATGAGTAGGCTCAAATTGTATCATGTAACAAGGAAGCTAGATAGGCCCAGTAACGTACGTAATTTAGGCTATAAAACATGGGCCAATTGGCTCAGCCCAGTTTTAATAATCTAGGCCAATACTACTCAAATACAACATGAACCAGACATATATGAGGCCCAAGTTCGCAATGCGTGGATCCAATTTTTATTTTTTATTTTTTTTAGGGTGAATAATGGATCCAAATTTTAACTTATGAAGATGGAAATTCTATCGCCTCTTTTATTTCAGGATAACAACATAGGATTAGATTATTATTAAATCTATATTCCTGTGTTTGAACCATACAAATGGCATTCGGTTTAGTAATGCGTAGGATTCTTTGGCCGATGTGTCTATATATACCTTTGGTTATGATTTTTTTTGTTTTTTGTTATGACCTACTGTGTTGTTATTTATGACACATTGTGATATTGGTTATGACATTATTTTGATTATAATCAAGAATTATTTGGTTATATTTTATGTGATGTTTGGTTATAATTCAATTTTTTTTATTTAGTTATGATTCTCATAATATTAAATTATATCATTTGTGATAATCAAATTCACAAATGACATAACTTGCATATGGTACAACCATTTTGAGAGTTACCCAAATAAGAATTGGCGTACGTTTATGAAATGAAATATTTTTTATAAAATGGAAATGAAATTTCTTATTGATACTCTTTTTTTAATTATTTTTTTATTTTAGGATTAAATGAAATAATAAATATATTTTTGGAAAATACATATTCATTTTCTTTTCATTTTCCTAATCCAAAAAAAAAAAATACATTATTTCACTTTATTTTCTTTTAATATATTTTTTTCCTCTTATTTATGTTTTCCTTCATAATTCAAGGTCTAAATATAGTATAACATGCCAAAAAAAAAAAAACTAGTGTAAGATAAAGATGGTTTGATCAATTAAAAAAATAGAGTAAAATATTAATTAGATCTAAACACTCTCTCCATCTTGTTTTCCATGTTTGAATGTACGGAGATAAAGATGGTTTGATCAATTAAAAAAATAGAATAAAGTATTAATTTGATCGAAACACTCTCCCCATCTTGTTTTTCATATTTGAATGTACCCAACAACTCTGACTAGAACTTTATAATTATAAATATATATATATATATAATTTCATATTTTCTCAATTATAATTAAAAAAATAGAAAAAAGTCATAATCAAACACAAAAAAGTCATAACTAAAATCTCAAAATAATATTATAATTAAAAAAGAAATTATATTATAACTAAAGAAAAAAACGTTGTAACTAAGGGTACGAGGGTGTGTATAATAGAATTTTCCGTGACACTAGACAAGAATTTAAGGTAAATTACACTGATTTCCCTTGAGGTTTGCAGTAAATACAATCAGTTTTATAGTTGGGACATAATTATATTGAATTATTTTGAGATTTTAATATATATAAGTATAATACTTAGCTTCCTTCTCATCAATAATTTGTTAGTTATATAGATGAAAACAATGATATGATCATTTATTATTTAGGAAAATGCATACTTTATGTTATTATTTTTGTATTTTCGCTCCATCTACATCAGTTTCAATCCATTTAATATTACTAAAAAAAATGTCACTGTAATTATGTCAAAATTGTGAAATTTATTATATTTTTTTTTCAAATCTCAGAGAAAATTTATCGTAAAATTTGATAATCATCAAATTCAAATTCAATTGAGAATGAATCGATACAAATTCACACAGTAGAATTCACAAAAACAAATAGAACATAATGTAAATATGATAGTGACAAAAACAAAAACAATAAGGTTGTGTTTGGATAATAGAATTTGGTAGAAATTAATAAAGGAAAAAGGGAAGGGAAGGGAAGGGAAAGGGAAAGGGAAAGGAAAAGAAAAAAAAGTGTTAGTCTACCAAAATAATAAACAGGATAATTAACATGCATAATATAATTTCAATGACAATAAATAATATATAAAGACAAAAAACTAAGAGCAGAGAAAATAGCTGTGAGATTCTAGGAGTAGTGTTGTCATTGTCTTAAATTTTTTTCCCTCTACTCGTGAAGGTACAATCCGAATGAAGCAATTCCAAGATAAAATCCAGAGTGTTCTTCATGTAGTATTTATGACCACCAAGAGGCTTGAATCAACCCACAAACTAGAGTTGCCTAAAATACATAAAAATAGATGAACACTCTTAGAAAATCCTCTCTTGAATATATAAATCTCTATATCTTTCTAGTCTATAAAACACTTTTCGCCTCTCAAATCATCTTGCCTATCTTCTCAACATATCTTCCCTCAGTGATATGACAAAGTATATATATAAGAAAATAGGAATAAATAATGTAATAACTCTCAATTAAACTCAAATTAATATCATAATTGTTTTTTTTTTTTTATTTACCTAAAACCTCATAATGATATAATAATAACATTAGAGTTTTGTAACCACAAAGTAATAAAGCAATATAAAGTATAATTAATTATATTTTTATTAAAATATCCCAACAATCCCCCACCTTTAATAAAATAAAAGTTTAAATACTATTACAAAATGTATACTATACCCCCACATTTTAAAACTACTTATCGAAAACAATATAAACGAAAAATATATAATATGGGAGTAATGCATATTGCGCAGTAGGTGTAGGTTTCTTTTGGACTTGAACTTCATTTAGCGTTAACCGTTCCCCTTCGAAGAATCATAGTGAACTAAGTCTTAGACATTTTGGACGGAAACTTAACATGTCACACACACAACATTGATATTGGACAATAGTTCGCGAGTTAGTGTTTTTATTGGCCATAATCTTAATTCTCATGGAAATTTTAAAGACTAGCCCAAGTTCCACTGTCGCGGCCTCACGACAGTTTTCACTTAGTAAAATCCTCTAAAAGTACAGTGATGAGATGTACCTTGTAGGAGACTGTCTGCCTTGGATTCAGTCAAGGTAACACCCTTCCTATCCAATCACTCATCATCATTGTTGCCTTAAGGATGGGTAGGAGAACCATTCTTATGGTGTCTCCTAAAATGTAAAGTGCTAGAATCAAGTCACACCATAAGAATTGTTTCCATCCATTGAGCCTCCTTCATGGGGTTGTTAATCACAGAGATTGAGTTACTTACGTGACTTCCTTAAGGCTTAGCCCATCCCCTTTGATAAATAAATATAGATCTAGCATCACTAGTCCAGGGGCAATAACTCCTCAAGTTAAATAATTTGAATTTCCCTCAAATTTGACTTCACAAGTCATAAATAATTCGAGCTTCTCAAGCTTCAAATTTCTTTTATCATATCAGCTTCTCAAGCTTAGTTGTTGATCAACAATGGATTTCTTCATCTCATGGAGTATATATAAGGGTAAACTACTGTGGGGATATATTTTCTGAGTACCAACACGTGGCCAAGGTGACGTCGATGTGTCAGCCGAAGTGCCACGTGTCCTGGTCATGACGGCGAGGTGATCTCGGCAAGGCCGAGGTTATCTCTAAAGATATTGGAATCTGAGATAAGCGGTTGAGGCACAGGAGTCCTAGAATGATGAGGGAACTCAGCCTGGATAAGGATAAAACTATTAGGGAGTTTATCTCTATCTATTGAAGAGTCTAGGATAAGCACTGAGCTAAAGTCCATTAAAGTTAGGCTTCTGTTTGGACAAGGATTGAGTTAACTATAAAAGAAAGGCACCCCTGATGGGTTGAAGGTACGCAATTTATATTCTGAACAGTGAGTTTAGCACTATCGATTATCTTTGAGAGATATACTGACTTGATCGTCGGAGTGCCCCGGGTGGACGAACCATTGCCGGAATCTTCTTTTTCTGTTACAGGTCAGACAGGTGCCATCTATTTTGCCAGTGCCCTTCAGCTGAATACTGAGTTAGTAGTGTGGTCAGAAAAACACTCACACAACTACTAATAGGTCATAATAGTTGGACTTAATTCCTATCAAATCTTATTAAAAATAAGTTCTAGTAAAATCGTCGTTAAAATAATTTTTTATGACAAATTTTTACATATTTCGTTAAAAATTAATAATTAGTGACTTTATTTATTTATCAACATAACATTATTATTAATGTTTGATTTTTATCTAATTTTCTTTGTTGTTGTTTGCTCCTCCACTAGGCCTTCACTGGAGAGGTACGTAAATAAATAATATGTGAAGAGATTTAAAAAAACATTAAGTAAAAAAATTTTATGATATTTTGTTTTTTTTATTTTTTATTGTCTTTATTAATTTTTTTTTTCAAATTTCTTCACATATTATTTTTTAGGTACCCTCTAAATTAAGTACATCAAAAAGGTAAAATTTTTGATTAAAATAGAGAAATATAAAAAATAAAAAAACAGAAAACCAAATTAAGGTGAGTAATATATTCTCAATATGACTATGTTTGGCTGTGACTTTTTTAAACTGACAATGTACATTAACTTAGCGACTTTGTCAATGTATTACTCCATTGGGATGCATTAATTCCATTCTAGCAAGTCCAATTTGTTTGAATTCCAATTAAGAAATTAAAAAAGTTTCCGTATTCCATTTTTCAAGTTCTCACCGTTCCTTGACTTTAATTCTTACCTTTGTTTTTGTTTTGTTTCTCTCCCATTCATTCATGAAGAGTGCAATGGAGACTTGGGGTGGTTTGGGATGTCTTAAATAAGTGCACTTTTTGACTTTTTATAAAAAGATGTGTAGAAAAATAGAGAGGAGATGTTGATTGATGTGACCTAAAAAAGATAAAAAGATAAAAAGATGGACTAAAATAGATTATGCCAAACAAGACTTTAAATCCATGACAAATTACACCTATGATCTTTGTAATTTGTCTAAAAACACTTAATGAGATCTCTTAATTGGTGACCAAAAAAAAAAAAAAAAAAATCTAATTTAAATTGACACAATCAGAAAAATTAAATAGCAAAATTGATACAATTGAACATACTATAGCTAAATTGAAATAAGAAGTAAAGATAAATTACACCACTAATCTTTATAGTTTCCCTCTTGTGTAGGACCTAGTCATTCTGTGCAAGCTTATTTTTCATAGAATTTAGAAGTTCCTATACTCATTACCAATTTGCTTTAGATTGAGTCAGCCCAATCTTTAGGCAGTTCAGGCAAATGGATAAGGCTTCTCTCTCTCTCTCTCTCTCTCTCTCTCTCTCTCTCTCTCTCTCTCTCTCTATATATATATATATTTTATCAATAAAATAAAAATTTCATTAAAAACCTTAAAAAATTTAAAATTATGTGGACATGTAGAAACCACTCTGTATTTAAAAAATTGTGAAATTTACTACATCACATGTGAGACCATATGAGAAGTAAAAGTTTAGTAAAATAAATCGTTAATAAATAACAATCCTTTTTTATTTTTTAGAAAACTCAAAACAAAACAAAAATGCTATTTTTTCTTACTTTCTTTTTTTGTTTTTGTTTTTGTGCTATACCATTGGATTTGAAAGTAAAATATAAACAAATTTTTAGATAAAAATAAAAATAAAAATATGTTATATTTAATTTCAAAAGGCCTTATTTTAAAATGGTTGGGCCGCCTTTGGGATATGGCAAATAAATCTAACAACATAGATGTCATTAATATAAAAAAATATGATTTTGTAAGTTAATACATGAATGCAAAAAAACATGTTTACTCGTATATATATTTTCAATATTATTTCTTCTTATGCCAGCAGAAATTAACATTGTAAATCATACTTTCTTTTTAATTGTGTGTGTGTGTGTTTTTTTTAGTGCACATTGATGGTCCATCTAAGATAAAATATCTTTGATCTGTAGTAGCGATTGTTCATCGCAAACACCATTCATTGTTCTTAGGTCGGCCCTTACCGTTCTCGCAATGGGACCTACTAATATCAACGTCAGTTACCCAACCACCCAACCACCCAACCTCGATGTTCAGACTTTAATGCTTAGCTAAATAAAATCATCTGGCATATATATCGCAAAAGTTCATAACCTTAAAGAAATACATATGTCTTACAAACCACATAACTAACTCACGCGGAAATTGAAAGCAGGGAGACAGATTTTGTTCAAAAAAGAAAAAAAAAAAAAGGGAGACAGATTTACAAAATGATTTTGCAACTCTACACTCCTTTATTCTAACACCAAGAGCAAGATACACATAGAGCTCATTATTAAACATGCATATACACCACAACATATTAATACCATTTAATTTGCATTATTTAACATGCATATGAATACTCTTGCCCAATGAAAGAATTCAAGATAAAAAAAAAATGTATTAGACATGTTGCAGGTTTCAATTTTTGTTGTATTAATTTGTACCTAGATTTTTTGATAAATTTTATAGTGAACTAAAATTTGAATTATTATAGGTGGTTTGTTGAAAAGCTAAAAGATAAAAAAGAAATTAGGGACATATTACATGCTGTGAGAGGGGAAAATTTGAAGACAATATAAAATTTAAGTAAAAAATTTTGAAAATTCTAAACAGTCTGATTTGGAGCAGTACTAAAACTTAACCATGAAGATAGCTTTCTTCAAGAGTAGTCAAGGGCTCGACCAAACCCTAAAATAAAATCATTCAACACTAATAACCACTACTATCTCCGATGCCTGCCATACCACATCATCCAATCCCTGTTTCTCTCAGTCAGATTTGTTTCTCTCTCTCTCTCTCTCTCTCTCTCATTTTTTTAAAATTATTTCTCTCTCTCCATCTTCTCAGCACCGCCTCCACCAACATCTCCTATGCCAGGCACACCACATCACTACAACACAAGCCCTCCTCTCTCTCTCTCTCTCTCTCTCTCATTTGTTTTTATTTTATTTATTTATTTATATTTTCCCTCTTGCGCTATCGACTTCGCCCTAGCAAAACAAAAAACCTATCGACTTCCTCTAATCTTGTATTTTTACCTCCCTTTGTTATTGCTCTCATTCTCTCACTATAAAAAATTAAAATTTTAAAATCAAAATTTATAGACAAAATTATTTTTTAGGGACAAAATAATTTTGTTGCGAAAAGTATCGTAATTGTATTTTTAGTAACAAAAATTGGACGTTAGTGATGAATTATTATCCTTTTAAGACCAATTTTTTGTCTAAAAAAATAAACCATTTTGAGACTAAATTATTTTGTCCCTAATAGTCTATTTATTAGTGACATTTTTAAATTTTGTCGCTAAAAACTTTGTTTTTGACTTTTGGGGACGACCTTTTAATGACTATCCTTATGACGATAGAAATTGGTTTCTAAATATCTTTTACAACAAAATTTTCACTTTTAAAAACTAAAATATATGATCTTTAAAATTCTTATATGTTGTAGTTCTTTCTCTTTCTTCTCTGTTTTTCTGTCACTAAACCATCTGAATAAGTTTTCTTACTACTGGTAGCCACCACTATGAAGCTGTCATCAGCGTCATGATTTCATCTCTGGCGCCGGTCACCACATAGAAATTTTGACTATTCATAACTTGTTTTTGGAAATGTGAAACTTGGAGAGAGTAAAGAAATTGCAAGCAAACTTATCTACCGAAAAAACAAAAACAAGCTGCAAGAATATTTTTTTATCAACAAAAAAACTTTATTGATGAAAAAACATATATTTCTTATGAGATTACATCAATGAAGAAGAGAAAATGCAAAAAAGAATCAAAGTAAACTACTTCAATCCCAACTAGATGGGCACCAAGGAGGATACCTAATTATTTGCTAGCACAACCACAAAGCTGGTGGGAAACCAACAACAAAAGAGAAAAAGAGCACCACCAAAAAGCAGAACAACCATCACCAAGCAACTGCAGCAGCCTCTACTGATGCAGGGAATAAAAGCAACCTCCCAGACAACTCAAGTCCCATCCCTTATGCAGATTCTAACTGTGGGGACATAATTTTTGAATGACGAACACGTGGCCGAGGTGGCACCGAAGTGCCAGCCGGGGTGCCACGTGCCCTGGTCATGATGCTGAGATGATCTCAGCTAGGCCAAGGTTATCTGCGAGAATACTGGAATCCGGGATAAGCGGATAAGGGACAAGAGTCCTAGAATGTGAGAAGACTTCAGTTTGGGTAAAGATAAGACTCTTGGAGAGTTTATCCTAATCCTACTGGGAGTCCAAGATTAGCAGTAATCCTAAGTCCATTAGAGTTAGGCTTCTATTGGGACTAGGATTGTATTGGCTATAAAAGGGAGGCACCCCCATGAGTCTAATGTATGTCTTTTATGTTTTTTATGCTCTGAATAGTGAGTTAAGCTCTTTTGCTATCTTTGAGAGATAACTGACTTGATCGTCGGAGTACCCCCAGGTGGATGAACCACCGCCGGAATCTTCTCTTTCTGTTGCAGGTCAGTCAAGTGCCATCTATTCTGCCAGTGCTCTCCATCTGAATACTGAGTTGGCAGTGTGATCGGAAATTGACACACAATTTGGAGTCGTCTGTGGGAAAGAAAGGAGAATAGATGGCCAATGACAGACAGAAAGAGAAGGTTGGGGACGACACCCCTACTGAGAGTGGGAAACATATTGACCTTGACGTTGAAGAAGACAACTGCAATGAAGAAACTCGTGATAAGAATCACGGAGAAGAGGACGTCGGCCAAGAGGGCGACGTGCCGAAGAAATTAGACCGAAGCGAGTATTATAACGAGGATGACCTCTAGGTATAGAAAGAAAGATGCTTACGAAGGAACGATGAGATGAAAGGAATGGCGAACAAATTGGTAGACCTGCAAACGGTTGTCAATTTCATGATACAGAACAACGTCATGCAGTTACCGTTCCCGTCACAAGATACGCCGATTCTAGCAGCCAAGAAAGATGCCCAGGCAGGGGGGCAGAAGACAACTTCTACGACTCCTCAGCACGATAGGACCAAGGAACATTCTCACCAGCCTTCAAGGGAGGTCGGACGACGAGAATCAAGAAGGGGAGATTCACAGAGGACACATTGCACCAAGGAAGCTGACTCCAAAGAACATCGGCATGTTCAGGGGAAGGACCTCTGTTTCGACGCGACCAATGGAGGGAGGTCCAAAAGGACTCGCAATGACACAGGAAGTAGTGCACCAAAGAGGCTGAAATCCGAAGATAGCCGAGCTCCTGGACGAACCAAGGAGGATCTGAGGGATTATCTCCAGATAAAGCGACAAGATGCCGAGGTGACCTCACCTGTCAAGCCGAGGACACCTGTAGACACCCCATTTTTGACCGACCTTAAGAATCAGACGTCACTGATTGAGCGCTTGGTGATGTTGCATATTGTGCTCGTTCTGAGGTTTCAGAGCCTTGGCTGCGAGCCTTGCCTCCGAACTTCTGGACTCTTTTGTGCTTTGCCTCGGTTTGCGAACCAGGCTCTGTTTTCTCTGTTTTCTCTTCCCGAGGGGAGGGAGAGGTCTCGTAGATCATCTCTCAGTGGCCGTAGGCTACGTTTCATGGTCGTAGGCCATTTTTCCGGTTTGGAGCCCGGTTTCCGATTTTTCGGAGCCGACGGCCGTGTGCCTCGGTTCGGGACCGCTTAACCACCTCCGTTTGCCCCGGTTTTTGGTATACACCCCACCACCATCCATTCCAACAACTTGGAGCTGTTTTTCAGAGCTTAGGAGCACCATTTCTCAGACCAAGAGCTGCTGGTCCATTGGTCTTCAAGGGTAAGTTTCTTTTCCTTCTTTTTTGTTCCTATCTTGCTCTATATCTAAGCCTTGCTTGAAAGCATTTTTGGGCTCCGACCCGAACTGTAAATAGTCATATTTTGAGTTCCTTTTCATGTTTGATTTAGGACCATTTGCTGTTTGAGGTCTCCTACTATCACTTGCCTCTTTAACTCTCTTTTAGGCCTATTTTTGCATGGTATTTTAGGCTTATTTGTGAGCTGATTTGTGGCTTGATGTAAACTGTAAAATGTCTTGTTTTGAGCCCCTCTTCAACTTTGTTGAAGGGCTCTCTTCGGTTTGAGGCTAGCAGCTACCACTTGCCTCTTTATCTCTCTTTTAGGCCTATTTTTTGGGGGGAAATTTGAATTGGTTTTCCCCCCCCCCCCCCATTTTTCCCTCCTTTTTTCCCTTCTCTCCCTCTATAAAACCAGCAGCTCCAGCTGTATTTTAGAGGGTTAACAAAAATTGTTTGGAGCTCTTGCATTAAAACTCCCTCTCTCTCTATTCCAACTCTCAAAAAACACCCTTGGTTCTTGGCCATTTCTACACCAACCCATAGCACCACACCTCCATACTCCATTCCAGCCCTTTGAAGCTGATTTCTAGACGTTGAGAGCTCCCAAACCTGGTCCAAAAGTGGTTGAAGTTTGGTTCTACAAGGGTGAGTCCTTTTCTTCCATTTTCTAGTCTTTTCTTGCTTCATCTATAAGCCATACTTGCAAGCATTTTTGGGCTCCGACCCAAACTGAAAATGGTCTTATTTTGAGCTTATCTCCATGTTTTATTAAGGACCTTTCTCCTTTTAAGGTCATCTACTATCCCTTTCCTTTTATCCCTCTTTTAAGGCCTAATCTTGCATGATATATTAGCCTTGTTTTTGAGCATTTCTGGGCTCTAAGCCAAACTTTAAATAGTCATATTTTGATCTCCTCTACATGTTTGATCAAGGACCTATTGCTGTTTGAGGTCTCCTACTACCACTTGTCTCTTTATCCCTCTTTTAGGCCTATTTTTGCATGGTATTTTAGTCTTATTTGTGAGCTGTTTTGGAATTTGTTATAAACTGTACAGTGCTTCATTTTGAGTCCTCTTCAACTTTGTTGAAGGGCTCTTTTCCATTTGGGGCCAGCTGCTGTCCCTTGTCTCTATTCTCTCTTTTAGGGCCATTTTTGCATGATAGATTAGCCCTACTTGTGTTCATTTTTGAGAGTTGTCATAAACTGAAAAATATCTTTTTTTGATCTCATCTGCAAGTTTTTTTAAGGTTCCATTTTTGTTTGAGGTCATATGTTAGCTTGTATGCTTGGTTGCCTCCCATTTTGAGCCCTACATCCTAGCCCTTGTTGCATGCTTTGTTTGGTCTTCTAGTCACTGGAATCTAGTGGATTTCCAGTGGCTTTAATGTTTTTTTTGAGCCTCCAATACAGAGGGGGGTGACCCCCTCTCACCTTGACTTGTTTGGTGGTCATTTTGGCCTTCCAAAGAGACCCTATCTTGCATGCTTCTTAGCCACTTTTCAGGGCCAATTTGGTGAGTTTTGGGACTACCATATTTGATTTTCAGAGTTGGTTTGGTGCTGCCACATGTCTATCTTGTATGTGCTTAAGAACCCCTTGCATGGCCCTCTAAAGTAACTCATCATTTCTGCATGCCATGGTTGTATATCAGTGGTTATTTGGGCCTATTTTCACATGTTTTATTCACTGATTTTTGATGGTTTGATGAGATTCCATGTGCATCATATACTTTCCATGTAAATCATGTTAGCTAGTCAAAATTGCATGCTATTTTAAGTCATCTTGCTAGCATCTTTTGGCCATGCTTTGAACTAGAAAAGTTCATGTTTTGGGACTGCCTTGACTCTGTCTTTATGCTTCATGATCAAATAGTGCATGCTTTGTATAGCTATAGGTCATTGCGCATGCCTAGTTTTGAGTTTCGGGGTTCGTCTCATGCATCGGGTGCCATATTGCCAGGATTCGGGGCTGTTTAGCATCATATTTTGGTACTAAAATTTGCGTGCTTGTATACCATATTCCATGCCTTGCCATGCTTTGTTAGAGTGGCATTTGTGCCTTAGGTTCGGTCCTCGGTTTGCGTGCACGTGTGCACGCGTCTCGAGTGTCTCATTTTCATCTAATGGCCTCCTATGTGAGTGTGGCTGAGGTCCACTTGTGTTGGTGTAAGTCCATTATGCATCGTGTATGCCATTTCATTCCATAGCATTGTGTATGTTAGGTTGTATATTAGAGCATTGTGTATGCCATGTTACACCGTGCATTGTGTATGCCATTTCATAGTATTGTGTGTGCTAGGTTACATGTTAGGATTGCATTCATGCATGTCATGTATATTGCATTGTGCTTGGGATAGAAGTTAGCCCAAGCACGGGAAACGAGGGACGTTTCGTACTCCGAGTAACGGAACGTGTCTCAATTCCCGGTCACCAACACTCCGGATTATCCATGATGGAGCCTCGGTCTTGTTGTGTTTTCATGTGCATTCATTCCATATTAAGTTGTGCAATTCGACTCCTCGGCCATCATGCATCGAGATGCGTGATTGGTGGCACGAGGATCGAGGCATGCATACATAGGTGAAAATACATTGCCATGCCCCTTTCTTGCTCTCTGTTGCAGCAAATCAAGAATCAGCAGCCTTCCAGAGCTTGGCACGCATTCCAAGAACAATTGCAAACAGAGGCTAATCGGGGCATCGCAGTGGATTTCCGCGCAAGGCAACCCGAACATGCATCACTCATCACCCGGAGCAGAGTTGAGGCAGTCCCTAGCTTGCATGCTAGTTTACAGCTTTCCTAGTTTAATTTGTTAATTAATTAGGGTTTTATATTTATTCGGGACTGTACTATTTATTCGGGACTGTATATTATTTATTCAGACCCTCCGAGCGAGGGCAATGTTGTAATAAGTGTGCGTGCGTGTGATGTATGTCTTCCAACTCCACGTCTTTCTCCCTTTTATTTACCAGCTTATGATGGTTAGATTAGGGCATATTTCAATTAGCATACAGTATGATAGCATGTTTGCATCATTCATCTGTTTTGCATGCACCGGGCACGGCGCATCATACTAATTGCATTTGTATTTCAATTCCGAGTTGAATACTTGTTAGGTGTAGCATTTCATATGCCATGTTTAGAATAGCCGAGCCTACTATAGTTACATTCTGCATGCGTTGCATTAGGCATTTTTGTATAATTAGGATCATGCATGGATTTCTAATTAGCTTCTGTTTTGGCTTGGAGTACTCGGTAAGTTTTTATGCTTTAGCATCTTTGCATGTGTGTGAGTGACTGCCATGATAGCATGCTTACCATGAGGCTATGTGCTTATGTGATATATCTGCTTGAATGCCTGTGGGTGAAGGTTGGGTTATTTGGATTGGAACAAATCATCGACTGTGAGTTTTAAACCCACTAGATAGTGGCAAAACCATCTTTTCTAAGCCCACCTGAGGGTGGCAAAATCTGCATTTTAAGCCTACTTGCGAGTAGCAAACCATCTTTCAAAAACAAACATGAAGTGTTTTGTTCCAATTCAGGCGACCCGGTCTATATTTGTATACTGTGCGCATCACATAGTAAATCTAGGCTAATAACCGGAATAAGAACGCATAATGTTTTCAAAATTAGATATCATGGTTAGTAGAGGCCGATCTTTGATCGGGCGAGCGGGGGTGCTCACGAAGTGACCTTCCCCAATCGTACCCAAGTTCCCGAGCCGAGGCAACTTTGGTGATGACGGACACGTGGCCTTAGGCAACGAGTCAAGGTTTCCTAAATTTCCCAAAATAAAATATTTAGGTGGCGACTCTGTATTTGGCAAAGCAGTCCATGTTTGGCACTTCTTTCTAAAAATCTGTTTTCTCAAAACGATTTGCCGGATTTGGACTCTTTGGTTCAGATTAAGAACCGTGACAATAATCGAGTCCGAACTGTAGCGAGGTCCCCCGCGGGCTTGTTACAGTTTCTGGCGACTCTGCTGGGGATTTAGAGAACTTGACTCGAACTCAACTCGAACTCATGATATCTTGTTTTGGCTACACTTATGTGTTTATTTGCATTGCATTTGCATTGGTGCGCCCAGGACACCGTGTTTGCCATCTGTTATTCCTGAATGGTTTGCCGGAGGCTTGTCTTGTCAAGGCATGACCATAAGGCTGACCGTTTGTGGGCTTTGCCAGTATGGGAACACAAACCCCGGTTTTACCGGGGCACCCTTTTGACCATTCGACCTAGTGCATATCGAAATCCATAGTGACCATTCCAAACTAGGATAGGTTGCTTACCCGATTTTAGGTTGTTTGAAACCGCTGCGTGCGTAGTGATACCCTAGCTCCTGACAAAATAGGACAGGGAAACTCTACCCCAACATAGGGGTGTTTTGGCTCTCACTTGCTTGTTATGTGCTTTAGAGTGCGTCTCTACAGGGAATGCATGTATTAGTTTGCAAGTTTGGGCATCAGGCCTGCGGGCACCAGTTCAGTATTTTGGGATTCAGTTTACCTGAGGGTATCAGATTTGAGGCAGAATTTTGGGCAGAATTCAGTAGAGAGCACACTCATTCAACTACGCTCATATCTGTTCAGGTGAAATCAGGCTGAGATGCTGTCTATTTTCTCTTTTGCTAGGTAGTCTTGGAACCATAGCTTCAGAAGGCTCCAATATCCCCGGGTACACCGAATTTGTGTTGATAGACTTTGCCGGGTCAGAGATTCAGTTCAAGGGCAATCAGTGTTCCTTTACCAGAGGCAGGGTGGAAAGGTCGGTCAGGCACAGACCCCCAGTACAGTAGCTACCAGCTCAGTGGTCTTTGCACAGCCAGGTTGAGATTTCCAAGTCTACTGTAGAGATAGATATACTGGTGGTTCAATCAGATTAGGACAGTATGTCAGGCTTAGAAGAGATGGTGCGTCAGCTCTAGGATAGTATGAAAGCCATGCAGCAAGATGCTGTCCGTCAAGCGGAATTCACCAAGCAACAGGCCGTGGTCATAGCCCAACAGGCAGAGACAATTGCCAGGTTAGAGCAGCAAACTGGAGTATCTACTTCACACCAGGTTCCTCCCCCACCAAGAGTTCCCATACTCGGGGAGGCAACCCACGTCCAGGATGATACGGACATTCCAGGCGGGCCAGTTCCGCCCCCGGTTCTACCCCAGCTATCTAAAACACCCACCAACCTACCAGACTCCCCCTTTGAGTTCAAGACGGACCCCACAGCATTGAAAGTGAGCAAGCTTGAGAAATTGTTCAAAAAGTCTCAAGGGGCCTACTCTATTCCTGATATAGAGGATGGTTATACCTACTCAGTGGTGACATTACCGGATCGGTTCAAGATGCCACATATCGATCGATTCGATGGCTCCGAAGACCCAATGGTACACCTCAAACTGTTTTCTGATATCTTGAGGCCAATGGGTTTGACCACAGCCCAGAAATTGTCACTATTCGGCCGAACCCTGTCTGGGATAGCCGCAATCTGGTATGCAAAATTGGAGAACTCTGTGAAATGGAACTGGGAAGAGCTAGCTGAGGCCTTTATTGCTCAATACTCCTACAACACACAGATCGAGGTCACAACTCGTGATCTTGAAGTCACCCGCTAAGAACCTAAGGAGAGTTTCTCAGAATTCGTGACGAGATGGAGAGTAAAGGCCTCAATGATGACTACAAGGCCTTCCGACAAAGATCAGATCAGGATGATTGTTCGGAATTTGCATGGCAAGTTGCTGCAAAAGATGGTTGTTCTACCTCTGTCTACCTTTCCAGCCCTTCATGAAATGGGGGTTCAAATCGAGGATGCCATTAGACAAGGGATCTTTGCAGAAGATAATGAGCCTTTGAAGAGGAATGTTGCTCGCAGTTCCAATGCTACTACTGATGGTAGCACAGCTGCGAAATCCTCAGAAGTAGACACTATCACCACTTCCCTCAATGGCCAAAAACCAACCACTTCAACTCAGCCCCAAGCCTGAAAATTCCATCCTCTTTACATGAGTATCTCTCAAGCTTTGAAAAAGCTGCGAGAAGAAGGGCATCTAGAACTTCTAGAACCCTAACCCCTTCCAAACCCTCTTCCACCAAGATATGACCCAGCTAGATATTGTGCCTACCATCAACAGCACGGTCATGATACGAACCGTTGCATCCGCCTCCGTCATAAGATTCAGGATCTTATCGACGAAGAGACCCTAGCTCCACCAAAAAGACCTCAGGCTAGTACTGACCCGTCACCTCTACATCTCAACCTCATCCATATACTGCCGTTCACCTTCGACCCCAGCATATACATCACCCCAGCCCATTTACCCAAACCTGAGGTGTTCATTCCAGAAAACATGGACTTATGCATGATGGATGCACCTGGACTCCAATCGTCTCAAACCCGTGAGCCCACTACTTCTGAGCTAAAGAGAATGATCGAAGATCTTCAAAGAACTGTGACAGATCTAGCCTCTCGGACATTGGCTCCATCATCGACCACAACACATGCTAAGAGTTTCACGACAAAAGGCTCCCCAATCTTGGGACGGGCTGCATTGGAAGAAGACAAATCTCTTAGCAAAGTGGAGGCGAGTGGAAAGAACAAGATAAGGGTCAACATGGATCCCCATGAACATCTTCTGTTGGCTGTTGAGGCTTTGAAAGCCGAAGGGCTGAATAAACAGCAAGTGCTTGCAGTGGTTGCAAAAACTGTGGATGATACTTTTGCCACTCAAGTTGGGGGTAGTCTGAATCAAGGGGCAAGCCGAGACAAGAGATGTTGTACCAGAAACACCCTTTTCAGCTCCAATCCTACACTCGGAAGAGATCATCAAAAGTCAGCACCTACCGACCCTTTCGCCGGTACATCCAACACAACCAGCTCACAACCTGCCAAATACCCACCTCGGGGCCAAAGGGTGTTCACCCCACTGGACATGTCTCTGTCAACGACCCTGAGGGTCCTGATCGAAAAGGGGCATCTGAAGCCCCTGGAGCCGCGGCCATTACTGAATAAACTTCCTCTCTCCCACGACCCGGCGAAGTACTGTGTCTTTCATCAACAAGCTGGTCATGACACTGACATGTGTCTCCGTCTTCACCATGAAATACAAGATCTGATTGATAAAAAGGTCATCTTCGCGTCAGGTCCTGCAAAGTCTATCGGCACTGGATCGGTGAACTTGGGGGATAATGTGATGTGATCGGGGGATGAACCACCTGCAGGCAGCGCTCAGTTTACTCTAGATATGGTGGATGGCATGCACTGTTTTGAGCATTTGCGAATGCTAGCTTTTGTGCTTTCTGACTTGGGTATTGGGTAGGTCTTGTTGTTTTGTTTTGGGTCTGTCTTTTTGTTTTGAGTCAGTCTCTTTTGTTTTGGGTCTGTCTTGTTGTATCGAGTCAGTCCTGTTATATAGGAGTCGGGTGATTCCGGGGGGTGTTACATCGGACGTCACCATTTTGTTTTGTGTTTGTCTTTTCGTTTTGTTTTGAGTCTGTTTCTGCCTTGGAGCCAGTAACGCCAACAGATTTGAATGAACAGCAGTGGTTTTTCATGCTTTTGTGTTTGCTTCTGCTGTGTGCCAGTTGTACCAGAAATTCCAAATGAGATGGCAGTATTTGACAAGAAGCTGTGTCTTTTCTGTGCCTTGAATTCATTACATCGACCTAAGTTTTTCAAAACTTTTTTTGAACACTGCGGTGAAAACGAAGAGGAAGGAATTCCTCGGGATTTGCAAAACTTTGATCATTTGAGAGAAAGAGATGCGTGCTAAGCCCTTAATGAATGAAATCATGCTTGTTAGCGTGAGTACTGAGAAGGACCCTGGCTTGATCCAGACTGGTTTCACACTATCTTCAGCGCGAGCGACTTGTCGCTTTCTTAAAAATTTTCAAAAACAAAATGTTTTGCGCGGTCCTGCGAAGACCTGTGTGGAATCGCTCTTGAGATTGTGCAGCCTAGGATCGCTCTCAGCCTCAAGACTCAACCCCTTTGCTTCCAAACCTTGAACTTGAATTCAGAATGTTCAACGGTCAACTACAATGTGAGGCCTGTGTGGCCAGATTCGAAGCAGCCCATGAATTAGCGGCAAGAAAATCAGATCAAGAAGACCAGATGTCACCAAAAACAGCTTGCGAAGCTAGGTCAGAAGCACCCTTCGAACTAGGGGCAAAGATGTCAGATGTGCTCGAAGAGCCGAAGATGAGTCCTCTTGCAAATCAACAGCCACTCTCCTAGATACGGATGACTTCAAAACCCTACAACCATTTGGCATGGACTAAGCTACACTTTTACCCTTTGAGAGGCTCGCTGGGTCGAAAACCTAGAAGGGCGGCCCAGGCAAAAGTTAGAGCGAGACAAAAAAAATATATACAAAAAATGCAAAAAGAAAAGAAACAGAAAAATGCAAAAAAAAAAAGAAGAAAAAGGAATGAAAAGAATATAAAAAAAAAAAGAGAAAGAAAGAAGAACAAAGCTCGCAAGGTCGAAAACTCGCGACGGGCGCCTTGGCAAAAGTTAGAGCCTAAAAAGGAGAGGTTAATACCCGAGTGTACCTTAACCCCGAACTACGTAAGGCTTGATTCCCATCTTTGGGATACATAGGCAACTTCATTCTGAAGTCCAGTCGTAAAACAGTTCAAATTCGATTGTGTCCATGCGATGGTTCTGGTCATCTTTGTCTTCTTTGTATCTGAGGATTTGGTTGTGTTCGTCACTCTGAGGACTGCCTACAATGCGCTGCGGTGTCATCCAAACAAGGGGCAACTTTCCGTTGCCATTCAATACGCCACGGTGCCGTTCGAACAAGGGGCAACTTTCCGTTGCCATGCAGCTCTCTTCAAGCACGGGGCAGTTTTCCTTTGGATCCGAGGTTGTGCATCTCAGGAGTAGGTTTCATGCTCGTTGAGTAAGTGGCCGTTTGCAAAAATAGTTTTTGAAAATTTTTACTGAGGTTGACTAATTTTCTCGAAAATTGTTCCATCTTTTCCAAAAACTGGACCATTTCTTGGACCCAAAAAAGGAAAATTTTTGGTGCTCATAGCCTGACTTGCATGATTTCAAATCAAAAACTGAACAAGCTTGTTAATCAAACTCTTATGCTGATCAAAATTGTTTTAGTAGAAAATCAAAACAAAAAATGGTCAAAATGATGAGCTAGGGGCACAGTTGAGTCAGGCTTTCTGTCTTTTCCCTGTTGTCAATGCATTTGCCGGAAGGGTATCATACCTGCCGGAAAAAGGCACCACTGAAGCTAACCACAAAAGGGCCGAAAAGCTCTCACACCCTCCGAGCAACAAGGTGTCGAGCCAAGTGCAAAGCGCGAACTGGAATGGATCAAGATATTCCACTCCCTCATCTGGACAGATCTGATCACGTCCAAACTCCCCAGCAGAGCATCGTCAACCGATGTCGGCTGTAGATTTGCTACACACCCAGTTGTAGTACACCCCCTCTGTGGGAGAAACTCACTAGCTGCGCGCAGAAGAAGAAGGATCTAGCAGAATGCTAGGGGCATGAGCCCGCAATTTCTTGTTTATCCATCAACCACCCAGGGGAGGGATGAAAAATGAGAGATTGAAGAATAGAGAGATGTGCGTTGAGAGAAAAAGTGAGGAAAAGGGTTTTGTGAGAAAAGCCGAGCCTGAGGGCCGAGTGATGTGAGAATCACAAATAAGAAAGGGTGGGAAGCAATACCCGGAGAAACTGGCTCCTCGCGAACTGAGAGGTCTCTCATTTTTGTAGCACGTCTATGTGTCGTGCCTCTTGTTTTTTTGTTTGTTTCAATTCTTGTTTTGAATCGTTTCAAGTGTCTATGTTTGTGTTTAGGTTGTCTACCTTTTGTTTTTCGTTGCTGAGTCGTTTTGACTGTGGTCAGTTGTAGGCTCGATACCCAATTGAGAACTCCTCTCACTTTCAAAAAATCGTTTTGTGCTCAGAGTGCCGTGCCGTTCTCCGTGTTTGTGCAAAACAAGATTTTGTTCTTTCAAAAACCGCAGGGTTCAACTTAGGTCACGTGAGAACAGTAAAACCAGGACCTATCTGAAGCTACATGGGTTCCAGACTGCAAATCAAAGGAAAAAGAGGGAAAATGGAAGCATCTGAGTGTGCTTCAACTTCAGAAAATTCTGTGATTGTATTCCGGACATACCTTTTCAAGCCTTGTCAATGCTCCGAAGTATGAGTGTGCCTCTACCTCAAGTGCAAGATCAAGCCTGCTTCAAAGTTATGCACCCTTCCACCCGCATTGTTATGAGCTTTTCCACTTGTATTGTCATGCAGACCATACTTGCATTTATTTGCATCTTGTGTTATCTTCTACCATTTATCCTTTTACGCTGAGCAGTGTTTGGGATCGTTGTCCTCCGGGAGTTTCTCAGGTTGCGTTGTGTGCGCACTTGAGCGGTTGTTTTCAGACCTCTTCTCACGATTTCAGCATGGTTTGAGTGTCCTTTTCCTCACACGATTTCAGCATGTTTGGATCCTTTCTTAGGTTGCGTTGTGCGCGCACTTGAGCGGTTGTTTTTGGACCTCTTCTCACGATTTCAACGTGGTTAGAGTGTTCTTTTCCTCACACGATTTCAGCGTGTTTGGATTTTATCCCAGGTTGCGTTGTAGACGCACTGGGCGGGTTGTTTTAGGGCGTCTTCTCACGATTTCAGCGTGGTTTGAGTGTCCTTTTCCTCACACGATTTCAGCGTGTTTGGATCCTTTCTCAGGTTGCGTTGTGCGCGCACTTGAGCGGTTGTTTTTGGACCTATTCTCACGATTTCAGCGTGGTTAGAGTGTTCTTTTCCTCACACGATTTCAGCGTGTTTGGATTTTATCCCAGGTTGCGTTGTAGACGCACTGGACGGGTTGTTTTAGGGCCTCTTCTCACGATTTCAGCGTGGTTTGAGTGTCCTTTTCCTCACACGATTTCAGCGTGTTTGGATCTTTTCTCAGGTTGCGTTGTGCGCGCACTTGAGCGGTTGTTTTTGGACCTCTTCTCACGATTTCAGCGTGGTTAGAGTGTTCTTTTCCTCACACGATTTCAGCGTGTTTGGATTTTATCTCAGGTTGCGTCGTGCGCGCACTTGAGCGGTTGTTTTTGGACCTCTTCTCACGATTTCAGCATGGTTAGAGTGTTCTTTTCCTCACACGATTTCAGCGTGTTTGGATTTTATCTCAGGTTGCGTTGTGCGCGCACTTGAGCAGTTGTTTTTGGACCTCTTCTCACGATTTCAGCGTGGTTAGAGTGTTCTTTTCCTCACACGATTTCAGCGTGTTTGGATTTTATCTCAGGTTGCGTTGTAGACGCGCTGGGCGGGTTGTTTTGGGACCTCTTCTCACGATTTCAGCGTGGTTTGAGTGTCCTTTTTCTCACACGATTTCAGCGTGTTTGGATCCTTTCTCAGGTTGCGTTGTGCGCGCACTTGAGCGGTTGTTTTTGGACCTCTTCTCACGATTTCAGTGTGGTTAGAGTGTTCTTTTCCTCACACGATTTCAACGTGTTTGGATTTTATCTCAGGTTGCGTCGTGCGCGCACTTGAGCGGTTGTTTTTGGACCTCTTCTCACGATTTTAGCGTGGTTAGAGTGTTATTTTCCTTACACGATTTCAGCGTGTTTGGATTTTATCTCAGGTTGCGTCGTGCGCGCACTTGAGCGGTTGTTTTTGGACCTCTTCTCACGATTTCAGCGTGTTTGGATTTTATCTTAGGTTACGTCGTGCGCGCACTTGAGCGGTTGTTTTTGGACCTCTTCTCACGATTTCAGCGTGGTTAGAGTGTTCTTTTCCTCACACGATTTCAGCGTGTTTGGAATTTATCCCAGGTTGCATTGTAGACGCGCTGGGCGGGTTGTTTCAGGCCTCTTCTCACGATATCAGTGTGCTTAGAGTGTTCTTTTCCTCACACGATTTCAGCGTGTTTGGAATTTATCCCAGGTTGCGTAGTAGACGCGCTGGGCGGGTTGTTTCGGACCTCTTCTCACGATTTCAGCGTGGTTAGAGTGTTCTTTTCCTCACACGATTTCAGCGTGTTTGGAATTTATCCCATGTTGCGTTGTAGACGTGCTGGGCGGGTTGTTTCGGACCTCTTCTCACGATATCAGCGTGGTTAGAGTGCTCTTTTCCTCACACGATTTCAGCGTGTTTGGAATTTATCCCAGGTTGCGTAGTAGACGCGCTGGGCGGGTTGTTTCGGACCTCTTCTCACGATTTCCGCGTGGTTAAAGTGTTCTTTTTCTCACACGATTTCAGCGTGTTTGGAATCTATCCCAGGTTGCGTTGTAGACGCACTGGGCGGGTTGTTTTTGAACCTCTTCTCACGATTTCAGCGTGGTTTGAGTGTCCCCTTCCTCACACGATTTCAGCGTGTTTGGAATTTATCTTAGGTTGCGTGGAACGCGCTCCTGATTGATTTTCTTTCTTCTTCATCCACTCACGAGTCCAGCGTGGTTGGCGTATATCACCATTTTGCAGCTATTGTACTCTCTGTTGCATTGCATTTATTATCTATTGCATCACATCTATTACATCCATTGCATCGTATCTGTTTTATTGTCTGGTCTAAGGAGACCTTAAATCCTGCATCATCATTCGCGCTGTTTTGCGTATTGTACTTGTATTCTACTTGCATTTCATCGCACTATCTTGTGCACTCTCCGGTCTAGGAGACCTTAAATCCTTTAAAGGTGCAATTCCTTTGGTGTTTGTCGTGCTCGAACAACTTCCAGCGGTCTGGTATAGCCACCTGCCTGTGTTACAGTGAGTTCCTAGGAGACCAACTGAGATGGTGGAAACTAGAGTTCGAATGGCTCATGCCTGGAACACAAAGGTTCGGGATTTCCGAGACTAAAGTCTGGTTTAAATACCCAGGGGTATATCCTTGGCTTGAAATCTGTATGGCAGCCCCATAGATTGAGATAGCATCTATATGCACCTCAATTCTGGATACTGATCCAACCTAGTCTGTCACCCCATTGGAGAATAAGGAAAGCTGCAACCATAGTCAGGGAGAAAAGTAGTACCTGTGGTTCGACCAAGAAGAAGCGAGAGATCCCCAGCAGCATGAGGTACATCATTGCCAAGTGCGCCTGTAAGGTACCTTCATTTCCTAGCTATTACATTGCATTTTAGTTATTACATTATAGTGCATTGTATGAATCCTCAATCTTCAAACCGGCTTCGCGTAGCGTATAAGTCCAATTGCGTATAAATCCAATTATCAAAATCTTTCTGCATATCATTTTGCATCCTGTCCCTGAACTACGCTGGTTTGATTCCTTGCAGAAGGATACGTAGGCAGCCTGCGGGCACAACCATTTATTTATCTATATTTTGTTTGTTTGTCCAAGTCTTCGGCCTTGTCAAAAATGGGTCGTCTCTGGGCTTTGACATTCACTCCCGTCACTTCTTGACTTCCGAGTTCTATCAAAGAGGGGCAACTGTAGACACCCCATTTTTGACCGACCTTAAGACTCAGATTTCACTGATTGAGCGCTTCGTGATGTTGCATATTGTGCTCGTTCCGAGGTTTCAGAGCCTCGGCTGCGAGCCTTGCCTCCGAACTTCCGGACTCTTTTGTGCTTTGCCTCGGTTTGCGAACCAGGCTCTGTTTTCTCTGTTTTCTCTTCCCGAGGGGAGGGAGAGGTCTCATAGATCATCTCTCAGTGGCCGTAGGCTACGTTTCATGGTCGTAGGCCATTTTTCCGGTTTGGAGCCTGGTTTCTGATTTTTCGGAGCCGACGGCCGTATTCCTCGGTTCGGGACCGCTTAACCACCTCCGTTTGCCCCGGTTTTTGGTATACACCCCACCACCATCCATTCCAACAACTTGGAGCAGTTTTTTAGAGCTTAGGAGCACCATTTCACAGACCAAGAGTTGCTGGTCCATTGGTCTTCAAGGGTAAGCTTCTTTTCCCTCTTTTTTGTTCCTATCTTGCTCTATATCTAAGCCTTGCTTGCAAGCATTTTTGGGCTCTGACCTGAACTGTAAATAGTCATATTTTGAGCTCCTTTTCATGTTTGATTAAGGACCTTTTGCTATTTGAGATCTCCTACTATCACTTGCCTCTTTAACTCTCTTTTAGGCCTATTTTTGCATGGTATTTTAGGCTTATTTGTGCGCTGTTTCGTGGCTTGATGTAAACTGTAAAATGTCTTTTTTTGAGCCCCTCTTCAACTTTGGTGAAGGGCTCTCTTCGGTTTGAGGCCAGCAGCTACCACTTGCCTCCTTATCTCTCTTTTAGGCCTATTTTTGGGGGGAAATTTGAATTGGTTTTCCCCCCCATTTTTCCCCCCTTTTTTCCCTTCTCTCCCTCTATAAAACCAGCAGCTCCAGCTGTATTTTAGAGGGTTAACAAAAATTGTTTGGAGCTCTTGCATTAAAACTCCCTCTCTCTCTATTCCAACTCTCAAAAAACACCCTTGGTTCTTGGCCATTTCTACACCAACCCATAGCACCACACCTCCATACTCCATTCCAGCTCTTTGAAGCTGATTTCCAGAGGTTGAGAGCTCCCAAACCTGGTCCAAAAGTGGTTGAAGTTTGGTTCTACAAGGGTGAGTCATTTTCTTCCCTTTTCTAGTCTTTTCTTGCTTCATCTATAAGCCATACTTGCAAGCATTTCTGGGCTCCGACCCAAACTAAAAATGGTCTTATTTTGAGCTTATCTCCATGTTTTATTAAGGACCTTTCTCTGTTTAAGGTCATCTACTATCCCTTTCCTTTTATCCCTCTTTTAAAGCCTAATCTTGCATGATATATTAGCCTTGTTTTTGAGCATTTCTGGGTTTCGAGCCAAACTGTAAATAGTCATATTTTCATCTCCTCTACATGTTTGATCAAGGATCTCTTACTGTTTGAGGTCTCCTACTACCACTTGTCTCTTTATCCCTCTTTTAGGCCTATTTTTGCATGGTATTTTAGTCTTACTTGTGAGCTGTTTTGGACTTGGTTATAAACTATAAAGTGCTTCATTTTGAGTTCCTCTTAAACTTTGTTGAAGGGCTCTTTGCCATTTGGGGCCAGCTGCTGTCCCTTGTCTCTATTCTCTCTTTTAGGGCCATTTTTGCATGATAGATTAGCCCTACTTGTGTTCATTTTTGAGAGTTTTCATAAACTGAAAAATATCTTGTTTTGATCTCATCTTCAAGTTTGTTTAAGATTCCATTTTTGTTTGAGGTCATATGTTAGCTTGTATGCTTGGTTGCCTCCCATTTTGAGCCTTACATCCTAGCCCTTGTTGCATGCTTTGTTTGATCTTCTAGCCATTGGAATCCAGTGGATTTCCAGTGGCTTTAATGCTTTTTTTGAGCCTCCAATACAGAGGGGGGTGACCCCCTCTCACCTTGACTTGTTTGGTGGTTATTTTGGCCTTCCAAGGAGACCCAATCTTGCATGCTTCTTAGCCACTTTTCAGGGCCAATTTGGTGAGTTTTGGGACTACCATATTTGATTTTCAGAGTTGGTTTGGTGCTGCCACATGTCTATCTTGTATGTGCTTAAGAACCCCTTGCATGGCCCTCTAAAGTAACTCATCATTTTTGCATTCCATGGTTGTATATCAGTGGTTATTTGGGCCTATTTTCATATGTTTTATTCACTGATTTTTGATGGTTTTGTGAGATTCCATGTGCATCATATACTTGCCATGTAAATCATGTCAGCTAGTCAAAATTGCATGCTATTTTAAGTCATCTTGCTAGCATCTTTTGGCCATGCTTTGAACTAGAAAAGTTCATGTTTTGGGACTGCCTTGACTTTGTCTTCATGCTTCATGATCAAATAGTGCATGCTTTGTATAGCTATAGGTCATTGTGCATGCCTAGTTTTGAGTTTCGGGGTTCGTCTCATGCATCGGGTGCCATATTGCCATG
This sequence comes from Camellia granthamiana, assembly GCA_036172215.1. NCBI lineage: Eukaryota > Viridiplantae > Streptophyta > Magnoliopsida > Ericales > Theaceae > Camellia > Camellia granthamiana. The sequence continues at coordinate 80,724,456 of CM069904.1, forward strand.
ATTCGGGGCTGTTTAGCATCATATTTTGGTACTGAAATTTGCGTGCTTGTATACCATATTCCATGCCTTGCCATGCTTTGTTAGAGTGGCATTTGTGCCTTAGGTTCGGTCCTCGGTTTGCGTGCACATGTGTACGCGTCTCGAGTGTCTCATTTTCATCTAATGGCCTCTTATGTGAGTGTGGCTGAGGTCCACTTGTGTTGGTGTAAGTCCATTATGCATCGTGTATGCCATTTCATTCCATAGCATTGTGTATGCTAGGTTGTATGTTAGAGCATTGTGTATGCCATGTTACACCGTGCATTGTGTATGCCATTTCATAGCATTGTGTATGCTAGGTTGCATGTTAGGATTGCATTCATGCATGTCATGCATATTGCATTGTGCTTGGGATATGAGTTAACCCAAGCACGGGAAACGAGGGACGTTTCGTACTCCGAGTAACGGAACGTGTCTCAATTCCCAGTCACCGACACTCCGGATTATCCATGATGGAGCCTCGGTCTTGTTGTGTTTTCATGTGCATTCATCCCATATTGAGTTGTGCAATTCGAATCCTCGGCCATCATGCATCGAGATGCGTGATTGGTGGCACGAGGATCGAGGCATGCATACATAGGTGAAAATACATTGCCATGCCCCTTTCTTGCTCTCTGTTGCAGCAAATCAAGAATCAGCAGCCTTCCAGAGCTTGGCACGCATTCCAAGAACAATTGCAAACAAAGTCTAATCAGGGCATCGCAGTGGATTTCCGCGCAAGGCAACCCGAACATGCATCACTCATCACCCGGAACAGAGTTGAGGCAGTCCCTAGCTTGCATGCTAGTTTACAGCTTTCCTAGTTTAATTTGTTAATTAATTAGGGTTTTGTATTTATTCGGGATTGTACTATTTATTCGGGACTGTATATTATTTATTCGGACCCTCCGAGCGAGGGCAATGTTGTAATAAGTGTGCGTGCGTGTGATGTATGTCTTCCAACCCCACGTCTTTCTCCCTTTTATTTACCAGCTTATGATGGTTAGATTAGGGCATATTTCAATTAGCATACAGTATGATAGCATGTTTGCATCATTCATCTGTTTTGCATGCACCGGGCTCGGCGCATTATACTAACTGCATTTGTATTTCAATTCCGAGTTGAATACTTGTTAGTTGTAGCATTTCATATGCCATGTTTGGAATAGCCGAGCCTACTATAGTTACATTCTGCATGCGTTGCATTAGGCATTTCTGTATAATTAGAATCATGCATGGATTTCTAATTAGCTTCTGTTTTGGCTTGGAGTACTCGGTAAGTTTTTATGCTTTAGTATCCTTGCATGCGTGTGAGTGACCGCCATGATAGCATGCTTACCATGAGGCTATGTGCTTATGTGATATATCTGCTTGAATGCCTGTGGGTGAAGGTTGGGTTATTTGGATTGGAACAAATCATCAACTGTGAGTTTTAAGCCCACTAGAAAGCGGCAAAACCATCTTTTCTAAGCCCACCTGAGGGTGGCAAAATCTGCATTTAAGCCTACTTGCGAGTAGCAAACCATCTTTCAAAAACAAACATGAAGTGTTTTGTTCCAATTCAGGTGACCCGGTCTATACTTGTATGCTGTGCGCATCACATAGTAAATCTAGGCTAATAACCGGAATAAGAATGCATAATGTTTTCAAAATTAGATATCATGGTTAGTAGAGGCCGATCTTTGATCGGGCGAGCGGGGGTGCTCACGAAGTGACCTTCCCCAATCGTACCCAAGTTCCCGAGCCGAGGCAACTTTGGTGATGACGGACACGTGGCCTTAGGCAACGAGTCAGGGTTTCCTAAATTTCCCAAAATAAAATATTTAGGTGGCGACTCTGTATCTGGCAAAGCAGTCCATGTTTGGCACTTCTTTCTAAAAATCTGTTTTCTCAAAACGATTTGCCGGATTTGGACTCTTTGGTTCAGATTAAGAACCGTGACAATAATCGAGTCCGAACTGTAGCGAGGTCCCCCGCGGGCTTGTTACAACACCGTTCTCGATAGAATTGGACAAATTTAAGGTCCCGAAAAGGTTCAGTATGCCAAGGTTTCAGATATACAACGGTAAGTCGGACCCGAACTTTCACGTCCGCTTGTACCTGAACTCGATGGCATTGTACACCGAGAACGAGCCGTTGCTCTGTAAGGTGTTCCCCTCATCCTTCGGAGAAATTGCATCGGATTGGTTTCCCAAGTTGCTGAAAGGAACTGTGAAAACCTGAGAAGGCCTGGCCGAGATGTTTGTGGCCAGGTTCGTGGCAAACAAGCTACAACCATTGAGGGTGGACGCCCTAATAGCCCTGAAGATCGGCGAGGATAAAAGCCTTAAGGCCTATGCCAAAAGGTATTATGAGGTATTCAACTGAATACCAGGATGCAACCAAGAGGTGGCGGTCATGTCGTTTAAAAACGGCTTGAAGGATGACTGCCTGCTTCGAAAATCACTGGCAAAGACATTGCCAAAAAGCATGGAGGAGTTAATGCCCAGGATAGAAAAGTATGCCAGAGTCGAGGAGAACACGCCGGGGACAAAGGCGTCCAAACCAGAAAAGAGAAATGGTTCGCCGTAACGAAGCCGAGATAACACTGGATATGAGAAGCCAAGAGCTCAGCCCAAGTAAGCCAATCCCGGATTCCAGATCTCGGATCCCAGATCCCAGAAGACAAGATCTCAGCCTAAGATGATTAAGTCTGAGAAGAGAAGAGTTTACCGAGATGATGTTTAACACTTGTTGAAACTTGAGAAAAGTTTACAAGTTGAAATTAAACCGAGATTATGTTTAACACTTGTTGAAACTTGAAAAAAGTTTACAAGTTGAAGTTAAATCGAGATTATGTTTAACACTTGTTGAAACTTGAGAAAAGTTTAGAAGTTGAAGTTAAACCGAGATGATGTTTAACACTTATTGAAACTTGAGAAAAGTTTACAAGTTGAAGTTAAACCGAGATTATGTTTAACACTTGTTGAAACTTGAGAAAAGTTTACAAGTTGAAGTTAAACCGAGATGATGTTTAACACTTGTTGAAACTTGAGAAAAGTTTACAAGTTGAAGTTAAACCGAGATTATGTTTAACACTTGTTGAAACTTGAGAAAAATTTACAAGTTGAAGTTAAACTGAGGTCATGTTTAACACTTGTTGAAATTTTAAAAAAAATTTACAAGTTGAAGTTAAACCGAGATGATATTTAACACTTGTTGAAACTTGAGAAAAGTTTACAAGTTGAAGTTAAACCGATGTCATGTTTAACACTTGTTGAAATTTTAAAAATTTACAAGTTGAAGTTAAATCGAGGACATGTTTAACACTTATTGAAATTTTAAAAATTTACAAGTTGAAGTTAAATTGATAACATGTTTAACACTTGTTGAAATTAAAATTTACAAGTTGAAGTTAAACCGAGGATGTGTTTAACACTTGTTGAAATTTGAAAAATTTACAAGTTAAACCGAGGTCATGTTTAGCACTTGTTAAAATTTTAAAAATTTACAAGTTGAAGTTAAACCGAGGTTGGTTTAACACTTGTTGAAATTTTAAGAAAAATTTACAAGTTGAAGTTAAACCGAGGTCATGTTTAACACTTGTTAAAATTTTAAGAAAAATTTACAAGTTGAAGTTAAACTGAGGTCATGTTTAACACTTGTTGAAATTTTAAGAAAAATTCACAAGCTAAAGTTAAACCAGGGTCATGATTAAAGGAAGGAATGATATAGGTTCCATCACCTCAGGATGCCGAGGTAATAGAACCTAGGGGTAGTTGTGGGGACATAATTTTTGAATGACAAACACGTGGCCGAGGTGGCACCGAAGTGCCAGCCGGGGTGCCACGTGTCTTGGTCATGATGCTGAGATGATCTCAGCTAGGCCGAGGTTATCTGCGAGAATACCGGAATCCGGGATAAGCGGATAAGGGACAAAGTCCTAGAATGTGAGAAGACTTCAGTTTGGGTAAATATAAGACTCTTGGAGAGTTTATCCTAATCCTACTCGGAGTCCAAGATTAGCAGTAATCCTAAGTCCATTAGAGCTAGGCTTCTATTGGGACTTGGATGTATTGGCTATAAAAGGAAGGCACCCCTATGGGTCTAATGTATGTCTTTTATGCTTTTTATGCTTTGAATAGTGAGTTAAGCTCTTTTGCTATCTTTGAGAGATAACTGACTTGATCGTCGGAGTACCCCCGGGTGGACGAACCACTGCCGGAATCTTCTCTTTCTATTGCAGGTCAGTCAAGTGTCATCTATTCTACCAATGCTCTCCAGCTGAATACTGAGTTGGCAGTGTGATCGGAAATTGACACACACACTAACTTAGTGAAGATTATGAACTAATTCATTCGCTGAGTAATTGAAGGATGGGCAAGAGGTTTTAATCCATAATGCAGTCTTAACCTTAATGGATTTACACAGACCATCGAGATCCACCTGTGAATTGTTGAAGATGCTATCATTTCTCTACTTCCAAGTCGACCATAACACATCCAAGGGGAGTGCTCTCTATATCATCTTCTCCTGTTTTTTGAGCTTAATACCAATGCACCAATTTAATAGGCTACTCATAGACCCAAGCATTACCCATTGTATACCCCACCAGTTTATAATCCTGGACCAAATCTTCCAAGTAAATAGGCAAAAAAGTAGCACATGGTTGACAGTCTCCACCTCCTCTTTACAAAAAATACAATCAACATGTATATCATCACTGAGGACTTCAATTCTTCGGAGATAGCTAGATGTTTTAATCCTTCATTTCCAAGCTAACCAACCAAAGAACTGAACCTTGGGTGGAGAGACATTCTTCCAAATGAAACATGTTATTTTGCTATTAGCTACAAAACTCAACTCACACCACTTGTGTGCTGGGGCAATAAAGAATAACCTTGAAGCATCTGCATTCCATCTCAAATAATCACTCATCTCTTCCCTAAGAGCAGATGCATTGAGTAACATCTCATACAGCCTCATCGATTCCTCCACCTCCCACTGAAATAGGGATCTTTTGAAAGTAAGACTTCCCTCCTCAATCCTATTCCTCTTACTAAGCACCAATTTCATAGATTCAGCTTTGTCCATTGATAAATAATACAGTCTAGGAAATTCCTCTTTCAAACAAACATTGCCAATCCATTTGTCCACCCAAAAATGTGTTCTCCTCCTATCCCTAATAACTAGACCTATATTGCTTTTGAAGAAGTCAACCAGTTCAGGTCTATACCAGGCAACACCCATAATACCTTTCTAGATCTGAGAAAACTTGAGATTTACAACAGGTAGTGGCCACCATCCCCTTTTAGCCTCACTGTATTTGCTACAGATTACCAGCTTCCACAAAGCATCATTTTCAAACCCAAGCCTCCACTATCACTTTAAAAGAAGACAATCATTCATAAGTCTAATTCTTTTAATTCCTAATCCCCCTTGACTTTTACTTTGTGAAATCTCCTCCCAACTGACCATATGAATTTTCCTTATAAGCTCATCACCTGCCCATAGGAATCTAGATTGAATTTTGTCTATTTCCTTTGCAACCCCTTCTGGCATCTTAAACAAAGATAAGTAATAAATTGGTAAAATATACAGCACATATTTTATCAATATCAACCTACCAACAAAGGATAGGAATCTTCTCTTCTAAGAAGCCAACTTTTGTTTGCATTTATCAATCATTGGTTGCCATGTCCTTCTTTTCCTTGGACTAGCTCTCAATGGCAGCCCAAGTATTTTAATGACAGACTTTGATGAAGGCAATTCAATTTGGTAGCAAACTCTTTAGTAAGATCCTCATCAATCCCAACCCCACATACCACACTCTTATGATAATTAATCTTCAGCCCAAATAATACTTCAAAATGACTCAATATCCTTTTGAAAAATATAAAATCCCGAAGATATTGATTTATGTTTATATATTAATTTTAAACAATAAATAACAATGCCAATCAAACAATTAAAGACGAAACAACACAACAATTTAACGTGAAAAAACCACAATTGAAGCACCTCTAATTGTGATAAAAAAAACCACGGGCCAAAACTACAAAACAATCCACTAAGAAGACAAAAATGAATTACATAAGTGTACTCTCAATTACCTAGCGAATCCATGCCCGAATTCAATATATCTCTTCCAACATCGTCTTCACCTCGGAATTGTCTTGTACAACGTTGAATCCACAACGCTGATGTCGAATCCACGATGATGAGCCACTCCGAAATCCACCAACCCTTCATGCCCGAATTTCACGGAATTCACCGAAGAACAACTCTCTCTTTTATAAATAAAATAAAACAAAACAAACAAACCCTTTGATATAATCTACTCAATTCATGATATAATCTCTCACAGATATCAAAGAAAATAAGCAAAGAAGCTCCAGATGAAAACCTTAATCCCCAAGAAGAAGATCTGGAAACCATGCCCTAGAAACAAATTGAATCGTAGCTTTCTAGGGACTAGGGCTGCGATGCTCGCTCGAGCGAGGAGACTAAAACGCGTGTTTATCCAAGTGTCTTCGCTCGAGCCACCAAAGTGTCGCTTGAGCGAGAAATGCATCTTCTTAGTATTTTTACAGTTACTGAAAACTTTTGGGACCAAAAATTCTTTGCTCGAGCGAACAAACAATTTCGACTGCATTTTTGCTTTGTGCTTCGGGGGCACTGCCCTTCAACCTCGTCGTGGCGTTGTCCCGGACCTCCGCAAGCTGACCATGCAGCTCGATCCTCGACATAGTCAGCGAAATGGCAAACATAATAAGATTAAGATCACAAACTTCTCTACATAGGCACAATTTGTGTTGGATTCGCATCTAAATACTCATAACTTCACTAAAATAAAAGATCGAATAAAATTACAACTGAAAGGAGTTTTGTCAAACAGGATTGCCAATAACAAAAACCTAACACCTTTTAATAACAACAATATCCTCCCATTCTGCCTCATAAAATAATATTGTGTCATCTGTAAACTGGAGATAGGTGATCCTAACATCTTTTGAGCCTACCACTGCTCCATTAATCAACCCTCTCTGCAGAGCTCTCACCAATAGAATATTAAGACTCTCAGCCAAAATGAATTAATAGAGCAAAAAAGGCACAACAAGTGGATTTAGAGTCACATGGTTGGAAAAATATTTTCTGTCGGATTTTAACCCTTTTTTTTTTAAATGGCAATCACGACAAGTCTAATAGGTCACTATGATTCCTCTAAGGATTTAGTGTCAAAGTGGACGTTATAAGTTCAACTCTCTTTAAAGAGAAATTGAATTAGTTGGCAAATACTTAATACTTACAAAGGTGGGGAGACTTATTCCCATTGGTGCTAATTTAACAACTTTTGCCAATCAAAAAGAAGGCACAACAAGTAATAGTAAAATCATCTTACCTCCCAACTGTAACTTCCTCTCTATTCTCATTCCTTCTCTCTGAATCTCGATCCATTCTTCTTTCTCTCTCACCCTTTTTAAACCTTAAGGATTATTTGTAAGGAATTTCCGTAGGTGGGCTTATATAGATCAAATAATTATACATTGTATACTGTTAAATGAAGTATGAATGGTGTTGGTTAGACTCATTAAATTATGATCCATACAGAAACATGACCGGGTTATAGACACATCTCTAATAGCATACATTTTTGGTCATGCTATGTGCACTAAATGAGTATTATGTATAGAGACCAATTTAGGTCTACTTGTAATTCCATTTATTTATGATGGGCTAATATGGAATTGGGGCTTTATAAATATGTGATTAAGGTCCCCATTCTAACCCTAACCTCCATCTTATATTTTTCCCATCAGTGTGTGAGAGAAACAAGAGTAGGGTTCTAGAGCAAAAGGCAATAACCACCAAGAAGTCTACCGCTTGGATTACCACCATTAATTGTGTCAGGCACACAACTATTATTATTTTCTTCTATTGATTTGACTTGAAATATTGGCGTTTAAATTTCTATTAAAATCCTACATTATTGATACTGCTTTTTAACTTGTATTTTTCCTATCGGTAAATAGACATATATACAGTAGGTTGGGTTGCAACTTGCATTGTTCTCTTCTAACCAGAGTTTATTTTTATTATTATTTTATTTATACGAATTAATCAGAGTTAATTAAGATATGTTTCTCCAAATGTTTTGATTTGTAGATATTGTTAAAATTTAGGATAAATTTGAAAATTTAATTAAAAAAACTACTCTTTTATTTCACAAAGTATGTCGTCTATGTCATTTTGATCGCTTAATGGTCCAATTAATATACAAAATAATAGGATTTTTTTATGATGATTTCATCTCAAATTAAAACACCCATTATCATGACTTGTAAAGAGATTATGAAATCGACCTTCACTAAAATAAAAGTAAGATTAAACGGCGTTTAAAAACATGCCTCCGTTTCTAATATTTAATGGCGTTTTTTTGAGCGTTGCATTCTTAGCACCTTTTTAACTTCAGAAGGCATTTTTAAATGCCTTCCAATGTTTTTATTTTTTATTTTTTTTATGTAAACTTAAATAGCCTATTCTCTCTCACTCTCTCTAAATACTTGATTTCACTCACTCACTCTCTCTCTCTCTCTCTCTCTCTCTCTCTCTCTCTCTTGCATTCAATCCCCTTCATTTCTCTCGCTTCAAACCACTTCATTTATTAATCGATTTATCTGCAACCCTTCTCTTCAAGTATTCGATTCACCTCTTCGTTTATTCAATTCAAGTATTCATAGATCGTCGATTCGCAGATCATAATGTGCCATCTCGAGTTCGTGTTCGAGTTTGAGTTCGCAGGTCTTTCTTCATGGTAAGTGTTGATCAGTCTCATCTCTATCTTCTCACATTCAAGTTCGATTAAAGATGATACTTACTGATGGAATCATTCGATTTAGGTATGCTAGGTTTCATGTACTTTATCATTCTTAGATCATATTGATTGAAGAACTATTGATCAATTGAAGGTGATTTCGAAGTTCAACCTTCTTCAGCTCGGTCATTCAATCTCAGATTCATTCGGCGATTTTGAAGTTCTCTCTCGATTTCAAAGCTTGGTGATTCAATCTCAGATTCATCTGGCGAGGAGAGTGAGCACCATCATCTACCAAGGAGAGCACCATCGCTTTAGAAAATCTCAAGTTCTATCTATCTATCTCTCTCTCTCTCTCTCTCTCTCTCTCTCTCTCTCAAGTTCTTCCTTCCCGTCGATTCTTCTCCTAGGGTTTTCAATCAATGTTTTGAAGAAGTTTAATCTCTGTTTTTTATCGATCAGTTTGTATTGATCAATCAGTGTTTTACATATCTCATTTATTTTTCCCAGATCACCACAACTGATTTTTCAATTAGTGTTCATTATTTTTCACTCTTTGTTTTTTTATTACCCTATTTTAAACCCTAAATTTGCATCAACAATATTAGCCTGTTTTTTTCCTATGCTGATTTGATTTTTGGTCCCAATTATGATGTATGCACATATTATAGTTTTGGACTCATAATTAAACATAGCTTTATGCTTTATACACAAATATATCCTTCATTTTCAGCGGCCTGCTAATGTTACTCTGTTTTATGTGGGTTAGTATGAGCATGCGAGTACACATATTTATGTCAATACCTGGATTTCTATTTCCAGCATCACTTCAAGTAATGAATCACTTCAAGTATGTGACGGTAAAAGTTTGTATGCATCCTTCAAATTTCAGTTGATGCTAGTTACTTGGGTGGGTGATTAGCTTCAGCGATCAATATCTTAAATCTTTGTAAACTTAAATGGGTTGAGCTTGGTTGCCCCTGAATGTCTACTTGGGTACCAAGCCTAGTCACCAATGTATAATTGTTTTGAAATATGCTTGAATGTGTTTATTCTGTTCACCACATGCCCATGAATGTCTAATTGGGCACTCAATTTCATTATTGGCCAAAATGGAGTAAGTTTTTGGGTTGAACGTTTTTGTTACCAAAATACTCAAAAGTGTAATTTGAAGACTTAAAAAGTACACAAATTATTTGAAATAGGAGAGTAGAACAGCCACGAAACTTATCCAGTACGATGGGGTTAGAAGAGAAAACAAATATATATGGTGGGAGTTGGATATTATAGTTACACCAACATTTTTATCATTCCTGTTAAAATGAGCAGATCTTCTAGTGACCTTGCTGCATTAAATGAGCAGATCTTCACACAAGTTATGGGACCAGAGCGACCTGGTTGCGTTTGGACGTTTGGATTAGGACCGTCGCCCACTGATGTTTTTGGAGGTAGACATAGGCAGTCACAAGAGCAGAATCGTATTTTTCAAACCCAAGTTCAAGAACAAGTTGAAGAGCAACTTCAACGTTATCAAATGCAGTTAGAGTTGAAGATGAATGATGTAATGGAGAAACAAATTCAAGCTATACGCACAGATTTTCAGTCACGAATTGAGTTTTTGAAATCTCAATTGCAAGCTGTGGGTGTGCCTGTTGTACCAGCTGTTGCACCTTCAAATCCATTACATAGGCAGCAGGTATTTTAACTATAACTATTTATACTAGTTATTACTTTAAATTGCCTTGAGCTACTATACAACTTAAGCCTCTTACTGAATGATAGGTTGTGGATTCACTTAGTAGTCATCCCACTGTTCAACCAATGCCACATCAATAACAATCTCATACATTTTCATCCAAAGAGGTAAGAAATCAAAGCCATTTTGACAATACAAGACCTTATTAATTAAAATACTTATTCTTGTTAAATGTAGGTTCATCTTTCAAGAAAGAGAATAAGAAGAACTAACAAGGTAAAAGTACCTACATCGCTAGTTTTTAATTTCTCAACTTTCGAAATCTATTAAGACATGATGTGATTTGGTGTTAAATTTTTAAAAGATTATGAGATGTTATCTTCAATGCTAAATTAAAACGTTTATGTGCATGTCAAAAGTTTATGTTCACCTTTATAATGCCAAGCCTTTTTCTTACTAATATGCTATATGAGCCTAAGCCTTGTATAGGAAAACCTTATCTCTCAAATCTATCACAACTACTAGAATTTTGGCGCTAGTATTCCCTGATTGGTTTGTACTACTTCAATTGTATTATGTTAATCTGAAATCTGAATTTGATTACTTTTTAAATACACATAAGGGACTCTTTTTTTACGTGTCTTCTTCTTCCTTTTGACCAGCCTCTCTATGTGCCATTCTAGTGGTTCTCTATGTGTTTTATTGATAACTCTTGTAAGTAAAACTTTTACCAATGCCTTGTTACTTTTGCATTCTTTACCATTATTGATAGTTACCTACTATTGGTACTGTATTTGATGGAAGTGCAAGCAATAGCAATAATGTATATATTTTTCACATGATGAAAGTTATTTGTGTAAAAGGAAATCAAGGTGTAGTCATGGCTTTTCTTTAATTCTTTTTCTTGTTTTTTTTCCCTTCATTGTTTTAATCTAAGGTGTTGAGAGAAGCAATATGTACTTAGGATCCTTGATATGAACAAAAATGTGTGCTTATGAGTTGAACATCTTAGCCTTCTTTATGAACAATAAAATGGTGGTTTCTAGATTTTCCCCTCTAGTTATTTTTGAAATGCCAAATTTAGGCCTCATTTGGCAAGTGGATTTTTTAGCCAAAAAGCCAAAAAGTCACTAAAAAAACCAAAAAACCAACAACCCATACCAAAAAGTCAAAAATTCCATTTTCTCTCTACTTTTTGCACATCTTTTCGTAAAAAGTCAAAAAGCCATTCCAAACATACTAATTTTTTTTACATCACATTTTAGCCAAAAAGCCAAAAAGTTACTAAAAAAGCCTGTTTCCAAACAAGGCCTTAGTACATACTGTGACTAACTTTTTATCGACATCATTAAGAATCAAGATGGAGCTATATTGGGTGTAGTTTGGCTGTTTAAACCATTTTGTTTTGTATCCCCCAGCCTCCTCTCACCTTCAGTTAGGTAAGTATCTTTTAATAGAACTCCCTATCAGACCCCTTCTAGTTATGGATTTTGTGACAACATCTTTTCATGTATTTCATGCATATAAAGCAATAATGTTCATTATTTCTGACATTGTTTGTCATGTTGTCTAAACCTTATAGTACTGTGAGGGATGCCAGTTTCTATCTGATTTGCGATCTATTTGAAAATGAGTTGGGTTTATGTTCATCCTCCGAACTATATGGCCATGTATACTTTTTAAGCAACTCTTGCTTGAGACAACTAAGCACTAGGAATCGGTGCCGTTAGTCTAAGCTAAAATAGAGTCTCTGGCTATGTTTATATAGCTAAAATGCGAGTTGCAGGCTTGCTCACTTGGAGTGGGGGGTTCCACATGAGCCACAACTAATAATAAAAAAGGGTCACAGCGAGTTTAGTCTATAGTGACAGAACGTTTATTTCTATTTTAAAAAGGAACCATTAACTACTAAAACTCTTATGTATTTTAATCTTTATGCTCTGACCTCTTACCAATTTAGATCCTTTGAATAATCTTGCTAGTTTTGGTGAAAAGTGAGTTGGGCTTGGGATGACTTTGAACATTATGGTTGCTATATATGTTTGTGAAGCTCAGTGGTTGTTTCGTCGTATAGTTTGGGTGAGAAAGGTACATCGACTCTTTGATTATGTAGAGATAATTTGTATGACGAGACTCTTGTTGGTTGGGAACCACATAACTCTTTTTTCATTCTTGCTTTTTTTTTTCTTCAAGTATGTACCTTGCATCCTTCATCCCTATGTACTCCTTTTTCTTTTTTTTTTTCTTAAGCAAATTCTTACTGTCAAAAGGCCAAAATTCCTAAGAATTTTGCTACTTCCGTACCGTTTGGTTCATGTGACCTCAACAACATTAATGCATGATTAAATGTTTCTATATAGTTGTATTGTATTACAACCAGTGTTTTGAGTAGATAATACGACATTTTGTTCCCTTCTACACCTGTGTATGTGTGTGTGTGTGTTAGTTATTTCATTTAAATTTGGTATTCATGTATGGAGCTTGGATAACTTTACTGCTTGCCACATACAGCAAACAAAAATCCTAATATAAACACAGGCAGATGGAAAGGTTTCCCTATTATAAAAAATATGTGATTAGCATATTTCTTTCTTTTCCCTCCCTGCTGTGATGTTGATTGCTTAATTTTGATGTAGCATAGTCGCTCAGTTATTACAGGCTTATCACTGGGAGTTAGAGTAGGACTTTTTGATAAACAAGTTTAGTCCACAGAACCTACCCGTAACTGTCCCATTTTATTATGCTATACAATTTATTATGTATATTGTATAGCATCATGATCGTGTGCTTACACAATCTCGAAGTCCCAATGTTTGTGCACTTGCAGGTATTGAAAGAAGACTTGGTTTTTGTAGTGACTTCCAAAAGATTAACACTAGATAAATGCCATCTACCTATGGGAATCAGATTATTCGTCTCAGCTACTTGCGCAAGGCCTCTGAATCATTGAAGAGAGTTGCAGCATCGGTTTTGGCAACTCATGACTGAATTGAAGAGTGCGCATCAGATCTCATTTTATTTTTCCAATGATCTTTCAGACATTTCTGTGATTGCATCAATAGAAAAACCTGGGAATTTTTGTTTCTTGGTAGATGCTTTTATAGTACTTGTATGTATAATTAGTTTGAATTGCATCTTTTGTGCTGATCGGTTTTATAATAACTTCCAACTTACCATCAGGCATTAGTTTAACTTTATTTCATCTTGGAATCGAAATATTTTGGCATATTGAGAAGCATGAATTGATCAAGTATTATGTTTGCCTAAATTTAGTCAATATATTGAATATTTTTCAGTTTTATTACAGGTATTTTTTTCAGTTAAATCTCACAAAATTAGCATAATTTCAAAAAATAAAAATAAAATGAAGCTATAACGGCGTTTTCAAATGCCACTATAGTATAGTGCTAACGGTTATATTTTTAAAATAGAAAAGAGCTATCACGACGTTTTTAAAACGTCGCTAAATATGGCATGATGTCATTGTACCATTATGAAATACATTTACTAATATAGCGATGCTTTTAAAGTGTCATAAGGCTACAGCGACGACCGCATCTTTGGTATTTGGCACTAAACATCACAAAAAGAATTAGCGGCGTTTTTAATAGTTATAGCAGCGTTTTTTAAACGTCTCTAAAAGCCTAATTTCCAGCAATGCTTGTGGTTTTATAGCTATACCTTAGGGTGTGGTAACGGGAAAGTTAAGGTTTTGAGTTGATGGAGCAGAAACTAATATCTTACAATCTTAAAGATAAGAATTTCTATTAATGGCTTACTAAGAAAATGCGAAGAAGTAATTTAATGCAAAAATGACTACAAACCCATGCGCGACTTGGGTGACGTCCCACTTACCTTGAATTAATTCAATCCATACTTAGTACAAACCCAAAAATATCTTTTCATATATAATTATTATAATCAATACAGATTATTACATATATGATCTCATATACTGATTATGCAAATGCTAGTTGATGCAAAATGTTCTGATAAAAATTGATTGCGTTATTTAGATGTGCAATTCATCCCAGATGTGATTATTAGTAGTAAATACTATACAAAATTTTTTTAATCATAATAATATTTGTATTTTTTTTGTTATATATAATTTTTCTTCTAATTTTAATACCAATATATAGATATATATTTTTTATCTTTGTACAAATTTTCATATATTTATAAGGCAATTATGATATCAAGATTCGATTCTAGTTGACCCGATAACTAAACAAGTGACTCTTGGTTCTATCTCTTTTTAAGTTTGATTAACGATCCAAGTTTTAGAACATTACCCAATTTGTTTTATAATTTTTATTTTTTTGACAACTACATGAGGACTTGGATTTTAGCCCAGGTGGTCACTCAGGTGGATGTAAATGTTGCCCACTGTTTATACTCTGATTTTTGGGCTGTTTTGCTATTTTATTGTTGGTCTGTCCTGATTGGATCCTCTCCAACTTGGCGTTGTGCTGTCACATAATTTGGTTTGTATCTCGGTGTCAGTATAATTAGAATGATTTTACTGCTTATGATGCCTTTTACACTCGTCCTCTCTTTGTTGATATTTATCTTTGGATCTTTTATTTCAATTTTCATAAATAAGATTTTTATTTTGCTGTTCAAAAAAAAAAAAAAAAACCTAGTTGCTGACATATCGGACTGGTTTGGCTTTAGGATGGACTTAGGACTAACAATTGTGCTAGAGACCCCTATACATACATGACCCCTACAATCCCTACTTTCATCCCAACCACTCGAACCCACTCATACATTAGTAGACCCCCCCACACATATCAAGGACCAAAATCAAATAAGGAGTCATAAAATCTCTAAAAAAAAGAGTCCTAAACATTTCTCTTTGAATTGGTTATTAAAGTTGTGGAAAATTTAGAAATAGAACTAGATCATTGAAGTTATATATGTAATTGAGTCATATGGTTTGTTTTAGATTATTATATTCCAAAAAATATCAATAATCAATCAACAGAAGATCAATTAATTGCAACAAAACATAGCATCAACTTGAATTAATTGATTGCAACAAAAATAGTAGTGATATGAATCTATGATAATATTATATATCAAAAAAATAAATTTAAATAAAAATATTCACGTGACCTTAAAAAAATGTTGGTTTATAGTAGTGAGAGACCCCCACAAATTTAAAACAACAGTTGGTTGGCCCAATTCTAAGGTTTTACTCCCCCTCTGAACAGTCAACACCTCAATGCCTTTTACTTAACCTTCTAAAATAATAATAAAAAATTGAAAAAATTAGTTCAGTTCAATGTGATTTTTCTGAACTTCAACATAATCTTGAAAAGATGGTTATTATTGATACGTTTGGACAAAACAAAATTTTGTTAGTGGCACAGCTAAAGGACTATGCAGTTTCTTATATCCTATACACAATATGTATAGGCATAAAAAAATAAAAAATAAAAAATAAAAACTATTAATCAAAGAAATTCTCATGAATTTTAAAAATATCCAAAAATATGAAATTTTACATAATTTTATTTATTGATCATCAAAATTATTTTCATTATGAAGGTAGGAGATATTAAGCAATTACCAAGCAAAAATAAAATAAAATTAGAATAAATAAAATGGTTTTGATTGTGAATGTTATGAGTTTTAACAGAAAATTGTAGTATAAAAAAAATTTAAAGTTATCGAGAAAAAGTTAAAAAGAGTCCCAATTAGATTTTTCACTTTGCACCTTAAACAAGCTTGCCGCCTCTTGAGTTGCAAAGGCACTAACACATCTCACCACCATATTTAAGGTTATAATTTTAAGTTTCTTGTTTATTTGGATTTCCTATATCCTACAATAATTATAATTTCTTGCTTTTCAATAATTATTTTTATTTTCTAATATTTTATTTTACTTTTTAATCCTAGTTGAGTTTTTTTATTTATATATATATATATAATTCTGTTACAAATTCCACTCTTCACGCTAGCCTTGCTCAGTTCCTAATCATGATATAAAGAGTTCATGCTAGTCAATATGACAATATTAATGACAGACGTCCATTGTTACCAGTCTCAAAATTACGAACCAAATCTATTTTATATAGAGGAAGGAATAGATAATAATCTTGATCTACTTAGAGATTTTGTGATAAAAAACTGAAAAAAAGATCGTGTCAAAAAATTTATGAAAATCAAATGAATGATTTTGTGAACAACAAAACATGGTTAAGTCACCGTTTACATCAATTATTATTTCAGATTGTGGATTGAAATATAACTCATTTATGTATTTATTTATTTATTACGAAGAATCAAATATTGAGGACTTCATGGACGTTGATAACAAAGAAGAGATTGGAATTCCATCAAAAGATGGAGGTGGTGGATCAAAATAATGATGCACTATTGGTCAGTGGGACCACTATCTATGGGGCGAGGTGTTCACACAATGAAAGGGTTTCAAGCAAAAGAGGCTCTTTCCATGGGCCCACCCATCGTCATAACAATATTTTTAAGGAGTAGTTTGCCTTTGACTTGAAACTAGAAAGAGAAGCTAAGCGGCCTAATATTGCTGCTTGGCTCTCAGTCCGTGAGTCTCCGCTTGTCACGTGGTCTAATTTTTAAATAAAACTTATCTCTATTAATTTGGTAAGAATTTTTTTTATATATGTTATAATTAAAATAAAATAAAATAAAAATTTAAAGAATTTTAATGGGCCTGTTCTCTCTACCTACCCTCTCTCCTGCACCTTTTAAATTTTTAACAAGAGCACTCCACATATTCAACAATATAGGGAGAGAAAGTAGTCAGAGAAATAGAAAAAATGTTAACGATTCAGCACCGCACTCGCAAGTTGTAGAGGTGAGTTGTAAACCTTTTAGTTCCATCTTATCAAGCCGAGTTTTAAATTGTTCAAATTTGACTTGAAAACTTAATTAACTTAAAATTATGTTTAAATTTGAATTGTTTACATAATGAATCAATTTCGAACGAGTTTTTAATGAATTGAACATGAGTCAAAGTTCGAATAACTTAATTCGGTTAACACTCTTACAAAAAAATCATATTAATCTTATGACTTGCCATTCTTATGGGACACAACATAAATTTCTTCTCAAAACTAATATAATTTAACGGATGTAACATCTGCATAATTTTTATTAAATTGTATAATGACTAGTTGATGTTTTACGGTGATTGTAGTTAAAAAAATTAAACAAAAAATAATAATACCAATGACAACACATAATGGTCATCATTCCATTTTTGTTTTCTTGATGTGCACGTTTTAGAATTGGCAATCTACGGGAGCATAAATAAATGAACACTCGGACTAGATTAAATTATATCTCCGACTGCGATAATAAGTCAAGAGGGAATCTTTTGCGATGAAATATTTTGCAACATCGTGATTTACATTTGCAAAGTATTCTACAGATCGAGGATAATGGTCGACTAAGGTGGCACATATTAATTACGGAAGTGACCGCGTGTTTGCTCTATAAACAAATTTTTTTTTATATTGAATATGACTAGATTTAAGTTTTCTATTATTTATTATTATTATTGTTATTATTATAATGATTATGTAAGAAAATTTTAAAAATTAAAAGAAGTTAATTAAAGTTTTGAAAATTCAAGTGATGAAGGATAAGTGATAATATAAGACGGTGGAAGTTGTATGGGTAGTTAGATGAGGGTTAATAGAAGCTTTTTCCTACATTTATTTATATTGCCACTCTATTGTAAAGAGCACCAACAAATCAATACATGACTTGATTTTTATTTATTTTCTATCCTAGGAGTAGATCTAATCTACATAAGAATAGTTCAAATTTAGATATGAGTAGTCTTTATGTACTTTACTTGTAATTTGATTATTTATTCTGAGAGGGTAATTTATATCTAAATTAGGCCGAGCTAAGGAGGTGACTTCCTGGGAAATTGGGCCGCGTAATGTACCGAGGTAAGGATAGATTTACTTCGGTCCAAGAACTAAACGAATATGGGCCGCGGTAGAAAAGACTAGCAAGTGGGCCGCGGTCCAAGTGTTAGTTCGGTCCAAGTGTGGAAGCTACCTTTTCAAGTGTTACCTCGGTCCAAACGTGATTATAAGTTACCAATCGAAGTAGAGATAGTTACCTCGGCCATGGCACTCGGAGCCGAGGTAATGGCTTCTCTTGGTGGGCTTCGCTCTGGATAGCGCGGTAGAAGCTTACTCCGGTTAGCTCGGTTCAAGAGAGGCTTGGAGTTAGACCGGTCTAAAGATGCTTGGGAGTTAGACCGGTCTTAGAGTTAGACCGGTTAGAAGATGTTAGTTTGGTCTAACCATGCCATGGGTTGTACAAGAGAAGCCGAAGTAAGAGTAGTAGAAGGAAGAGCCGAATTGAGCGTGGTTCGGCCTATTCTGCGGCTAAGCATAGTCATGTTTACTTCAGTCATATTGGAGTCCGGCGAGCTAATGTTACTTCGGTTGTATGGCATCTTAACGAAGTAAAACCATCTCACTTGGTTTAAGCAGTGAGGGGGGTGTTGAGGGATAAGCATGATCTTTCAGGAGTATGAATCCTAGAAGGACTCTACCTGGAGGAGTAAGAGTCCTACTAGGATTGTGCCATTCGAAACTTATAAAAGCTTACAAATATCACCTTTGGAGAGGTAACACAATTTTATTTTCTGAATACACAGAGCTTCTGTCTACTTGTCAAGCTTACTGACTTAGGCATCGGAGAGGTTTCCGGCACACACCCGCCGGCTAGCTCACGTTTGTGTTTTCAGGTGATAAAGCGACGTCGTACGGAGGAGCGCAGACTTGATCAACAGGATTATACGAGAATGTTTATTTCTTTCCCGTACAATTGGCGCCGTCTGTGGGAATTCAGACAAGAACAAAACCTCTTGATCAAACTTTTCCTCTTAAAGAATCAATGGCGCACAATGAAGAGTTGCCACAGTCCGCCATCGACGGACTAACACCAGAGGGAGGTGCGAGGCGCGAAGGTTTACCCTTGATCCCTCCCATGGCAGACTTGGACCCAAGACAGAATCCCAGGAAGGATACAAGGGGGAGAAGACGGATGAACAGCCCCCATCACTCTCGTTCACGGAGCCCAGAGAAACAAAGGCGGAGGATTGACCCTCAAGCCTTAGAGGATCGCGTCAAGGAGCAAGACGAATTGATATGACGGATGGCGGCGGATATGGAATCTCTAAAGCGTCAGATGAAGGGAAAAGAAGTGGCGACAGGAGAGGGGCGCACAGACAAGACGCCCCCTCGTCACTCGGAAGGTCGTGGTAGGAACACCACACCCTTGCAAGCAGAGAGTAAAAGCCTCAGGACAGGCGATACTCAATCCAGGTCTTCCAGAACTCGTCACTCCAGGTCTGAGAGGGCGAGATCTGAGAGGTCCTATACGGAAGGGAGCACTTATTGGCCTTCACATACGCACCAAACAAGATCCAGACAGACGGAGTTGCCTAGATCGTCCGACTTGCGGACTGTGCTTGAAGAAAGGGCACGATGGAAGGAGGATACCAGGGCGCGCGAACTACGCAGAGTTTTAGCCCGTCAACGGTTGGCCCCTCGATCGCATGGAAGCATCGAGGTAGGAATGCCGATACCACGCCCTGCTTACGAAGAAACGGACAAAGCGTTAGTAAGGTTGCAAACATCACCGTTCGTTCCGGCAATAGAGAACGCACCATTACCTTCAGGCTTCCACCAGCCTAAATTCACTATGTACAAAGGGAAGACGGACCCTTACATGCACTTGAGCCACTTTCGCCAGGTTATGGCGGTATACCGGCAGAATGAGGCTTTGATGTGTATTTTGTTCCCATCTAGCCTTGGCGACCTAGGCTTAACCTGGTTCGAAAGGCTACCAGAAGGCAGCATAACTTCCTGGGCGCAATTGGCAGAGGCGTTCGTTACAAGGTTTAGAACGAACACCAAAACACCAATGGAGATCGATCAGCTACTCTCCATCAACATGGGCGACGAAGAGACGTTGAGATCCTACAATGGAAGATATTGGGAAACTTTCAACCAGATAGGAGATTGCCCCACAAGTCTCACCATCGCACAATACAAAAGAGGTCTTCCAGTCGGAAACAGGTTGAGGGACTCAATTACCATGACGCCACCCCTTACGATAGAAGCCTTGATGGAGAGAGTACACCAACATATTCGCGTGGAGGAAGATAGCACCCGCGCTAAAGTAAAATCTGGCACAACCGCAATACCAGATAAAAAGACTTCGGCAAAAGTCAACACGGTAGAACGTCCAAGCAGAAACGGGCAAGGCAGGCGGGACAACGGAGAGGACCAAGGCAAAAGAAGGTTGAGAGTCCACACTGCCATTACCACGGTGTTCAAAAAACCAATCTACCGAATTCTCAGCGAGATATGCGATGAACCTTTCGTCCGATGGCCTGCTAAGTTGGGAGAAGCGCAAAAAGACTATGACAAGAGTTCGCGGTGCACCTTCCATGATGAAAAGGGGCACCGCACTGAAAATTGCACGCCATTGAAGCAGCATTTGGAGGAGTTAGTGGTAGCTGGGCACTTGGACCAATACATAAAAGGAAGAACTTGAGAGCAAGGAGCTGTCCGCAGATATTAGCAAGGCAGCTGAACAGAAGACAGTGGAAGACTTGGTACAGGAAATGATAGATGTAAAGAACCCAGAGAAGGCAAGCTAGGGCCCAATAGGGAAGGACCATACAAAGTGGTTGGTTTAGCTGAAAAAAGGGGCATATCACTTGGAGGATGGAGCCAACAAGGCTATCCCCAGACCATAGAACACTGCCAATCTCGAGTTATCTGTTCGATAGGGTACTTGTAATTTACATTCTCCTCAATAAAACAAGTAGTTCCCTTTTTCAGCATAGATTATTTTCTTCTGTAAAAGTTGTTTTAGTGAGCTAGGGGCATTGAAAGCAGAGTTGGCTGTAAAAACCAAACACTTACCTCTCCTGAGCCGAGATCAGGATCTAGTCTAAAAGTGGTTGGCAGGTTTGACCAACAAAACTCTTTTGCACCCTTTAGCCGAGGTAAGGACCAAGGCTAAAGGTGGTTGGCAGGTTTGACCAACAAAACTCTTTTGCACCCTTTAGCCGAGGTAAGGACCTAGGCTAAAGGTGGTTGGCAGGTTTGACCAACACAACTCTTTCGCACCCTTTAAGCCGAGGTAAGGACCTAGGCTAAAGGTGGTTGGCAGGTTTGACCAACAAAACTCTTTTGCACCCTTTAGGCCGAGGTAAGGACCTAGGCTAAAGGTGGTTGGCAGGTTTGACCAACACAACTCTTTCGCACCCTTTAAGCCGAGGTAAGGACCTAGGCTAAAGGTGGTTGGCAGGTTTGACCAACAAAACTTTTTTACACCCTTTAGTCGAGATAAGGATCTAGGCTAAAGATGCTTGGCAAGAAAAACCAATACTTGGTACTCTTCAGCCGAGATAACGATCAAGGAGTGGTTGGCAGGTATGACAAGACAGATTGCAAGGTTAAGACTGAGATGAGTATCTCGGCCAGAGAATGTCATACTTCATTCAAAACATAAGTGGAAAATAAATGCAAGCATGGAGCAAGCCGAACAAGCAGTTGAGAGAACTGAAGATTTCATTCCAAAAGTGCATTACAAAAGGAGGGGCCGTAGCCCGGTTACAAACTCCTTTGGTAAACAGAAGAAAAATCATGCAAAGAGGTCATTTAAATCGGCGTCCAAATCAACCCTGGCTTCACCTAAAGGTAGCTCGGTTGTGGCAAGTACACTTTGGTTGAGCTCGATCGAAGGCACCGCATCTGACACAGCAGGCAAAGGTGGGATGGAGACCATAGGAGTTGGAGAGTTGGACTGGCGACCGAGCTGGGCGTTATTGTCAGGCTCTTGGGATGCATCCTCTTCCTCAGTATTGAAGAAATTTTTGCTGAATGGCATTTGCATACTCTACCATGGACCTCGGTATAAAATATGGAGGAGGGTTTAGAAAGACCTCGGTCTCTTGGCTATGACCGAGTTGCGCCACAGCTGCTTTCCACCCACACTTGAAGAAGAGGTCTTTGGCAGCCTCACATTGTAGGATATAGCTTGCGCAGTATCTCGGTTGAGCATGCGAAGGTGTGCCTGGCCAACCTAGTCAGTTTGCAAAGTAAAAAGGAAAAGTATTAAGCACAGATCGTTGGACCGTGCTAAAAGAAGCAAAGGTGAAATAAATGGAGTCCTCGCTCGGCTAAGAGGAACGAAGGATTCGTAGCCCGGTTGAAGCTTATTGTGCAGCATTCTTAGTTCAGTTTTGACCAAGTCAGGGAGATGGTTTAGCCCAGTACAAGGCCACAGTTTAGCTCGGTTGAGATGCTAAAGTTTAGCTCAGCTGGAAACAAGTAATCCCAAATCATGCATGGCAGATGGAATTAAGAGGCAATTGAGAGGGTAATTTATATCTAAATTGGGCCGAGCTAAGGAGGTGACTTCCTGGGAAATTGGGCCGCGTAATGGACCGAGCTAAGGATAGATTTACTTCGGTCCAAGAACTAAACGAATATGGGCCGCGGTAGAAAAGACTAGCAAGTGGGCCGCGGTCCAAGTGTTAGTTCGGTCCAAGTATGGAAGCTACCTTTTCAAGTGTTACCTCGGTCCAAACGTGATTATAAGTTACCAATCGAAGTAGAGATAGTTACCTCGGCCATGGCACTCGGAGCCGAGGTAATGGCTTCTCTTGGTGGGCTTCGCTCTGGATAGCGCGGTAGAAGCTTACTCCGGTTAGCTCGGTTCAAGAGAGGCTTGGAGTTAGACCGGTCCGAGGGAAGGTTGAAGTTAGACCGGTCTAAAGATGCTTGGGAGTTAGACCGGTCTTAGAGTTAGACCGGTTAGAAGATGTTAGTTCGGTCTAACCATGCCATTGGTTGTACAAGAGAAGCCGAAGTAAGAGTAGTAGAAGGAAGAGCCGAATTGAGGGTGGTTCGGCCTATTCTGCGGCTAAGCATAGTCATGTTTACTTCGGTCATATTGGAGTCCGGCGAGCTAATGTTACTTCGGTTGTATGGCATCTTAACGAAGTAAAACCATCTCACTTGGTTTAAGCAGTGAGGGGGGTGTTGAGGGATAAACATGATCTTTCAGGAGTATGAATCCTAGAAGGACTCTACCTGGAGGAGTAAGAGTCCTACTAGGATTGTGCCATTCGAAACCTATAAAAGCTTACAAATATCACCTTTGGAGAGGTAACACAACTTTGTTTTCTGAATGCACAGAGCTTCTGTCTACTTGTCAAGCTTACTGACTTAGGCATCGGAGAGGTTTTCGGCACACACCCGCCGGCTAGCTCACGTTTGTGTTTTCAGGTGATAAAGCGACGTCGTACGGAGGAGCGCAGACTTGATCAACAGGATTATACGAGAAGGTTTATTTCTTTCCCGTACATATTCAATCATTTATATCATCATCTTTTTCTTCTCACTTTCTTTTTTCTTGTTTGTATTGCTACTATTTTTACTCAGGAAGTCCTTGAAACTTTCAGGGTATAAAATCTCAACACCATTGCTTGATCATTGTGTTGTTTGGTGAGATTTTGGTTAAGGTTCTATCGATCTAAACCTAACAAAAATTTTACTAACAAATTTTGGTATATCCGGTGAGACATCGTCTTAACTTGGAAGGAAAAAAATGATACAAACAAAATATCAAGAAATTTTGTCATCAAAGTGGCATGTTTACATTTTGTGCACCCATGGATGTAAACCACCAATGGAGTGGCAATATTCCAATGGGTATGAATTATTATTGAAATATCTTATCTTTCATATATAATGATTGTTAATATAATGGCAATGATTCTGCTGCCTATTACCAACATAATGGCACGACAAATACAATGGAAAGAACTATTCGACATTGTGAGAATGAAATTTATTGTTATAAGAGTGAAATTTTAACCCTACAAAAAACAATTAATTCTCTTAATTGACAAAAAATTTAAATTATTTTATTACCACCATATTATTTGATGTAAAAAGATATAAATTACTTTGATAAAAACATTAATCAACTTGTTGTTAAGTTTATCAAGTTGATGGAGAAATTCAGCATTAGAATAAAAAATTAGAAAGTCTTAAAAAACACAAATTTTATGATTGTTAAGAAGTATTTTCAAGCAAAACTTTCTATCAACAAAAATTATGACTAAAGAAAAATTAAATTCTAAAAATGACATACCTAAAAGTAATTTTTCAAGCTATTAATTAAAAAGAAGACCAATCTCTTTTACTAAAAAAAGATATTAAACATTTTAATGTTGAAAATCCAATTGGTGCCGCCATCGTCAAAACAATATATTTTTTAAGGGGAAAGTTTGCCTTTGACTTTGAAACAAAGGATAATGCTGTCAACGGTGTGAGCCACGAAAATTGGTTCCCCACCCCTAGGTTTGTATAATTCTTCTATTACCCTTTAAATTTATGAATAATTTTAAGATAGTCCTCTTAAGTTTTTATTTATTCTTCATTTTATAAATAGTTTTTACAATATTTATGACATAATGCTCAACTATTTTACATATTCTATTGATTTTATATATTTGTTGTTTTTTGTTATCAAAATCAGACAAATATACTTTATTTGTTTATTTATATAAATTATATTAACTAATAAAATATTTTAAATGTCAATCTAATAAATTTTACACTAAAATCCTCATTATATAGCTCAAAAATTGTACGCAATAATTGAGATAAATATGAAGAAATCATTTATAGGAATGTATTGATTTCTTTTGCTAATTATTTTTTTTCATAACGGTTATATAAAAAATTATTATTTTCAAGAAGCTAACTTTATTTATTTTTCTACACTTACCTTTGCCCCCTAAAATAAATTTTCATTAATCTCAAGTATAAGATAGATACACATAAGTACTATCTATCTTGTACTTGGCGTGGGAACATAGTTTTTGGGTTGTCTATATGGAAAAGGTTCTTAGCCGAAGTGTCACGTGGATGGACCAAGTTGCCGAGATATGATGTGATCGTATCTAAATCCGAGATATTTGGATAGAGGATAAGAGTCCCAGATAAGTTAAGATACTTAGTTTGGATAAAGATGAGACTCTTTAATGGGATCATTCTTATCTAACTAAGAGTTCAAAATAAATATTGTGCTTGAGTCTTATGAAGTGAGACTTCTAAGGAACAAGGGTATTGATTATTATAAAAGTAAGGAACCTCCATGGGTCTAAGGTATACTTTTACTTGTGCATTGATTAATTGAGTTGATATCTTTGAGAGATAAGTGGCTGACTTGATCGTCGGAGTGTCCCCAGGTGGACGAGCCACCGTGGTATTCTTATCTTCTCGTGTGCAAGTGTTTGGTTTAATCTATTTTGCCGCGTGCTCTCCAATTAAGTTTCCTGTTTTGTTGTGAGGTCAAAAATCAACACCTATAATTTGGCGCTGTCTGTGGGAACTTAGTAAGGATAGATGGTCAACGTTGGACAAGAACTGAGAATCAAGGACGATATACATAGTGAGAAAGAGGAGTACGTAGATCCAAACGTTGGAGGAGCAAATAATGAAGACGAAGTGGAAGAAGCAAACCCTGAAGCAAAAAATGTCTCCAGGGGCCGTAATGGTCCATGGAAGGGCAACTGAGGAGAATATTACAACGAGAGCGATTTCTAGGTTTGGAAGGATCGGTGCTTGAGAATTAACGACGAGCTGAAGGACTTGGCAAACAAATTGACGGATTTGTAAATCGTGGTGAACTTCATGATGCAACTTGCTTTGCCGTTGTTGGGAACACCAACGCCAGTAATAAATGCTGGCGCCCAGCAGGAAGGACAGGCTACGGTGCCAACTGTTCTGTAGCATGAGAAGAGACCTAGAAACTCGCATCCTAGGCGGACAGAATCATGGCAGGAAGAGTTTCAGAGAACCTCGAGGACTAGAGGAACCCAGATCAGGGGATCTTGACAAATCAATGAGTAGGGCCTCTGCTTTGACAACGTAATAGACACAGAGAAGTGCAAAAGGATGCATTCTAATACAGGAAGCAGTGCGCTGAAGAGATTGAAAACGACAGATAGCCTAGCTCCCGGACGGACGAAATAAGACTTGCGAGAGTACCTCCAAAGGAAGTGGCAGGGCACCGAGGTCACGTCCATCGCCCAACCAAGAACACCTTTCTCGGTAGAGTGCATTCGAGGCACTAAAGAGATTTAGTATGCCGAGGTTTTAGATCTACAATGGTAAATCAGACCCGAAGTTTCATGTTGATTTATATTTGAATGCAATGTCTCTATGGAGTGGAAATGAGCAATTGTTATGCAAGGTGTTCCCTTTGACATTTGGAAAAATAGCGTTAGATTTGTTTCTTAAGTTACCGAAGCGATGTATCAAGAATTGGGAAGCCTAACCGAGAAGTTTGTGGCCAGGTTCATTACAAACAGATTGCAACCATTGGGGGTTGATTCCTTATTGGCTTTGAAGATTGACAATGGTGAAAGCCATAGGGCTTATGCCAAGAGGTACTACAACGTTTACAATCGGATCTTGCTTGTAACTAGGAACTTGCAGTTGCGTTTTTCAAAAGGCTTGGAAAATGATTGCCACTTCAGCAATCCCTTGCAAAAACCCTCTCGAAAGATATGGAGGACCTCATGGTAAGAATTGAGAAGTACGCAAGGGCAGAAGAGGACAAGAAAGAAAAAAAGGGAATCACTATAAAGTATGAGAAGCGAAACGACTCACCAAAGTGCAGTTGAGGAAATATCGACACCAACAAACTAGAACTAGGATTGAAAACCATGTAGGCCGTGAGTATAGTTTTCAAGATCCCGATTTATAAGATCTTGGAAAGGATCAGGAATCGGGCATCGCAGAAGACACCATGAGAATACATGGGCAGGAACCCTGGAAAGAATTGTGCCTAACATGACAAAAATGGGCACATGACTTAAAGGTGTTAGGCTCTGAAGTAGCATCTAGAGGACCTTGTCAGATAGAGACACCTAAGAGATTTGATAGATGAGGCAAAGATAAGAAAAGAACCAACGAAGTTCGCTAGGCACCAGTAGCAGCACTACTACCCCCAGTGACATAGGCAGATGGACCATAGGTTATCAACGTGATCTAACAAAAGTTCAATGCAAATGAAATCTGAGGAGAAACGTAGAGGGTAAGGCATCTGCAGCATGTCTTTTAAGTCCAACAGAAGAAGCCCCGGATAGAGGGACACCGAGGGTTGATGATCTCGTTCATGAACGAGGACCTCGATATGGTGCAACATCCATACAACGATGCTCTGGTGGTGACCCTAAAAATCAGAGACTGCCAGGTAAGGCATATACTAATTGATCAAGGAACTCCTGTGATATCAATATGTTAGGTGTTACAAGGAGCTCGGATTTCACAAGGATGATTTGGAATAGTCCGACAACCCCATGGTCGGATTTAATGGGACACTGATGTGACCAATAGGAACCACGAATTTGGAGATTCATGTAGGAACAAAGACTATAGCCACAGAGTTTATCGTGATTGACACCCCTTTTCCATAAAACATTATCTTGGGAAGGCCTTGGTTGCACGCTATGAGGGTTGTTCCCTCAACTTTGCACCAACTGCTGTAATTCCCAACCGACTTTGGGATTAAGGAGGTAAGAGGGGACCAAGTGTAGACGAAAAATTGCTCCATAGAAACAATGAAGTACACCTGCAATATTAGAGAAGCAAAGATGGCTGAAATGAAAAATGAAGACCAAGAGGTCTTGTATAATGTCGACAAAGAGCCCAATGACAAGAGCCAAGAGCCTTTGAGAAAGGTCCTGGTACAGGAATGGGACGAAGAGTGATTCTTTCTCCCCAGCTCAGGTTTGCCTAAGGAGGAAGAAAGAAAACTGGAAGCATTTTTTAAGAAAGAACATAGAGGTGTTTGCTTGGACATCGTACGAGATGCCGGGGATCAGCTCGAGGTCACTTACCATAAGCTCAATATGGATAGGTCGACCAAGCCTGTGATCTAGAGAGCCAGCGACCAACCTTGGTCCACGTAGAAGTAGTAGAAGATGAAGTGGATAAATTGTTGAAGGCATAGACAATCTAAGAAGTAAACTGTCCAACTTGGTTGTCCAATACGGTGGTAGTCAAGAAAAAGAACGACCAATGGAGGGTGTGCATGGACTTCACAAGCCTAAATAAGGCCTGCTTGAAGGACTGCTTCCCTTTGTCGATGATAGACCAACTCATGGATGCCACATTGGGACATGGAAGGATGATCTTCCTTGATGCGTGCAGAGGTTATCATTAAATAGCCATGTATGCACCAGATAAAGAGAAGACAACATTCATTACTCCAAAAGGACTCTATTATTATAGAGTGATGCCCTTCGGATTGAAGAATACAGGGGCAACGTACGAAAGGCTAGTGACTAAGAATATAGGGCAGAAGTCGAAGCCAACGAGTGGTAGTCTATTGCGAATCCCAACTCATTGTGAACCAAACGACGATGGAGTATGCGACCCGAGATGAGAGAATGATGGCCTATGTCAAAGAGGTCATCAAGTTGCTAGCACAATTCCAAAGTTATCGGCTTTAACAGGTCTGCTGAGATCACAACAACTATGTGGATGCATTGGCCAACCTTGCCAGTGCCATAAAGTCAGACACGCCGAAAATAATCATAGTTGACTACCTATTAGGCTCAAGCATAAATGGATGCCTTGGTTAAGTTTATCAGAGACGGCCCGTTGCCAAAAGACAAGAATGAGGCACACAAAATCAGACTATGGTCGGCGAGATTTTGCTTGTCTATAGAAAGCCACTTCTACAGAAGGTCCTTTACTGGACCCTTATTGCGATATGTGCATCATTCCCAGGTGGAATTTCCTATATGAGATCCACGAAGGATTTTGTCGAAGCCATGCAGTGGCAAATCTCTTGCCCACAAAGCCATAACACAGGAGTACTGGTGGCCCTACATGCAAAAGGATGTAGAAGCCTATGTCAAGAAGTGCGAGAAGTGTCAAATGTTTGCTCCTTTGAAACACTAGCCAGCTAGAGACCTAAACCTAGTATCCAATTCATGTCTATTTGCCTAATGGGGCATGGATCTGATTGGGCAATTGCCCAAGGCAATTGGACAAAGGAAGTACTTACTAGTAGCCACAGGCTACTTCACGAAGTGGGTGGAGGCAGAATCTTTGGCCAAAATTTGAGATGTAGACATGAGAAATTTCATCTAGAAGAACATCATTACTAGATTGGGATCCCAAGAGCCATTGTAGCAAATAATGGTAGCCAGTTTGAAAGCAAGTTGATCAAAACCTTCTGCGTAAAGTACAAGATCAAGAACTACTACTTAACTCCCAGCTTCCCACAAAGCAATGGCCAAGCCGAGGCCTCTAACAAAGCCATCTTTGATGGAATAAAAAAGTGACTAGAAGCTGCCAAGGACATGTGGGTGGAGGAGTTGTCTAATGTTCTATGGGCATATTGTATTACGCCGAGAAGATCTACTGGAGAATCACCCTTTGCCATGGCTTATGGCACTGAGGCCGTTATGCCACTTGAGATCGAAATTCTTGAGTTAAAACTCAAGGAGTAAAGAATGGAATGAACGAAACATTTTTAGCCCGAGATCTGGATTTGATCAAAGAAATAAGAGAACGCGCAACAATTTAGCTAGGGACATACTAGCAAAAACTTGCCAGAGCATACAATAAAAATGTAAGCCCCAGAGAATTCCAAGTTGGGAACTTCATTTTAAGGAAGGTTATTGGCAACAAAAAAGAACCTAGGGAGGGTAAGCTTGGCCCAAACTAGGAAGGATCGTACAAAATCATCTCGGTTGTCGGCAATGGCACATACTGGCTAGAAAACAGCGATGGCAGGGAATTGCCAAAACCATGGAATACCAGCAATCTGAAGTTCTTTTATCATTAATTATTTTGATTTTTTTTATGTAATCTAGACGATTTTTAGCCAAAGTATTGGTCAATAAAATACTAGTTTGATTTTTGTTCTTTACAAAATGTTGTCATTTAATAATTGTTAGATAAAACGGAAAGTCTAAAGCCGATGTTCTAAAAAGGAACAAGACATTTAACTTAGAATTGACTAGATGGAAAAACTAAGTTAAAGAAATGTTTCAAAGAGAAACAAGGCGAAACTAGCCATGATATGACCAGTTTATACAAAAAGTTGAGATAGGAAGTACTCTCGATGCACTAAGGTTAAGCCTTAAGTATTTTGTTTAGATGAGTTAAACACGATGACCTCGGTCATGGATGTCTAATTCAAACTTAGACAAGATTCAGATGATGTAACCTTAATGTGAACCTTAGTGGTACTTCCATTCACATTAGGGGGCAATGAGCATAGATGAGTTGAGCGAATATGGTACTTGCAAAGATTTTTTAGAAAAATTTCTATGAAGTTGAAACTATCCAAGATGTTATAGTCCGAGATGGTTATATCCGAGATGATACAAGGTTTTATCCCAGATACTACACTTAGAAGATTTTGCAAGAAGTAAAGCACAAAGACAAAGTACACAATGCATATGAAGATAGCATAAAAAAAAAAAAAAAAAAAAAAGTCTAACCCTTAGTCAAAGTGAGTTGGCATTCATGACAATTAAGTTGTTTTAGTACACCAGAAGGCACTTTGGCCTGACAAAAACCCTAACTGAGTGTTCAAGGTGGAAAGAAAAAGTTCAATTAAAACCCTAACTACTAGATGTTGGAGCAATGTTCTCGATCTACTCCACCTTGGCTGTTGGCGGTGTGTCGGCCTTGGTGGACAGTGTAGCAGTCTTTTTAACCTTGGGAAGCTTGATGTATGTACAAGCTTGGAGGCAGAGTTATGGGCAATTTACTGAGGCTTAACTATAGCATTCGAGAAGGGGTACAAAAACCTCATTATTGAAACTGATTCATCCTTTGCCATTGAGTTGCTGAAAGAAGGATTTGTGGTCTCTTCTTCGTTAAGAAGTCTAGTGGAGGATTATAGGTTTCTCATGCAAAGATGTGGATACACCATTCAGCATGTTTTGCGCGAAGGTAATAGAAGTGCTGATGGTCTTTCAAAGCTGGGAGCTAACTAATCTGAACCTCTAGTGGTTATAGAGAAGGTACTTGAAGAAATTAATGGTCAAGTGATTGCGGACATAGTTGGCCAGGGATACCACAGGCACTGAGTTAAGATCCCCAGCTGACTTTGTTACTTCCTTGTTTTTTTTTTTTTTTTTTTACTTTCTATTTCTTCTTTTCTTTCTTTCTTTGTATGTTCCTTTTCCTATGTACCAAAAAAATAAAAAAAATAAAAAATAAATAAAAAGCAGATACACATAAGTATAATATGTCATATTATTTCAAACTACAAAAACTTGATGGTGAGTTTTTTCAAAGGTGATTGAAAAAATGATGTAGATAGAAATTTAAAAATTAAAGTATTTTATTATTTTTTTAGTATTTGATTATGATAATTATTTAAAACCAAAATCTTTATTTTTTTTAAAAAAAAATTATTATTTAAGTTTCATATATCGTTTATTTTTTTTTTTGTCCTGTAAGAATTAAGATTTCTCGCTTTACATTCCTAATATTTTATTTTCACTTTTATTCCTAGTTGTTTTAGAAAATTTCTTTTATTATAAATAATGGTGGTAAATTTTAGGGCAATTGAACTTTTGATTGATAATTTAGAATTGGGTAAATTATGCAAATGGTCCTTTTAGTTCATACTATGTGTCAATTTGGTCCATATTATTTCAATTTGCTCGATTTTGTCTCTTAATCTAATAGATTGTGTCATATTAATCCAATAAATAATGGCTGTTAGGTTTGGTGGATAGAAAGTCATCACATGTTTAAACAATGTGTCAATTTGGTCCTTATATTTTACACGATGTGTCAATTTAGTCTATATTGTTTTACACTACAACAAAATTGACTTTTTATGGCTTGCAATGCATGCCGTAAAAACTCTTTCACGGCATGCACACAAATACTGTTATATGACATGCCGTGGAAAGTTGAGCGTCATTTACGGCATGCAGGTAAAGTTGTAAAAAGTAATAAATTAAACATTAATGACATACTTTGTATGCCGTATATAACTTTTTACGACATTTTTATTATGCCATAAATCATCATACTTTCCATGACATAATTTTGCATGCCGTAGAAGATTATTTTTAATATATCTACGGCATACTTTGTATGCCGTATATAGTATTTTACGACATTTTCTTGCATGTCATAAATCATCACTTTTCACGACATAATTTTGTATGCCGTAGAAGGTCATTTTTAATATATTTATGACATGCCTTGTATGCCGTATATAATCTTCTACGATATTTTCTTACATGCCATAAATCATTACACTTTTCACGGCATAATTTTGCATGCCGTAGAAAGTTATTTTTAATATAATATATATATATATATAGGAACATGACATTGCCTAACCGTATGTAGACAATAGCTTATAAAATGCAACCTGTTACAAACCAAGCAGAAGCAGCAACTATGAAGTAAGTAAAAAAATCTAATATCCATACACCAAACAACCTGCATACTAACTTTTATCCTCAACTTCTATCATATCAAGCTGATAACAACCTCAAACATACAAATCAAAAAAAGTATCCAAATCATAAGATTCACTAATCTCTAAAATACGACTTTAAACATCCAAAAAGTATAACTACAAATTATAAATCAATTAGTCCAATATTTAGTCCAAAAGAATGAATTGACTAGGCCATGCAACTGTACTTCCTATTGCATCTTGAAGATCATACATCTCATGAGTAGAACGAAACAACGGCACGTTGACTGTTACATGGTTCACCCATACTTTCCAACACAAAGGTCCAAGAATTGCATGATGCACCTTTGCCTTGGGATCCCTTGATGCAATTTGGCCTTCTGCAACCACCAAATTTGACCCCTCCCAATGCAACAACTTGCATTTGACATTTGCTAAGCTCGACACACCATTATTTTTATTATTATTTTTAAATATTTTTCAATCACTAGAACTCTTGTACCTAATGTAAATCTTATTCTACTTATATTTATTTGAAAAATGATTGTTTTTTCTTTTATTTTTTCCCTAATTTTTTCAAAGAAAATGATTTTGTCCTCTGGCAGGACACTACAATCAAACAAACTCTGTTGTGAGTCTCACAGCAGTGGGCCTTTCAATTTATTATTATTTTTTTATTTTTCCATTTGCTAGAACTCTAGTACCTAAGTAACTCTCCCAACTCTCCTCATCTACATGTGAATCTTATTCTACTTATGTTTGTTTGGAAAATTAATTTTTTTCCTTCTATCTTTTTCCTAATTTTTTCAAGGAAAATGATTATGTACTCTAGCTATTAGAGGACTGCAATCAAAAAAAGTTTTGTTGTGACCAAATATGCCTCCAACTTCCAAGTAGATAGAGTTATCTGCAAATAGCCACTAGTGTTTCTCGGACGTCTTGCGAACCTAATGCACAATAATTATCTGCAAAACATTACTATCCCTGAAAGTATTGCCTTTCAAGAGACAAAAAAAAAAAAAAAAAACCATAAATAATCTGTTTTTAAAAGCCTAGCTTTGTAATGAATGATATGATTAGGTTGCAACTCACAACATTTGGACCGTTGTAGTTTCTTACAGCTCCATTTATCACACAACCCAGAGTATGCTGCTTCCATAATTTGGATAAAAACATTACCATTTATGCAGTTAATAAACTCTTAAAATATTTAAGTGACCCCTGCCTAGTCAAAATGTAGTAGCATGTCTGGCACTGAAACATTTACAGGAAAGCCATTGACTCTGTAAACTCACATTTTAAAAGGACACACCAATAGAACCTCTAATCAAGGAAAATTCTAATAAGAACATATCAACAAAATATCATAAATTGTTCTCATAATTCGTAGTGATAATTACTAGATAAACTTGTGTCTTCACAAGGATTAAGATCCAAACAAGAAAAATGACTTGCTAAGGCAACTCCAGAAATTTAAATTAACAGCAGTTTCAACAATGGTAGAGAAAAAAATATATTCCACAAGCATTACTCCACCTGATGTCTAGAGTTTAAGGAAACAAGGCAAATCTAAAGGTATTAATTACATTGAATAACAAGATTATGTCAAACAAGTTCAACAAGACCTCACTTAACCGTATTGAACAATTACTACACAATTAAAACTTAAATACCCACATACCTCTGAGAGAAACTACTCCACATAAGGTTCTCTACATAGTTATCCTTTCTAAAATGTATCAAGATAAAATTCACTACAAGGTACCATAAATTATTTACTGCTTATTAATCATATATGCTCGCATTAAAGGAGTAAATCATGCCTAAAAAGTAATGCAGTGTTAGCAACATTTTATTAAAACTTCCTTGAAGAATATCATTTCAATCAAATATATATATTCCTCAACATAAGCTTGGCCCATTCCCAGCTTAAAATCAATGAATAACCTTGTTAGTTGTATAGACATTTCATGCTTACGCTTATAATGACTGCCCAGATTCAATGACATGATTGAGGCACTTTGTACGTCCAGCCAACACCGGCTGGTATGGAACAAGATTCACATCCTTGGATGACTTGACCAACATCTAGAGAAAGAAATCAAGTGGGAGTATGAATCAAGCAAGACTCCAAGATAGAAATCCTACAAGATTCTCTTACTATCCATATGCAGATGCTTTAATCTGTCAATTATGGGATCCCAAAATCACAAGTTCCTAGGACTACTCCCTAAAGCTTAAAGGTAGACCAAGTACATAATGGGTTGTACATTGTGCACAAGAATCCTAAATGCAGCTGGGTTTAGTTTAGTTGAGGCAGCTGGGTTTAGTTGGATTTTGTCTCAATGCAAAGGACGTCAATATTTTCTCAAGGGATGGTAAAATATTGCTAGGTGCAAAGTGAACAAAATTGATCTTGCAGTGACTAGGAATAAAGAACAATTGACATGATGTGATTAACCAAAGGAAATAACTAATTAAAGGAATTAAATTGTTTAAATAAAGAGAATTTATTAGACATTGCTAAAATGTTATGAAAAATATATCTGTATAAAAGCTGTTAATTGAGTTAGTACTGGACCCCTTCAAATGTTAGTTTTGTAGTCTTTTTATAGTACAATTCGGCCTCCTCTTTTTGTTCTAACCATAACATGGCAACTCCAGGTTCTGCCATCCGTCCCGTGATTCCAACATTTAGGCCCAAGTTTAGCAACCACTTTGACCACCAAAAACTATATATGCAAAATATATCATCAAGACTTATGGCCAATATAAAATTTAAAAAACCACAAATTTCAAATCAAACATCAATACATACAACTTTACAAGCCAAACAATAATTCTTTATAAGCCAAACAATAAATTCTTGATAATATTGATTTCAAAGACAGCACAATATTCACCTTACAAGTATATTCACTCATATTAACTTCAAAGAAAATAGCTAGTGAAATTATATAAAAAGGAAAAAATAAAAAGAACGACAAGTAAAGGAGAACTAGTCAAGCCCAATAAGCATTCAGTTATATGAAAATCAAATGTTCCTACTTCTCATTAATCATGCAACACTTCCACACCCTCACAATCCATCCTCACGTAGTGCTCATCTTCATCATTAGTATTTGCACCAAGTCTAGATGCATCTACTAATGTAATTTAGTGGAATTTCCAACGACTACAATCAAAGGTAGACCCAAATAAGACTAATCAAGTCTGAAATTATGCAAAAATCAAGTTGCAGGACTCATTTCTGCAATTTCCAGCAAACAAGGCTTGAAATCCATGAACTGTGGAGCTCAAAACCAAACCCTAAGAAGTAGAGATATAGGAAGAAAATAAATTGACTAAATTTGAAGTATTATTTGCCAAAAGAGGTATTACAGCCCGATAACTACAAAATAAAAAGAAGGTGAGAAGTGGCAAACATTAACCACTAAAACCACTCAACAAGAAGCAAGTGAAACATGGTTATATTATATGTAACAATTCAATGACAAGCGAGTGACTCATGGCTTATATAATTCCACCAAATGACATGTGTCTTACATGCAACCACAAACAAGTAGGTGATAAACTATTTACTAGAAGCATAAGCCACCTCAATGACAAGTTGTACAAAGGAAACTTAAAGGCAACCACCTTCTAAGGAAGTTATCTCACAACTAAGAATACTAACCAAAATACACCTAATGATAAGAATTCTGAAGTGCATGGAAACCTAAATTTAACAGCAATAATTAACCATATGACTAAATTAAAAAATTCCATCTTCTTAAACTCAAATTTCTATCCTTCTTGCGAAGTAAACAAGGCACATTTTCCCTCCAAAATTTGTCTTGGATGTTCACCACATCATCAACCCCCACCCCCCTTTCCATCATAGGCAAAACACTTCTAGATTAATATGCCACTAAGAGCATTTTATCCGTCTATTAGGGAACATTAGTGTCAAATTTTGTATTAATATAAAACATAAATGCTCCTGTGTTACTTTTCACAAAAACATTTTCCTTTTCTGTGGCTGCATTAAGTTGTTTAATGACAAGATGTGCAACAACCAAAAAGTGAGCCATCTCCCAATCTAATGAAAGCTACTCTTGTTGGGGTTTCTTTTCTTTCTAGGCCAGGGATAAATTGAGTTCAGGAGAGAGGAGGAAGGTTAGCTCTAATCAAAATAAAAAGTAAGAATATTACACAGAAACAAAAGAACTACTACCTTCGTATATCCACCAAGGAAGACACCTTGGAAATGGATGAAATTCTCAAACCACTTATGATTTCACATGCCCTCTTAACTTGTCAAAAAGTGAATCATCTATGACTAATAACCCACAGCTTTCAAATAGCTCCAGCTTAATATGGCTATTTATTGTACAGCCGGACAATATTCAATATATAGAAAATTATGTGAATACTTTGGGTTTATGCAGTTTTCCCAAATGCCTCATTCTTAAATTCTAAATGATTCAATCTTAAACTTCAATCTGTGATGCATGTACACAAATATGAGCTATAAACATAATTTTGGGGATGCAACATCAGAATAAGAGACAAGAATCCAAACTCATCCTCTAATCACAAGCTATTAAAAATCACAACCAGAAGGAGAATTTTACGTGCCTTAGATTTCAATTCTGCAGATATCCCTAATGCTTCAGGCTGTCTAATTTGTCCAGATTTTACACGAACAGCACACAGAAAAGGAAAATGAGAGAGAAAGAGAATACGAAACTGTGAGAGAGAGAGAGAGAGAGAGAGAGAGAGAGAGAAAGAGAGACGGTGGTGCTCACCTTAGTAGACGATGGTCCGTGCTTCCCTCGCCGGTGCAGATGGTGGAGGCGGTGGAGCTTTGGAATCTCAAAATCGAAATTGCCAATCGCTCTGAGATTGGATCTGAGATGAATCACTAATTGCTTTGAGATCAAATCAAGGCTGAAGAAGGCTGATTCGATCGGTTGAGAGAAATTAGGGTTTAGAGAGGGTTGAGAGAGAGAGAGAGATCGATCGATACCAGAGAGTGAGTGAGAGAGTAAGGGCCTAAAATGTTTTTCAGTGTTTTGTTTCAGTTATTGTAATATTTGTAATATTTTAAATAATTTTTTTTTACTTTTTAAATTCAAATAATTTACATATATTAAAAGAAATATTTTATTTTAATTTTTAATAATGTTTTACTTCTTAATTTTTTTTTAAAAAAAAATCACTAAATTCAAAAAAATATAAAATTTAATATATTTTATATATATTATATTTTATTATTTTTTTACAAATATTTTATTTTTTAGTTGTATTCAGATTAGACACATCTAAAAAGTAAAAAATAAAGAAATTATTAAAAGAAAGAAAAATATCAAATCAAGGAAATTTTAAAAAATAATAATTACAAATTAGTGAGAAGCCATATAAATATTAATCATTAAAATTATAAACTTTTTCATGGATGTGTAATTTTTTTTTTCCCAAAATCCCACTGGGTGCGATTATCCCTTAAAAGAGACACTAAATTATAAAATAATGTATAAATTATTTTTTATATTGTCCTCAATTAGGAAAATTTAAGGTGAGAAGCTTGGTTGGAAATTGTTAGCTTTTTTAAATAAAAAAAAAATCGGATTGAAATTTTTTTAATAAAAGTTTTCACGACATGCTAATGCATGCCGTGTAAAGTTATAATATTTTACGACATGAAATGTATGTCATCTTAAGTACAAATATTTTATGACATATTTATGTATGCCGTGAAAATATACATTTTTTACGGCATGCTTTTGCATGCCATAAAAAAAATTCTGATTATTATTATTATTTTTTTTGTAGAAGTTTTCATGACATGTTAATGTATGCCGTGTAAAGTTATAATATTTTACAACATGAAATGTATGTCGTCTTAAATGGAAATATTTTACAACATATTTTTGTAAGTCGCAAAAACATACATTTTTTACGACATACTTTTGCATGCTATAAATATATGAATCAACGACTTACATGGTATGTATGCTGTTATTAACAAAACATTAACGGCTTGCAAAAAAAAAAATGCCGTAGAATGTACTAACTACGACATGCATTTAATGCATGCCGTAAACATGATGCCGTAAATAGTTAGTTTTGTTGTAGTGTTAATTTGTTCGATTTTGATAAAGACCAAATTGACATATCGTGTAAACTACAGAAACCAAACTGTCACATCGTTTGACTTTCCGTCCACCAAACCTAACAGTCGTTATTTATTAGAGTAAATGACACAATTTGTTAAATTAAGGAGCAAAATTGAGAAAATTGAAACAATAGGAATCAAATTAACACATCGTGTAAACTACAGAAATCATTTGCATAATTGACCCTTTACAATTCATTTTGAGAGATTTCTCTTCTTATCTTTTAAGATTCAACAAATTTGTAGAAGGCTTGTGATATTCTTGTTGCTACAAATTCTACTATTTACATTTTCCCACTATATAGGCCACACCATACATTCATCAGGAAACTTTATTATAAATGAAACAATACA
Source organism: Camellia granthamiana (assembly GCA_036172215.1). Lineage (NCBI taxonomy): Eukaryota > Viridiplantae > Streptophyta > Magnoliopsida > Ericales > Theaceae > Camellia > Camellia granthamiana. The sequence goes on from CM069904.1 coordinate 80,764,008, forward strand.
CCTTACTAACATTCGTAAATTTTACCACAAGAACAGAGCCGAGTAATATGTTTAAATTTGGTTTAATAACTTAATGAATTTAAGTTATGGCAACTTGTAGGCAGAGTAGGAATGGGCTAAACTCAGTTATGATTGGGGACAGGGTATGTGAAGATCCAGTGGAAGTCAAACAAGAGGTATGTAGGTTCTTTACTAACCATTTTGCTGAGAAGTGGAGGAAAAGACCTACTCTTGAAGGCGATTTCAGATCAGTGAGGCTCAGTCAGAATTTTGAGTTGCTAGAAGCAGATTTTTCAGAGGAAGAGATTTGGGCAGCTATAAAAAACTGTGAAGGGAACAAGGCTTCTGGCCTGGATGGGTTTAATCTATTGTGTTTTCAAAAGTATTAGAGGATAATGAAGGGTGAATTGGTGCAATTTATGAAAGAGTTCCATTCGCATGGCAGATTGGTCAAAGGGATTAATAGTTCCTTTATTATGTTGATCCCTAAAATAGAAAATGCAGTGGGTTTGGCGGACTTTTGACCAATTAGCCTGGTGGGCTCAGTTTATAAGGTGCTATCAAAAGTATTGTCAAATAGATTAAAACATGTACTGCCAGAAATAATTAGTAAGGCCCAATCTGCCTTTTTAATGGAAAGGAATATTTTGGATGGCGTCCTAATAGCAAATGAGGTGGTGGAAGGGTGGAGAAAGTCTAAGAGGAAGGGGGTGATTTTAAAACTTGACTTTGAAAAGGCCTATGACTCTGTTAATTGGGAATTTCTATTCTCAATGTTGGTAAATTTTGGTTTTGGTGAAAAATGGGTCTCATGGATCAGGGAGTGTGTATCCTTAGCTAGATTATCAATCCTAGTGAATGGTTCTCCAACAGATGAATTTAGCCCCCAAAGAGGTCTTAGGCAAGGAGATCATCTCTCTCATTTCTTGTTTATTATTGTGGCTGAAGGACTTAATTTGTTACTGTCTAGAGTGCTGGAGTTGGAGGTAATAAGGGGGGTGAGAGTTGGGGTTAGTGGTGTTCCTTTATCCCATCTGCAGTTTGCAGACGATTCCATGTTATTTTGTGAGGCTGAAGTTGTGGAAGTGGTCAGTATAAAGAGGATTTTGAGATGTTTTGAACTCGTGTCCGGTTTGAAGACAAACTATCACAAAAGTGTGGTTTGCGGGGTGGGTGTGGAGGGACCTCTCTTGGCAGACTTTTCTCAAAAACTAAACTGTGAGGTTGGCTTGCTGCCTACAACTTATCTTGGTCTTCCGTTAGGGGTGAATCCGGGGAGGAGGAAAATGTGGAAACCAGTTCTAGACAGAGTTAGAGATAAGCTGGCTGGTTGGAAAAGAAGGATGCTGTCCTTTGCAGGTAGGTTAACTATGGTCAAGTCAGTTTTATCTTGCTTACCTGTGTACTACTTGTCTCTGTTTAGAATGCCTGAGGGTGTGGCGAATGAATTTGAGAGAATTCAAGCAGCTTTTTTATGGGAAGGTTCAGATCTTAGAAGAAAGGTGCACTTGGTCAAGTGGGAGGAGGTTACTACAAGTATTGGGCAAGGAGGTTTGGGCATTAGAAAAATTAGGGTAGCTAACTCTTGCTTATTATTTAAGTGGTGGTGGAGGTTTACAGGTAAGACAAAGGGATTGTGGAGGAGAGTGATCTGTAGCAAGTATAATCAGGAGGAGTATAGTTGGCTGCCTTCTGCTGCTGCTAGCAATAGACTGTCAAGACTTTGGTCCAACATAATCTTTGTGCCCAGATTCAATCCAGATCTGCTGGATAGGTTTCGGGTTAATTTTATGATAAGGGTGGGGGATGGTAGTAGGGTAAGATTTTGGGAAGATAAATGGTGTGGCTCGTACTGTCTGAAAGAAGAGTTTCCCAAATTGTTTAGCCTGTCAAGGGAAAAGAAAGGCTCACTTAGTATTTTTTCTAATCTGAAGGAAACATCAGGGGAGTGAAATATATTACCTAGAATGGAGTTTTTTGAATGGGAAAAATTGGAAATGCTGAGGTTAGCCTCTATTCTGGATTTTGGACCTACAGTTAGCAGGGGAACAGTGGATCAGCCACGGTAGGCAGCCAGCTCCACAGGTATGTTCTCAGTATTTTCTTTATACAACCTTAACACTATGGTGGAAGGGTTTATTCCCAGACCTATTAATTTGATTTGGAATAATGCTCTCCCCCCCCCCCCCAAAGTGCAATTCTTCGGTTGGCTCGCGTGGAAGCATAAGATTAATACTTCGGTGTTTCTACAAAAGATTGGGGTTCTTATGGGTGGTATGTCCACCTTGTGTTACTTCTGTAAAGATAAGGAGGAGTCAGTGCGTCATGTGTTGCTACATTGTCCCTTTGTGTGGAATGTATGGTCTTCCTTATTAAAGTGGTGGGGGTTACAATGGGTCATTCCAGATTCAGTTGCTGGCCTACTAAGTTGGTGGGAGGGTGTAGACACCCCATTTTTGACCGTCCTCAAGACTTGGACGTCACCGTTTGAACACTCGGTGATTATCCATGTTTATGTTCGTCTCGAGTTCCCGGAGGTCTCGGCTGCGCGCCTTGCCTCAGGACCTCCTGACTCGACTGCTTCGTGTTTGGTTTTGGCACCAAACACCTGTGTTTTTGCCTTGAAGGGCAGGGAATGGCTTGTTGGCCATCCCCACACCCCACCGGCCCTCCCCTACCATCAACAGCTGCATATGTGTACCACCGGCCATGGTTCCTTAAAAACAATGGCCGGTCGGCACTATGTTTAGCCGACCGGCACTTTATTGTGCCGGTGACCTATTTGGTTGGCCGATGACCCTTCTGCACCCCTTGGAGCATGGTGCATGCCAGCTGTGCCAGCTGGAATGCACCCACACCACTCCCCATGCACGGGGATGACCCCCTTTGCACCTTTGAACCCCCAAACCTTCTAGAAGGTTTAACCCTTTGGCCAAGCTTCTTGGAGAAGCTTGGCCAGCTGTCTTAGCTTCTCCAAGAAGTCAAGACCCCTTTGCACCTCTTGACCCTTTCTCCTTTGCTTAGCCACTAAGCTTCTTGGCTTTATTTTGCCTATATAAGCATCATATCTCTCCCTTTGTTTGGGGTTGGCCATTCTTGAACAAAAAACCAGAGCTTTGTATCTATATATCTGTCATATATCTCCTCTCTCTAGATTTTCCCTCTCTCTCCTCTTGTGTGTGTGTTTTTAGGCCTAAAAGTGTAGTTTTACCTTACTTTTGCACTAACACACACACTATCACACCTTAGCTCGAGATTGGGAGGCTTGGAGGGTTGATTCTTGAGCTTTTGGACTGGTTTTGATCAATAGAGAGTGGCTGGATCATCTGTTCTTCAAGGTTTCTTCAAGGGTGAGCACTTTACTTTAGTTTCCCCATTTTTGCAACAAGTTTCTACCTGCCTTGTATACTGATTTGGGTCTTGTGTATAACATGAAAAATTCTTATATTTTCTTGCTTTAGAACTTTCATTAAGGTCACTTTGTGGTTTGAGTGCAAACTCACCCTCTTAGGCCTTATTTTGGCCTCTTTCGGTGCCTTTTCTTGAGGCTTTGTTTGCCTTGATGTTTTGGTCTTCTCACCACTGAAAACCAGTGGGTTTTTAGTGGTGAGGAAGGTGGTTTGAAGTGTTGTATAGGGAGGGACACCCCTCTCCCCTTTGTCCCTCTTTTGCCTTTGTTTTTGGCTCATAAGGGAGCATGCATACGTGGTTTGTTTTGGCTTCATTTCAGAGCTTATTTGGTGTTCATATGAGATGTTATATCTCTGTTTTTGGTTGGATTTGTAGCCCTTAGCATGCATCTTATACTTGCTTGAAATGCTCTACTTTGCCTTGAAATGTGCCATGTGTTTAGCCTTATATATCCTCATGTTTTAGCTTGGCTTATTGAAGCTTTTGGTCATGATTTGTCATGTTTTTAGGTCCGTTGGCCACTGATTTTGCCATGTGTGGCATGTTTGATGTAGTTGCTTTGCCTTGGGGCTTGTGAGCCTTAAGGATGTAATCCATGCATATGCATTGGTTAGGTTATTTAGGTGATTTGGAATCATTCAACATGCTATTTCAGTCCACATGCCATGCCTATATGCCTCCATTTATCATCTATTTCATGTTTTGAAATGTTGGTCTCTTATGCCTTGAAATAGGCCTTGTACATGCTTGTATGTTTAAGGTATTTGGGCTGCCATATCAGGTGTTTTTTATGTCCCTTTTTTTGCATGCTAAACATCTGTTTTTGGTCGCTTGGTTCATGCCGTGAGTGGTCTTGTTAGTGGTGGTGGAGTACCCTCTTTTGTGCCTTAGCTTTAGGCTCATAAACTTGCATGCTTGTATAGCATTTTGTCCATGATTTTGAGCACTTTTGGCCACTGTTTTGGGGGGGGGGGGATTGAGGTCTGCCCCTTTATGGTTTAAGTCCACTATTACATGCTTATCTCATGTTTGTTGCATGTTTGTTTAATAAGGTCTTGTCACATGCTAATCTTTTGCATGATTATCAATGTCTAGCATTGCATATTCAACATGATAGATTGCATTACATGTGACATGTTTGCACTTTAGTATTAGGTTGCATTGTGGAGCCATGTTTGCACAACATGCATTGCATTACTTGGTTTGGGGTGTCAAGCCAAGTGTGAGGGTTGAGAAGAGTTCATACCACAAGTGATGCAACTCGTCTCAACTCTCGGTCACCGAGGCCCTTGACCTTGACATGATAGGGTCTTGGTCTTCATTTACGTGTTGCATGCATATTCATTGAAATGCAATCTTGGTCCCTTAGGCCATCATGCATCAAAATGCATAGTTGGTGGCCCAAGGACCAAGGGCCATGCTTCCTTAAGTCCCATACATGATACGAAACATGGCCATGCTTATATGTGCCCAAAATTCCATGCCATACACTGTCTGTCCTTGTTGCTGTCAAAGACCAGATTCTGCAGGAATTGTTTGCCGACCGGCAGTAAAGAGTGCCGACCAGCAATGTATTGGTGGCCGACAACCTCATAAGAAGCCGACAGAGATTTTACATGGCCGGTGGCCATTTCATCCAGCCGATGGTGTGAAGCAGCGTGCATAGAAGGTATTCTGGGACTTTGGCAGTCTTTGGAAAGGCAGGACAGTGAAAACAGAGGCAGCAGTGGTATGGTGCGGGTTTTCCGGGCAAGACGGATCGAGCATGCATCATTTGCGCACCCCGAGGCAGGGCTGAGGCCCCCCCTTTTTTTTACATTCGACTTAATTTGATAATTAGAATTTTTGTAATAATTTATTCTGTATTTGGACTGTACTATTTGGGACTGTATATTCTTTTGGTCCCTCCGTGTGAGGGAACATTTGTAATAAGTGTGTGTGAGTCGTGTGTATGTCTTCCAACCTCCACTTCTTTCTCCCTTTTATTTACTTGCTTATGATGGTAGATTAGGACATATTTAAATTAGCATAACAGTATGATAGCATGCGTGCATCCATACATTCGTTTACATGCATCGGGCTCGGCGCATCATACTAACTGCATCGTATTTTCAATTCCAAATTGAATACATGCTACCTGTGTATCTCACATGCCATGTTTAAGATAGCCGAGCCTGTCTAGATTGCATCTTTGCCTGTGTTGCATTAGCCACTTAACATGAACTAGGATCATGCATTTGATTACTAACTGGTTTCTGTTTTGGCTTGGAGTACTAGGTGAGCTGTTATGCTTTAGCATACCGCATGCGTGTGAGTGTTGCCATAATAGCATGATTACCATGAGGCTAGCTGCTTATGTGATATAACTGCTTGAGTGCCTGTGGATGGAGGTTGAATTGCTTAAATTGGGATAATGCATTAAAACTGTGAGTTTTAAGCCCACTAGTTAGTGGCAAAACCATCTTTTCTAAAAGCCCATTTGAGGGTGGCAAAACCTGCATTTTAGCCTACTTGCGATTAGCAAACCATTTTCAAAACAAACATTAAATGTTTTGTTCCAATTTAGGCGATTTGGTCTATACTTGTTTGCTGTGTGCGTAACATAGTAAATCTAGGCTAATAACTGGAATAAGAACACATAACGTTTTCAAAACAAGATATCACGGTTAGTAGAGGCCGATCTTCGGATCGGGCGAGAGGGGGTGCTCATAGCTGACCTTCCCCAATCGTACCCAAGCTCCCGAGCCGAGGCAACTTTGGTGATGACGGACACGTGGCCTTTGGCACCGAGTCAGGGTTTCCTAAATTTCCCAAAATAAAATATTTAGGTGGCGACTCTGTATCTGGCAAAGCAGTCCATGTTTTACACTTCTTTTCAAAATCTGTTTTTCTCAAAACGATTTGCCAGAGTTGGACTCTTTGGTTCAGATTAAGAACCGCAACAAACCAAAGGGAGTCCGAACTATAGAGCAAAGCCCACGGGTGCGTCTACAGTTTCTGGCGACTCTGCTGGGGAAATTAGAGAGCTTGACTCGAACTTGCGATATCTTGTTTTGGTTTCACTTATGTGTTTCTTTGCATTGCATGTGCATTGGTGCGCCTAGGACACCGTGTTGGCCATCTGCTATTCCTGAGCGGTTTGCTGGAGGCTTGTCTTGTCAAGGCATGACCATAAGGCTGACCGGTTGCGGGCTCTGCCAGTATGGGAACACAAACCCCGGTTTTACCGGGGCACCCTTTTGACCATTCGACCTAGTGCATATCGAAATCTATAGTGACCATTCCAAACTAGGACAGGTTGCTTACCCGATATAGGTTGTTTGAAACCGCTGCGTGCGTAGTGAAACCCTAGCTCCTGATAAAATAGGACAGGGAAACCCTACCCCAACATAGGGGTGTTTTGGTTCTCTTTTACGTGCTATGTGCTTTTAGAGTGTATCTCTACAAGAATGCACATGTCAGTTTGCAAGATTGGGTATCAGGCCTGAGGACACTAGTAACAGTATTTTGGGGAATCAGTTATATCTAAGGGTATCCGATTCAGTGTTTTTGGGACAGTGATTTCTGGGAAACAGTGGTCAGTAGTCGAGTACAGTTGTTCGGCTGCACTTGTGTTTGATCCGTTTGGGCTGAAATGCTGCTTGTTTTTCCTTTCAGTTCAGAGAGTTCCAGAATAGTCAGTGTTCCCCCTTGCTGCGGCAGGACTTACGATGACGCAGAATTCGGAAGAGATAGTGGTTATGACAGCTACATTAGATCAAGGGATCACTCTGCAAAGTGAGACGAATGTCGATGTGCCACATCCACCCAGATCGCCGATTGCGCACCCGGTTTGGACCCCCCAGCTATATCAGGCTCGCGAGCCCATAACATTCGAACTAATGGGGATGATAGGTGATCTCCAAAGGTCCGTGGCGGATCTCGTTTACGAGATGTTAGCTTCGCCACCAGCCGCACCATATGCCGGGAGTTTTTGTACCCCAGGAGCCCCCGCTATTGGGACGGATTGTGATTGAGCTTAGCCAACCGGAGATGGCCTCCAGCTATGGCAATGGTCGTATCAACTCAAATCCTAGATCAGGCTGAGGCCCGAGACAAAGGCAAAATGAAGGCAGATGCCGATCCTATCGAACAACTGCTGTGGGCAGTCGAGGCTTTGAAAGCCGGGGGGATGAACAAGCAGCAGATATCTGCAGTTGTAACAAAAGCTGTGGAGGATGCTTTCCCCGCTCCACCTGAGGGTAGTTCAAGTCAGTCAGAAAGGTCGGGATAGGCCCGTCATGCCAAAACAGTTCTTCCCGCTCCCAACCTTGTACCCGGGAAGGATCAGAAATCCAAGGCCGCGCTTGCTGACCCGTTCGCTAGTGCGTCTAGCAAGAATACTCAACCTCTGAAGTACCTGCCCCGAGGGCGCAGGGTCTTCCATGCTCTCTACATGCCATTGTCTAAGGCACTTCAGATCCTTGTCGAGAGGGGACACCTTAAACGCCTGGAGCCTCGGCCTCTCCCGAAGAATCTCCCTGCTACTCATGACCCTGCTCAGTACTGCGCGTACCACCAGCAGATAGGCCATGCTACCGACAATTGTTTCTGCCTCCGTCACGAGGTGCAAGATTTGATTGACAACGAGGTTATCCTCCCGCCCACCTCAGCCAAGTCCGTTACTACCCAGCTATTGGATTTTGAGGATGCGGATACTGTGAGTATGTGATCAGGGAAGGACCACTTGCGAGCGGCGCCCAGTGTTTTTGATGTGGCGTCTGGCACGCATTTTTGAGCATCTGCGAATGCTAGTTTTGTAAAATCTGACTTGGGTGTCGAGTCAGTCTTTGTTTTATTTTGAGTCTGTCTCGTTGTCTTGAGTCAGTCCTTTTTGCTCACGGGTCTGTCTTGTTGTAGCGAGCCAGTCCCCTTTGTATAGAATGTCAGGTGATTCTGGGGTTGTTGCCTCAAACACCGTTTTGTAATTATCCTTTTGTTTTTTCCTTTTGAGTCTGTCTCGGTTGAGGAGCCAGTCACAATCAGGGAATCTGAATGAAACAGCTGCGGTTATCACGTTTCCGTCCTTGTTGCTGTTTAAGCTAGTTGTGCCAGAAGATGTGAATGGAACGACAGTACATTCCACCTACTCTCTTGTGCCTTGAACATCGTTGTAATGACCTGAGCTTTTCAGAAAAAAAACCCTTTTCGAACACTGCAGTGATAAAAACGAAGAGGAAGCAATTCCTCGGGTTTTGCAAAACTTTGATCATCTTTGAGAGAAAGATAGGCATGCTAAGCCTTTTTATGAATGAAATCATGCCTGTCAGCGTGAGTACTGAGAAGGATCCTGGTTTGATCCAGACTGGTTCCACACTATCTTCAGCGCGAGCGATTTGTCGCTTTCTTAAAAACTTTCAAAAACAAAATGTTTTGCGCAGTCCTGTGAAGACTTGTGTGGAATTGCTCTTGAGATTGTGCAGCCTAGGATCACTCTCAGCCTCAAGATTCAATCTATCTGTTTCGAACTTGGAATCCGTTCAAAACGTTCAACAGTTAACTACCATGTAAGGCCTATGTGGCCCAATTCGAAGCTGCCCTCGAGCAAGGGGCACCAAAATCATATCAAGAAGGTCAGGTCTCACTGGAAAAAGCTCGTGAAGCAACCGTGATGGATTCTTCTGCAAAGCAACACAGTAGTCACTCTCCCGGATACAGAGGGCTTCAATTTCAAAAACCATTTGGCATGAACTTGTTACACTTTTACCCTTTGAGAGGCTCGCTGGGCCGAAAACCCAAAAGGGCGACCCAGGCAAAAGTTAGAACAAGGCAAAATAAAAGTAAAAAAATGCAAAAAAGAAGAAAGAAAAAAAATGAATGAGAAAAATTGAAAAAAAAAAAGAAAAAAAAAAAGAAAAAAAAGGAGGAAGAAAAGAAATGAAAAAATGAAGAAAAAAAAGAAAAAAAAGAAAAAAAAACTCGCAAGGTCGAACACCCGCATCGGGCACCTTGGCAAAAGTTAGAGCCTGAAAAAGTGAAGGTTAAAATACCCGAGTGTACCTTAACCGGAACTACGTAAGGCTTGATTCCCATGTTTGGGATACGTAGGCAACTTCATCTTGAAGTCCAGCCCCCAACGCTTTCACAGCGCCCCAGTCCATGTAATGGTTTTGATCATCCTTGCTTCCTCTGCATTCGACAATCCGGTTGTAACAACCGTGAACTACGTAGGCTTAATTCCCATGATTGGGATATGTAGGCAACTTCACCCTGAAGTCCAACCACCATTGCTCTTACAGTGACTGTGTCCATATATTGTTTCAGACCGTCGTCTTCGGAGTTCAGTCGTCATTGATAAAAGCAGTTTACAGCATGCTGCGGCATCATCCAGACAAGGGGCAACTTTCCGTTGCCATGCATTGCCATAAGTTGCCCCGAGTTGCCGTCCAAACCAGGGGCAACTTTCCGTTGCCATGTGCCCCCTTTAAGCAAGGGGCAATTTTCCATTGCCTCCGATCCAAGGTTGCGCATCTCGGGGTTAAGTTCCGCGCTCGTCGAGCGTTGATTGTTTGCAAAAATAGTTTTTGAAAATTTTTACTGAAGTTGACTATTTTCTCGAAAACTATTTCATTTTCCAAAAATCGGACCATCTTCTTGGACCCAAAAAGGAAAATTTTCAGTGCTCACAGCCTGATCTGCATGATTTTCAAATCAAAAATCGAACAAGTATGTTAATCCAACTCTCATTTTGGTCAAAACTGTTTTAGAAAACAAAAATGGTCAAAGCGACGAACTAGGGGCACAATTGAGTCAGGTCTTCTGTCTTTCCCCCGCCGTCAACATACTTGCCAGAAGGGCACTCTATCCACCGGAAGAAATGACCGTGAGCTAACGGTGTTGGGCACGAACCCGCAACTTTCTATTCATCCATCAATCACCCTGGGGAGGGATAAAAAATGAGAGATTGAAGAATAGAGAGGTGTGAGTTGAGAGAAAAGTGAACGACAAGGTTTTGAGAGAAAAACGAGCCTGAGGGCCGAGTGTCGTGAGAGTCACAAATTAGAAAGGGTGGGAACAAAACCCGTGGAAACTGGCTCCTCGTGATCTGAGGTCTCTCATTCTTGTAAACACGTCCGTGAGTCGTGTTTTTCGTTTTGGTTTTGTCGCAATTCTTGTCTTGAGTCTTTTCCGAGTGCGTCTCGCTGCGTTTAGGTCGTGTGCCTTTTGTTTTCTTCAATTGAGTCTTTCTCGCTGTGTTCAGCTTTAGACTCGACATCCAGGTTAAAAACCCTTCTTTATTTCAAAGATTAATCGTTTGTGCTCAGAATGCTGTGCCATTCTCTACATTCATGGGAAGCAAGAGAAGAAAAGGGAAATTTTGGGACATCCAAGCGTGTTTCAACTTCAACCGTTTCAGCTTTGTGGTCCGTCTTGTCAGATTGGGCTATTTGTTCAGGGTTTGCTGTGTGCAGAATGAACCGAGTGCTGTGTTATGGGCCGTATGCAGACTGATCCCCAACAAAGTATGGGCCGTGTGTCCAGGTTGAGCAGTGGTTTGTATAAGTTGTTTGCTGTTAGTTGGTTGGTTATCCGATTATCACAGTGTAAGTGCTCAATTTTCAGACAACAAATCATTTTCATTTACATTGAGGTGTAACGCGATGCAATGCGTGAGATATACAAATGTAAACACTTTTTCAGACAAAAAGTTTGTTTCATTTCATAATCTTTTCAAGTACATAAGTTTTGGAAAAAAAATCTGCCTGCGGCAGTACAAAGTACCCTAACTACTAACAAAAAGGGGAAAGTGCAGAAAAGAAGAAAGACAGCAAAAATCTGTATCGAATGTCAAAAATGGCTCCGGGGCTATCAGTCTGTCCTAGTCCTCTTCCTGGACGAAGGTCTAGGAGCATCATCACCAGGAGCATCACCAGGAGCATCACCGTCTGAGCCCGAGTCCGAGCCATCACCGGTCTCCTCCTCCGACGACTCTGCCTCCGCCTCTGTCTCTGCCTTAGACTCGTCATCTGGAACTGGAGCCCGTGAGCTACTCCCGACATGAGTGTGCCCCCCTCTGGTGCGGGGATATACTCTGCCATCCCGGGTAGAAATGGGAGGTCCAGCCGGAGCACCACCCACCGGAGGAATCTGGAAGGGAGGCTAAAAAAGCATGGAAGGCAAATATATCAGAATACTGTGAGCAATGAATCAGTATAGAATACAGTGTATGAGTACAGTGTATGAGTGCCGTGAGCAGTGAATCAGTATAGAATACAGTGTATGAGTACAGTCTGCGAATACTGTGAGCAGTGAATCAGTATAGAATACAGTGTATGAGTACAGTGTATGAGTGCCGTAAGCAGTGAATCAGGATAGAATACAGTGTATGAGTACAGTCTGTGAGTGCCGTGAGCAGTGAATCAGTGCAGAATACGGTGTATGAGTACAGTGTATGTATACTGTGAGTAGTGAATCAGTGCAGGATGTAGTGTGTGAGTACAGTGTGTCAGGTACCGTGAGGGCTGGGTATCCAGTGTTGTGTCGTGCATCAGATTATGCGAAGCAGCTTATGTATGGTTTGAGACTGCGGTCTGAGGAACATACCGGAATGCTGTAAAGGGCCAAGGGGTCGAAGGTCCGCTGTAGCATCCCCATCATGGAGGCATTCATCTCCAATGACTGCCGGGTGTACTCGGAGGAAGCCTACAAAAATATCGGATACATCAGTATTCTGTGGAATATTAAATAAACTGAAATAAAATGACTGTACAAGAATGCAGTAATACATACCGGAGGCAAGTCGGGGACACCGACAAACTCGTGATCAGCCGACGGAGGAGCAAAGGGGATCTGGTAGGTCACCCCACCCTGCCCTCTGAAAGTCAGTGAAGCGGGCAGAGCAGGCTAGCCGGTCCCCCGTCCTCGCTGAACTTCGCCCCTGCCACGGACTCGAGCTCTCCTCGACACTCCCCCTCCAGCCCCTGCTCCCGCTCCAGCCGCTGGCGCCGCAGGTCTCTCTCTCTCTGCTGGGCGGCCGCCGCTCAAAGGTCGCATGATGAAGGTCCGGACGTACTCCAAGTAATCGCCCTCGCCTCTGAAGCCGTCTGCCTCCCAGCCAATGGTGTAGTCCGCTATTTGCTCGGTAGTGAATCTCTCGGTATCCCTCATATGCTCAGGAGGGTGCACCGGGACTATCTGCTCCGGTAAACCCAGGGTCTGACGCAAGAAACGCTCACCCAGGTACCAAGCCTGACAAACCGGGCCCTCCAGCAGAATCCGAAAATATGAGGTCTCATCGGCACCGGCAAACCGATCCCGCATCACGGCTGGCAAAGGAGCCCAAGGCTGCCAGGTGATCTAAAAATGAAATACAGTTTGTTATCTACTGTTATTGAAACATGCAGTGGAAAGACGAAGCTTAAATAAACTGCAAGTAAAACATACCTCTGCGGGGGTGATAGTATCGAAGTAGCAGCGGAAGAAGCTAAATGTCTCGCGGGGCCTCCGCACGCACCTCCCGTCGAAGCGGCGCAAGAATGGGACGACGAGAGGAGTCTCTGCGGGTACGGGAGCAAGCCTAGGAAAGTAGGCATAAACCCACAACTGCAAGACAAATACTAGTGCATTTTATCAGATAAAGCAGAATATAGAATAAAAGCAGAAATAGCAGAGCCATGTGTTGTGCAGTGTATTGTGCAGAGTGTACAGTGTGAGCAGTGTACAGTCAGTGTAAAGCAAAGTATGTGTGTGCCGTGTGTACAGTATACAACAAGTATAAAGCAGACTACAGTGTGTGCAGTGTGCAGAGTACAGAAAATATAGAACAGAAATGAAAAGCAGAGAAAGAAATGTACCTCCCAAACGCTCCAGTAGCCCCCGAGCAACTGTCCGCTGCCGCGGGAAGCTGAGCTCATATATCCGTAGAGAGTGGCCAGAGCGGCGCCACCCCAGTCGTAATGTAAGATATCCCTGACGTCCACCAGTGCACTGAGCAGGCAGAGAGGCACGGTGTTCGCCTGGTCGGCGAAAATGGTCGTCCCAAACAGGAACATGAGAAAGCCGCATGCGTATCTCTCCACGGCCTCCTGAGTCATCGGGGCTGCCTCGACAAGGGTGGGCTGGACCCTAAACTGCACCTCAAACCAGGAATATCAGACGAAGCCGGGACGCGCCAGAGGCGGCAGCTCGCCGAGCAAGTAGATATGAGCGGCCTCCCACTCATCCATATCTGTATCAAAGGGGATCGGATCACCCCCTACCCCGATGCCTGTGAGCATCGAGAAATCATAAGGGGTCATCGTCATGTCCCCCATCGCAGAGAAATGGAATGAATCGGTGGTGTCCCACCACCTCTCCACCAGAGCGGCAATGAGAGGTCTGCATGTAGTGAGCCTGGAGAGTCCTCTGCAGAATGCGCCAAAGCCGGCCTGGTCCACGATGTGGCAAACTGCATCGGGTAGCTCGGCGTACCAATCACGAGCGACAGTGTTCCCATACCCGTGGATGGTATGGGAATCTCCCTGTTTTCAAACAAGTAGTTGCGAAGCAATATAAAATGTACAGTTTTGAAGAAACAGTCAAAATCAGTGCAAATTTGGCATGCGTGCGTATTTTCAAGTTCGAATAGATACCGAGTGCTGGTGTGCTTATAGTGAACTACAACGCGTGATGCGTCAGCGTGTTTGAGTGGTTCAGTGCAAATGTGGCATGCATGCATATTTTCAGATTCAAACAGGTATCGGGTGCCGGTGTTTGCAGTGAAATACGGTGTGTGCCATGCGTTGAGTGGTTCAAGGCTAGCGCAGTGTGTGTGCATGTGTCGGTCTTAAACAGATATCGGTTGCAAAGTGTGTCTGCGATCAACTACAATATACAGTGTATCAGTGTATCTGAACTAAGCAGTTAAAGACTGTAATCAGATATGGCAGTTGACAGTTAAAAGTTCTACATTGCAAAAAGTAAAACAGAGAAAAAATGTTACCTCGGAAGCGCCGAAGGATAAGTGAGAGGCAGGCTCATGTAGCAGAAGCTCTAGGTCCAGCGCCCTGTCAAAACTCCTGAACTGGCGTAGTCCGTCGGGGGGCAGAACATGAATCGCCGGCCGGTAGGTCGCCGGGTCGAACGGGCGCTCGCTCAAAGGTAGGAGCTCGACCCCGGGATCCATCTCGTGATCCGAGGGAGTCCCACCGCGTGGAATATCGTCGGCCATATCAAGAATGATGAGAGAATAGCCGGAGGAAGGAAAATCCGGCTGGAATATGGAAAGTCAACCGAAAAGTCAACCCCCGGGAGGGTGGAAAATGGCCGGAAAAGTCGGGATGTGAAAAAGGCACGGAAATCAAGAGGAAAGTGAGGGGAACAAACCCCAAAAAGGTGGAAATGGCAAAAGAGGTACCAAAACAAAGATTTGTTCGGATGAAAATGTTCGAAACGCGAAAGAAATCGTGAATCGAACGACGAAACGGGGGCTAGAACGCAAGAAAATGAGAGAATCAAAGGAGGAAAACACTCTAGAGAGAGAGAGAGAGAATTTTCGAGCAAGAGGAAGTGAAGAAAATAGGGCTAGGAGCCCTATTTTAAAAGACCCGTAGCAAAATGTCAAAACTGCCCCGATACAGGAACACTTTGCCGGTCGGCCACATTCTCTGCCGGTCGGCAATATATTGTGCCGATGGAATTGTATGAGGGCCGATGGACGGCCGGTGATGCATTTTGATGGCCGGTGGACATCCGGTGATCTCCTACAGTGGTTTTTGAGCCTTCTACCTCCTTGTTTAGGTTATATGTGTGGTTCAGGGCCTTCATTGCTCAAAACAGTGCAAGACAGTGCACTTCCGAAGCTCAACCGGCCTCCGTTTTGACTTAGGATCGCATCTTCAGTGTGTGGCACTCGGATTCGTGCAAGGTGTATCCTTCCTGTATCCTTCTGTCTCTTACAACACTCAAAAGTTGCCCCCATATGCATTTGGCATGCATTCAATTACGCCGTTTGGCGCATTGCACTGTCTTGCGTATAGCATTTCATTCGCGTTGTCCAACGCATCACGCCGTTTCGCGCGTCTTATTGCATTTGGCATACACTCATTGTTCGCGCTATTTTGCGCATCTCACATGCATTGTCATTCGCCACGGTCCGACGGGACCAAAAACACACATGGTCTGGCGAGACCTTAAACACGCACGGTCCGGCGGGACCAACAACACGTACGGTCTGGCGAGACCTTAAATCCGCTCAGTTGCATTGTCATGCTTTCCAAAACACGTGCGTTGTTACGCATTTAAGTCCACTTGCATTGTCATGCATTTCAAAAGGAAAACATGCGTTGTCACGCATTTGAATTCATTCACATTATCATGCATTTCATTTTACATCCTTTGAGGTACGCATGCCTCAAATCCTTGAGGCATGCGTGTCTCATTTGCATCATTTTACATTCCTTTGAGGCACGCGTGTCTCATGTGCATTGTCTTGCACCTTTTGAGGCATGCGTGTCTCTTTTACATATCATTTTACATTCCTTCATGGCATGCGTGTCTCACTTACATTGTGCATCGTTTTGCACAACGGTCTAGGAGACCTTAAATCCTTGGATGGTGCGAAACCTTTACTGCAATGTCATGCATCATTGTAAATACTACATTGTCATACATTGCATTGTAAATACCGCGTTGTCATGCATCATCGTAGGTAGTGCATATGTCATGCATTTCAAAAAAAAAACAACAAAAACAACATGCATCATTGTAGATATTGCATATGTCATGCATTTCATCGTAATATAGTGCATTGTCATGCATTTCCATTGTAAATATTGCATTTACATTCCATTGCATTTTCCCCAGCAGATCGCATCATTTGCATTGTCATGCATCATTGTATCCATTTCCATTGCATTGCATATTTGTAGATATCGCATCGTAGTTTGCATGCATCCATTGCATCATCTTCCATCTATGGCTCGCGCCTTCCCAGGTTAAGCTTGGTCTGGTATGTGCCCTTACTTTTCACGTTAAAGCACAGTTCTGCATGTGTACGCGCCTATTCCACGTTGGTATGTTGGTTTGAGGGTTGCGGCACCTTTTCTGTGTTAGACATGGCTTGTTTGTGTACATGCCTTTCCTAGGCAAGATTTGGTTTGGCCCGCGTGCCATATCCATTGTGAATATTGCATTGTAGTTGCATGCATCCATGCATCATTGTATCCATTCCCATTGCATATTTGTAAATATTGCATTATAGTTTGCATGCATTCACTGCATCACCCTCCATCTATGGCTTGCGCCTTTCCTTGTTGAGCTTGGTCTGGTATGTGCTCATACTTTTCACGTCAAAACACAGTTCTGCATGTGTACGCGCCTATTCCACGTTGGTATGTTGGTTTGAGGGTTGCGGCACCTTTTCTGTGTTAGACATGGCTTGTATGCGTACATGCCTTTCCTAGGCAAGATACGGTTTTGGCTGCACGCCATATCCATTGTAGATATTACATTGTAGTGTAATTGTTGCATCCGGTGTCAGGATCATTATTCTTTCCCCAGCGGGTCGTCACCCCACTTATGTCATTCCACCCAATACTTGTTCTTGTGTCCGTCTACATTACTCATAGTTCTGCATGTGTACGCGCCTATTCCACGCTGGTATGTTGGTTTGAGGGTTGTGGCACCTTTTCTATGGTAGACGGACTTGTTACTTCCATCAATCTATTTGACATTTGTGTGGTTTCGAACCGCTCATGATTGAATCATGATTCGATTGCATTACATATCATTTGTATTGTTTATACGTAGTTTTGTATATAGTGCATATCATTTTGCATTCATCATTGCATTGTCATGCATGTTGCTAAAAACATTGTACCTATTAAGTTTGTTTTCTTTACAGGCACGATATTGTATGTACGGTTCATTTGAGGCCGGTGCAACCGGACGAACCAGACAGGTATTGTATCCTCCGCGTGAGACGTATCGAGAATTACATAATTCTCTTACATCCTTTCTGCATTGTAGTGTAATCTGGTGTATGCTAGCTTAGAACTGTCGCATGCGTGCTTCATTACAGCTTTCTTTGCGTGATCATAAGTTATGCACGGCTTCTTGCATTTTCAGTTGCATTTTGCCCCTGCCTTCGGGCTCATACCTTGTTTGTCTTGCGTGTTTGTCCAAGTCTTCGGCCTTGTCAAAAATGGGTCGTCTCTGAGCTTTGACATTCACTCCCGTCATTGTTATGACTTTCGAGTTCTGTCAAAGAGGGGCAACTGTAGACACCCCATTTTTGACCGTCCTCAAGACTTGGACGTCACCGTTTGAACACTCGGTGATTATCCATGTTTGTGTTCGTCTCGAGTTCCCGGAGGTCTCGGCTGCGCGCCTTGCCTCAGGACCTCCTGACTCGACTGCTTCGTGTTTGGTTTTGGCACCAAACACCTGTGTTTTTGCCTTGAAGGGCAGGGAATGGCTTGTTGGCCATCCCCACACCCCACCGGCCCTCCCCTACCATCACCGGCTGCATATGTGTACCACCGGCCATGGTTCCTTAAAAACAATGGCCGGTCGGCACTCTGTTTAGCCGACCGGCACTTTATTGTGCCGGTGACCTATTTGGTTGGCCGATGACCCTTCTGCACCCCTTGGAGCATGGTGCATGCCAGCTGTGCCAGTTGGAATGCACCCACACCACTCCCCATGCACGGGGATGACCCCTTTGCACCTTTGAACCCCCAAACCTTCTAGAAGGTTGAACCCTTTGGCCAAGCTTCTTGGAGAAGCTTGGCCAGCTGTCTTAGCTTCTCCAAGAAGCCAAGACCCCTTTGCACCTCTTGACCCTTTCTCCTTTGCTTAGCCACTAAGCTTCTTGGCTTTATTTTGCCTATATAAGCATCATATCTCTCCCTTTGTTTGGGGTTGGCCATTCTTGAACAAAAAACCAGAGCTTTGTATCTATATATCTGTCATATATCTCCTCTCTCTAGATTTTCCCTCTCTCTCCTCTTGTGTGTGTGTTTTTAGGCCTAAAAGTGTAGTTTTACCTTACTTTTGCACTAACACACACACTATCACACCTTAGCTCGAGATTGGGAGGCTTGGAGGGTTGATTCTTGAGCTTTTGGACTGGTTTTGATCAATAGAGAGTGGCTGGATCATCTGTTCTTCAAGGTTTCTTCAAGGGTGAGCACTTTACTTTAGTTTCCCCATTTTTGCAACAAGTTTCTACCTGCCTTGTATACTGATTTGGGTCTTGTGTATAACATGAAAAATTCTTATATTTTCTTGCTTTAGAACTTTCATTAAGGTCACTTTGTGGTTTGAGTGCAAACTCACCCTCTTAGGCCTTATTTTGGCCTCTTTCGGTGCCTTTTCTTGAGGCTTTGTTTGCCTTGATGTTTTGGTCTTCTCACCACTGAAAACCAGTGGGTTTTTAGTGGTGAGGAAGGTGGTTTGAAGTCTTGTATAGGGGAGGGACACCCCTCTCCCCTTTGTCCCTCTTTTGCCTTTGTTTTTGGCTCATAAGGGAGCATGCATACTTGGTTTGTTTTGGCTTCATTTCAGAGCTTATTTGGTGTTCATATGATATGTTATATCTCTGTTTTTGGTTGGATTTGTAGCCCTTAGCATGCATCTTATACTTGCTTTGAAATGCTCTACTTTGCCTAGAAATGTGCCGTGTGTTTAGCCTTGTATATCCTCATGTTTTAGCTTGGCTTATTGAAGCTTTTGGTCATGATTTGTCATGTTTTAGGTCCGTTGGCCACTGATTTTGCCATGTGTGGCATGTTTGATGTAGTTGCTTTGCATTGTGGCCTGTGAGCCTTAAGGATGTGATCCATGCATATGCATTGGTTAGGTTATTTAGGTGATTAGTAATCATTCAACATGCTATTTCAGTCCACATGCCATGCCTATATGCCTCCATTTATCATCTATTTCATGTTTTGAAATGTTGGTCTCTTATGCCATGAAATAGGCCTTGTACATGCTTGTATGTTTAAGGTATTTGGGCTGCCATATCAGGTGTTTTTTATGGCCCTTTTTTTGCATGCTAAACATCTGTTTTTGGTCACTTGGTTCATGCCATGAGTGGTCTTGTTAGTGGTGGTGGAGTACCCTCTTTTGTGCCTTAGCTTTAGGCTCATAAACTTGCATGCTTGTATAGCATTTTGTCCATGATTTTGAGCACTTTTGGCCACTGTTTTGGGGGGGATTGAGGTCTGCCCCTTTATGGTTTAAGTCCACTATTACATGCTTATCTCATGTTTGTTGCATGTTTGTTTAATAAGGTCTTGTCACATGCTAATCTTTTGCATGATTATCCATGTCTAGCATTGCATATTCAACATGATAGATTGTATTACATGTGACATGTTTGCACTTTAGTATTAGGTTGCATTGTGGAGCCATGTTTGCACAACATGCATTGCATTACTTGGTTTGGGGTGTCAAGCCAAGTGTGAAGGTTGAGAAGAGTTCATACCACAAGTGATGCAACTCGTCTCAACTCTCGGTCACCGAGGCCCTTGACCTTGACATGATAGGGTCTTGGTCTTCATTTACGTGTTACATGCATATTCATTGAAATGCAATCTTGGTCCCTTAGGCCATCATGCATCAAAATGCATAGTTGGTGGCCCAAGGCCCAAGGGCCATGCTTCCTTGAGTCCCATACATGATAGGAAACATGGCCATGCTTACATGTGCCCAAAATTCCATGCCATACACTGTCTGTCCTTGTTGCTGTCAAAGACCAGATTCTGCAGGAATTGTTTGCCGACCGGCAGTAAAGAGTGCCGACCGGCAATGTATTGGTGGCGGACAACCTCATAAGAAGCCAACAGACATTTTACATGGCCGGTGGCCATTTCATCCAGCCGATGGTGTGAAGCAGCGTGCATAGAAGGTATTCTGGGACTTTGGCAGTCTTTGGAAAGGCAGGACAATGAAAACAGAGGCAG
Source organism: Camellia granthamiana (assembly GCA_036172215.1). Lineage (NCBI taxonomy): Eukaryota > Viridiplantae > Streptophyta > Magnoliopsida > Ericales > Theaceae > Camellia > Camellia granthamiana. The sequence goes on from CM069904.1 coordinate 80,784,344, forward strand.
CAGTGGTATGGTGCGGGTTTTCCGGGCAAGACGGATCGAGCATGCATCATTTGCGCACCCCGAGGCAGGGCTGAGGCCCCCCCTTTTTTTACATTCGACTTAATTTGATAATTAGAATTTTTGTAATAATTTATTCTGTATTTGGACTGTACTATTTGGGACTGTATATTCTTTTGGTCCCTCCGTGTGAGGGAACATTTGTAATAAGTGTGTGTGAGTCGTGTGTATGTCTTCCAACCTCCACTTCTTTCTCCCTTTTATTTACTTGCTTATGATGGTAGATTAGGACATATTTAAATTAGCATAACAGTATGATAGCATGCGTGCATCCATACATTCGTTTACATGCATCGGGCTCGGCGCATCATACTAACTGCATCGTATTTTCAATTCCAAATTGAATACATGCTACCTGTGTATCTCACATGCCATGTTTAGGATAGCCGAGCCTGTCTAGATTGCATCTTTGCCTGTGTTGCATTAGCCACTTAACATGAACTAGGATCATGCATTTGATTACTAACTGGTTTCTGTTTTGGCTTGGAGTACTAGGTGAGCTGTTATGCTTTAGCATACCGCATGCGTGTGAGTGTTGCCATAATAGCATGATTACCATGAGGCTAGCTGCTTATGTGATATAACTGCTTGAGTGCCTGTGGATGGAGGTTGAATTGCTTAAATTGGGATAATGCATTAAAACTGTGAGTTTTAAGCCCACTAGTTAGTGGCAAAACCATCTTTTCTAAAAGCCCATTTGAGGGTGGCAAAACCTGCATTTTAGCCTACTTGCGAGTAGCAAACCATTTTCAAAACAAACATTAAATGTTTTGTTCCAATTTAGGCGATTTGGTCTATACTTGTTTGATGTGCGCGTAACATAGTAAATCTAGGCTAATAACCGGAATAAGAACACATAACGTTTTCAAAACAAGATATCACGGTTAGCAGAGGCCGATCTTCGGATCGGGCGAGAGGGGGTGCTCATAGCTGACCTTCCCCAATCATACCCAAGCTCCCGAGCCGAGGCGACTTTGGTGATAACGGACACGTGGCCTTTGGCCTCGAGTTAGGGTTTCCTAAATTTCCCAAAATAAAATATTTAGGTGGCGACTCTGTATCTGGCAAAGCAGTCCATGTTTGGCACTTCTTTTCAAAATCTGTTTTTCTCAAAACGATTTGCCAGAGTTGGACTCTTTGGTTCAGATTAAGAACCGCAACAAACCAAAGGGAGTCCGAACTGTAAAGCAAAGCCCACGGGCGCGTCTACAGAGGGTGGTAAGCTGAAGAAGCAAGAAAGGAAGATTTGGAGGATTGTCCCACTTGTTGCCTTGTGGTCTATATGGAAGTTAAGAAATGATTGTGCCTTCAAAGAAGCTAAGGCTGATAGTTGGGATCTATTTGACTTGATTAAAACTAGGGTGGATATTTGGTTGCTATCTTCATCAGGGGTGTGGCAGTACTCGGTTAGTGATTTTATTTATAATCTTAACCAGATTCGAGTTTGTGTTGGGGCGGGTTGAGTTATCTTGTTGGCAGGTTGGGTGTGTTCCTATGCTGGGCAAGGGTGTTACTATGGGTTTTGTTTTTGTTGGTTCCTTACCAACTTGGCCTTGAGTCTTCAGATGATTGTGTAGTCCTCTTGGTGCCAACCTAGTTGGGATTAGGATGGGTTACCATTATGTGCAACTCCTTGGCCTTCTTTATTGATGTATTCTATTGTGTTTTTCATTCTAGTTTCATCAATAAAGTGTTTATTTTGCTGATAAAAAAACTTAATGAATTTAAAATTATATTCATGATTGGCTTATTTATATAATGAGTCAATTTTGAACAAACTTTTAAGATCAAGCTTGAGTAGCTTGGTTTTTCATATTGCATATAAGTTTATCGAGCCGAGTTGTAAATTGTTCAATTTTGCCTTGAAAACTTACCAAGTTTAAAATTATGTTTAAACTTAGATGTTTACATAATAAATCAATTTCGAACGAGTTTTTAATGAATTGAACACGAGTCAAAATTCGAGTAACTTAATTCGGTTAACACTCTTACAAAAAAATCGTAATAATCTTATGACTTGCCATTTTTAGAGGGCATGAATTTCTTCTCAAAATTGACACAATTCAACGGATGTAACATCTGCATAATTTTTGTTAAATTGTTTAATGTCTAGTTTTTGTTTTAGGGTAGTAAAAATAAATAAATAAATAAATAATTTTTAAAAAATAATACAAATGACAACACATAACTCCATTTTTTTTTCCTTCATGTGCATGTTTTAGAGTCGGCAATCTCCTACTGCGATAATAAGTCAAGAAGGAATCTTTTGTGATGAAATATTTGAACATCGTGATTTACATTCGTAACAATATTATAGAAAATAAAAATGATAGGTAAGTCGATTCTAGAGATCCACGATAATTGTCAACTGAGGTGGCATATATTAATTATGAAAGTGATTGTATCGTGTCTTCGTCTCGTCTTTCATATTTGATTCATTAGACTGACTAATTATATTGTCTAATTGTGGATGTTTCAATTGAAGTTAGAATTGAAATCTTATATAAATTGATCTCAAAAATTTATTTATATTTAAGAAATTTCAATTTATGGGGGAATACACCTCAAAATTCCAAATCTTGGCCACTAGGTTAATCATCTTGAGGTTCAATGCGTCTCTCTACAGAAAAGAGAAATGTCTCAGACCTCTAAACTAAGAGCACTAATAGCTCTAATGTTGGTATGGGTCCCACATGATGGGATGTTTTGCTCTTATGTTTTTTTTATCTTTATTTTTTTTATTTTAATTTTCGATCTCATTAGAGCTGGTTTAGTAGTACAAATTTAAAGGTCCCAATCACTGTTGCTATAGAAAATCAATTACCAACATGTACCACTTGCTCTCTCTCTGCGCCTTCTTCGCTAGTGTGGAGAAATATTATAAAAATAAATATAAAGAAATTAAGAAAATTATAAGGTTATGTCTGATTTAATGGAATAAAAGTAGAATAGAAAGGAATGTTAATTCCTTAACTTTTTTTAGATTGACTATTCATTTACAATATTGAATGATAATTGTATTTGTAATGTATTTTGTATAATTCTTTTGATAAACTAAATGTGAGGATGGACATTCTAATAGAATGATCTTTCTATTTCATATTTATTCCCATTAACTAAACACTATCTAATTGAGTAACATAGTCTAAAGAAAATTTTAATTTTACCCCAATACTTTGCCTTGATTTTCAATTACAACCCAAAGCTTTGAATAATTTTAATTTTACTCCCACATTTTTGAAATCGCATCAATTTTGCTCCTGCTGTCACATTTAAAACGTAAAATGTTAAAAAAATTATACTTTAGTCCCAAATTTTAAAAGAAAGATACAGATTCACCATCTCCTATCCAAACTTACCATCTCTCATCTTCCTTCAATTCTTTTCTCTTCTCCGCCCTTGCAAGCGCTGCCACTACCACCACCCACCACCGCAATCTCTCAATTCTCCAACCCAACTTCTTTCAAACACAAATTCACTCACTCAATACACACACACACACACACATACACATATGTATACATATCATCTCTTCATCAACTTCCCTCAAACCCAAATTTACTCACTCAATATTCTCTTATATCTTATCAATTGTCTATATATATATATACATATCATTTCTTCATCAACTCCATCAATTTCACCAACATCACCACGCGAACCACCAACTTCACTGCCACTGAATTCCAATACCGCCACAATGAGCATTACCATAACCACTACCTTTCAACACCAAACCCACCTCCTTCATCAACTTCATCAACTACACCAATATTACCACCTGAACCACCAACTTCACACCACCGAACTCCATTACCGCCACCATGAGCATCACCATCATCACCACCTTTCAACACCAAAAGCACCTCCTTCAAACTCCACTACCATCAAACTCCATAACCACCATCACCACAAGCTCCGCCACCATCGTCGGACCGCCACCACTACCATCACCAGCTTCATTACCATCTAGAACCATTCTCCATATCATGTTATAAGTGAAGAAGAAGAAGAAAAGAAGAAGAAGAAGAAGAAGAAGAAAAAGAAGAAGAAAAAAGAGGAAGATGAAGGAGAAAGAAACAAAAAATGAATGTTTCAGAATTTCAAAGTTAGCTTTCGGACACCTTTTGGCGTATCAAAACTATCCATTACACAAAGAAATGAGAAAGCGAGGTAGTGTAGGACGAAATAGGAAGTGAGGTGAAGAGAATAGCGAAAAAATGAAGTAGAGTCGTCAAGAATTATGAAAGATATGAAGTCCGAAAGATGACTCGAAGAAAAGTCAAAAACGAGGAAGAAAAGTTTTTTTTTTTTTATTATTTATCTGTCAACTTTCAGAGCTCTAACGACATACAAAAAGAGGAAGAACAAGACGTGTGAGAGGTGATACGAAAGCTAGGCTGTGAGGTAAGTCTAATGACGTAAAAATAAGGCAAAAGAGAGTTATAACGAAGGAGATAGAAGGGCTTGAAACGGTGATCTGGTGGTAGGAGAGGGTGGGTCTGTATCTTTCTTTTGAAATTTGGGGCCAATATGTATTTTTTTAACTTTTTCTATTTCAAATGTGATGGCAAGGGAAAAATTAATACGATTTCAAAAACTTTGGGGGTAAAATTGAAATTATTCGAAGTCTGCGGGTGTAATTGAAAATCGAGGCATAATATAAGGGTAAAAATGAAATTTTCTCTTGTGAAATCTAATTTGATTGAATTTTTTTTAATGTTCCTGAAAAATTCTCAAAATTTAGTGTGGTGAAAAAAAATACTCATTATTTTTTTATGATTTTCTTTTTTTGAAAAAAATACTTTCTAATGTCTATTTTTGTTAACTAATTTTTAATTTTTTTTAAGTTTAAAAAATAAATTTTAAAAATTTAACGCGGTACCTGACGATGACACTGCTAGCCTTGATTCTTCCACTGACTGTCTGGCCTCTTCTATTTGTCTTCTTCTTCCCCTTCGTCCTCTTCTTAAAAACGACATACGAAAGAATCACATGGCAAAACGCTGCCAGTATATGGAAGCATGAGCTTTTCTCAAACATGGCGTCCTCTCGTTCTCTCACCCTTTTCCCTGACCTCAACGAGACTGTAAAGGAGGTACGTGATACTAACTCCTCAGAGTACCCAAATCCTTGCTCTTAATCTAGTAATGTCTCTCGAGCGACTGCTGGTAACAAAGTTAGACAGTGACTTCAACTCATAAACTGAAATCGTATGTAGAAACCGTGACTGCAGTGTCCAATTTGTCCTGCCGATTACAGAACAGAATGAATGAAGTGCAGCGGCTGAGTGCACAACTCTCCCTTTTCCAATGAATATATGAAGACATTCGGTGGGAGATAAGTTAGCTGAAGAAGCTGAACAAAGAGTTGAAGCAATGGACAACAAGTATGGCCAGATCACTGGTACCCTGGTGTACCTCCTTTGACGGCCAATAGGGGTACATTTCCTTTGAGAACCCTACAAATCCTGAGGCAAGGCCTTCAAGGGCTTCTCCAGAATGAAAATTTTTCTTCTTTTTTATGTATTATTATTAGTTTTTGTTTTTTGATTTTGTTTTTGTTTTTGTTTGTATTTTTTTTCTCTTTTTGTAACTTTGATTGGGGTTTGATCCCTGAAGTTTATGAAAAGAATTTCGTTTTGCACATCATGGCATGAATAAAAAAATGCCTAAGCATGAAAAATGTTTTATTTTGAAATTGAAATTGAGAATGACTGCATTTGAATGAGTTTTGAACCAGATGTTGAGCCTTTAACCTAATGAAATACAAAATATAACTCAATGAAAGAAAAAGAAAGGAAAAACAACCTAACCACACCTATTTACATGAAGACAAAACAAAATTCAAAGCAAAAATCACCGCTGGTCATCTTGCTGGTCAACTGCCCGGTTGACCATCCAAAGGGTGGTTCAACCTCTTTCGTATGGGATTTTGGTTGGTCGACTGGATTAGCAATTGTATGGCTAAGATGAAAAATGGGGGCCTCAAAGTGTGTGAGCATGTATGCATAAACCAAAGCATATATGTCAATCAAAGGGCAGAGGGCAACCAAAGAAAGCTTTGGATTGGTTGGGAATAATTTTTAAAGACTGAATTATATTAGAATCATTATGGAAGTGTGCTCACTTTAACATAAGAAAAAGTTCCTGACAGATAGTTTGAGTAGACCGAGAGAAAAGTATGGTTCATGCCCCTTGTTTAGTTGATAGTCCAGTTAGATGTACTATTGCCCCTAATGTCCAGTCACCGTTCATACCCTAATGTCTAGTCACTGTTCATATTTTTCAACATTGCAGGTGTCTGTGATAGGGATTATCAGATCGTAAAACAACTGCCAACCACTTATGCTTCCCTTATGCCCTAGAGTGTTGAGAACTTATTCCAATCTCTAAAGTAGTGATAGGTTTTTCCCATATATTTTGCAATGATCATAGACTTGATGCATCTCGTGTAGGCACTCTCAATTTGTTTCTCACTTCCACACATGGACTTGTTCTGAATTTGAAGCAAAGATTCATGTAAGGAATTTTGACCATGCCACTCCATTGAACTTTGAGCCATGCACACACTAATAAACACAAAAGAGACTCGATGAATGCAGACCAAGACACATATTTGTCACGAAAACAACAAGACTCACAATGGACCCTAAATACTAAAAGAGAAAAGAAGAGAAGAGACTTAAAGTGATTGATCATTCATTGCGCCCCTAGTAACACTCTGTAATAACCTCGATCCCAGATAACGTTAATTTGTGCTTAGTTAAGCCTAACAATAATTTAGGAAGGATTTGGAATTAATTTGCATGTGTGATTGCATGATTTTGTGTTTCTATCTGTTTGGTGTAGAAATATCTGTTCACATTTTAGTTTCCGTTAGCGAATTGAAAGTCTTATTAGCGCCCGATTCCGAAATTGATTAATGTTATGTGCTAGTTAGAATTTATGTGATTTTATGGTAGGTTTAATTGAAATTTGATTTGGAATGTTTAAATTAGATTCAATAACATTAAAACACACTAGTTGAATTATTACCTTAATGCCATTAGTGGGCCATTTAGGTACCATTGTTTTGAACTCAAATGATATACATTCTATCACTTTTCCTCAGCCATTTCTTGGAGGCAAAACCGTAGGAGAGAGGGAGAGCAAGAGAACAAATTGAGTCATCTAGATTTTAGCTTGAACTTAGCAGAAATCAAGAAGAATTGCATATTTTAGCTTCTGGACTTGAAATTGAGGAACCTAGGTAAGGAATTCATCCTTTGATTTATGAATTTAAGTTGTGTCTTGCATGGTCCATGTTAATTTTGAGCCTAGAGCCAAGATATGGCTTAAACGTGTTGAATTAAAGCCTAACTCAAGCATGCATGCACATGGTCTTGAAATTCAAGGTTGTTTTCCATGAAATTCTTGCATGCAAGGCCATATTCTAGTTATAGTCCATGAGTTCATCATGATTTTGAGTTTAATCTTGCATTTGGTTACATTTTTGGAGCATTGAATGCACTTGAACACTTGCATGTTTTGTTCTTTCATAATTCTTAGAGTTTTATCTGAAATTGTGTTTAATTGATTCACTTTTGGGCTTTGATTTTACAAATTGATCTTTCAAACATGTTGTTCTATGAGTCGTTAAGCGTTTTCCAAAGATTTGGCCCAGAAAAATGAGTTTTGGAAGGTTGATTGTCGAATTTGAGCTTGGGAGGTCAATCTGGATTTTCCAGAAAATTGGCCCACGCTCGAGCGTGAAGCCTGAGTACATGCACTTCCGCTCGAGCAGAAATAGTCGCGCTCGAGCGTGAAATGCGTATACCCAGAAGTTTGCATGTTTTACAGTCCACTCGAGCGAGGGAATAGACGCTCGAGCAGTGATCTAAGTCTCACGCTCGAGCGGGGGTCGAGCGCCCGTCGAGCGTGAATTTCATGCATCCAGTACTTTTACTGTAGTTTACAGTCCGCTCGAGCGGAGGAATACACGCTCGAGCGGGTCCCTTTTGTCTGCATGTCTACTCGAGCGGAGAAATACACGCTCGAGTGGGACCCATGTTTCAACAAAACTTTGAAAAGTATTCTTAAGTGCATCTTTGTATTCTCATTCCATCATAGGCATTCCTAGGCCATGTTTAAGACTCTCTAATGAGGATAAGAGATTAGAAACACGCTAGGGGCCAACGAAATAAGTTTTGTACAATTGGAACGTGTGTTTCAAGTGTGTATCTGTTATGTGTTTTGTAGGTCACGTGCCACATACCATTTGACCAAGCTTACTCCGTCTGTCTGTCTCAAGGCCCACTGTGAGTAATAACTTTGTAAAGTTATGTTCAATTATAAGTATTTTCTGAGTGATGTAAAATGATCTGTTTGCCGAGGTAATATTTTCTGTATGAATGAATGGTTGTCCAATGTTTCTGAAATGTATTCGTGACATTCTTAGCCTCAACTGATAATTGTTATCTGTTCTGTTACGTCCCTTTGTGGGTCAACTGTACGTCTCATGAGCCAACTGTTATGGATCCCTACGTCCTTTTATGGGTCAACTGTACGTCTCATGAGTCAACTGTATCGTCTCCGTGCACGTGAGTCAACTGTATGCCTTTATGGCCGTCCTTTATGGGTCAACTGTTTCTGCTAGTACTAAAGAATGTATCACGTAAACTTAAACAAGGCTTATGATTCCTGTCTGTATATGATCTAGACAAGTTATGGTTTTGATACGAAACTGAATTATGAATTCTGAATTTGTATGGACTCATTCATGTAACCCCTTTACTCTGTTATTATTCACTGGGCTTTCGCTCACAGTTTATATTATGTATGTAGGTGAGCTGGCAGAGGACCAGGGCCAGAGTTGACGGCCTTCTATTCTGTTTTTTTCAGCCAACTGTTGTGCCTCCCGAGGAGGTTCCGAACGAAGCCTAATGCCATGGCTGTTTTTGTACTCATGCTAGTCCTTATGTACGCTTTGTAAAGTCAGGTCTTGGGAAGTACATTCTGTAAATACCTTGTAAATATTGTGTATCTGGACTGGCATGTTTGTATATATATAAATAAGTTTTGAAATGTACTATCCCATGTACGTTATCACAGCTCATTGGACCTTGTCTATTTTATATTATTGCTTCTGAAGCCCCTTATTATTTGCTAATCTGTTCAGAGGCTTTCGGTAATCCACGGATTACTGGCCGGTTATGATGCTAAACCTACAGGGGCGGGTTTGGGTCGTGACACACTCAAACTGACTCATTTATTCAAGAATTGCCTTTAGAAATAGATTTTGCGAAAGGTCAGGCTTTAATTCCTTTTGGGCTCAAGTTGAGGATTCCACTAAGAAGTTCAAGTATTGAAAATTTCTCCACTTATTGATTCAAATTAGTTCTTCCTCACCCAACACAAATATGCTATGTGCGGCAGTCATTGTAGGTCATGGATGGATACGAAGCTAAATATGTGAGTTGGGCAAGGATATTGGGTCCAACCTTAGGAAGAGGTTGCCTACATATCTTAAAAATGAGAATCAGACCTCACGTAGTTCCCAATTAAGATTCACTCGGGTATTAACACTCTCTTTTTGCGCTCTAACTTTTGCCAGAGCTGCCCTTTCAGGTTTTCAGCCCTGTGAACTCTCATTTGTTCATTTTCACTTTTTATGTTCTAAGTTTTGCTTGAGTCGCCCAAGAGGTTTGTGATTGGTGGAGATGGTGAGGCCCACAATTTTGTATTAGGGCTTACTGCACAATATGTGGTGATTGGTAGATAACATTATCATATAGTGCATTTGTAACACCTAGTAATTTTTTATTAGCATTCAATGAATTGACTATTCTCAATTCTTTCCGCCTTTTAACAAGGGTAAAACAACCATATATACATAAATATTTTGAAAGTAGGATTTTATGGGTTAAAAAAAAAAGGAAGGAGGACTTAATGGAACATGAACATTCCCATTAAGTCTTTTAAATAAAATAGAGAAAGGTTGGAGAGACTCATAATTTAAATTTCATAATTAACGATAATGACATGGTAAGGGGATTGTATGTTATCTGGTAAGTTTATGATAAATTCATAAGAGAATTTCATTTTACCTCTTAAATTTTGCCTTGATGATCAATTACACCACCAAATTTCGAATAATTTCAATTTTACTTCTAAAGTTTTTGAAATCGTATCAATGTGCTCACATTAAAATGGAAAAAGCTTTAAAAAATTATATTTTGACACCAAATTTCAAATTATAGATTCAAACTCACCATCTCCTAACCAAACTCTCTCTCTCTCTCTCTCTCTCTCTGTGAGAAAATTATTAAACCTTAATTTCAAAACCCTAAATCATTTTGGCCATCAGATATAGAAGCCCCAAAATCAACGACAACAAATGGATGATTGTCATAGTCGCAAAGAGTTTGAGAGCTTAGATTTCGAAGAAGAACCGAACGAAAAAGAACAAACTCAAGAGCAAGAAGAAGAAAATATGAGACCTACGAAGATGTTGAAGAAGAACAGAGATTTTCAAGGCATAGAAAACCCAAAATGCCGTCGTCTATGGACAAGGTTGAGGCCAAGCTCAAAGCCCTCCAGTTGAAGTACCCTTCTAACAACCCAAACATCAAGAATGCCATCAATCTCTACCTTCATATCGGTGGCAACACACCCAAATCTAGATGGATCGTCTTCGACAAAATTACATCATTTTCTTTCGTCAAAACCTCTCAAATTGATTCATCCGAAGGCAAAGAAGATGAGGATGATGAAGAAAGTGGAGATGTGGGTTTTAAAGGTTGAGTCGAAAGTTAAATCCAACTTGGTACTGACTTGCAATTAAAGAGTTTTGGAGACCAGCGTAGGGCTGATTTTGTGTCTCAGGGTGTTTAGGCGATGAAATTCTTTAGTGAGGAAGATTACAAAGGGTTTGTCACCAAGTTTCAAGATTGTTTGTTTGAGAACACTTATGGTTTTGAATCGAATGATGCAAATAAGGTTAAAGTTTATAGGAAAGATTTTATTGGATGGGCTAAGCTAGAATTGACGGATGATTCTATGTAGGAAGATGCGGAGGATAGTTTTATGAAAAGCCCTAGTTCAGTAACGTTGGTGAGACCGAGTCATGATTTGAGAGAAGAGTTCAAAGAGGTGGCCGAGCATGGTGTAGGAGAGGGTTTGTTTGAATCTATAATTTGAAATTTAGGGTCAAAACATATATATATATATATTTTAACTTTTTCCATTTAAATGTGACGGTGGGGGCAAATTGATACGATTTCAAAAATTTTGAAGGTAAAATTGAAATTATTTGAAGTCTGGGGATGTAATTGATCATCGAGGCAAAGTTTAGGGGTAAAATGAAATTTTATCTAAATTCAAAGACAACCCACAATTTACTGTATCATTGTAGGTATAATTGTGATATTTAAATTGTGGATTTCAAAACTTTTTCCTTAATGATATTATAGGAACCCGTAAAGGTTATTCTAAAAAGGCAGTGATGTGTTGTTGGGTTTTCGTGGACCCACCATATAACCCATATCGATAATTCGAACTATTCAATATGTAGAGTTTGTCAAATATTTCATCTCTGCAAAAACTCACGTTGATCGAATATCGATAGTCACTTGATCACATTAAATTTGTGTCAGTGGTAATTATGATTTTAAAAATAAATTGTTCACACAAATGCTACCTGATCAAATGGCTATTGATATCCGATCAATGTGATAATTTTTTTTATAGAGATGAAATACTTGATGAGCCATATACATTGAATAGCTTGGATCGTCAAGATGAACTCAAAATTGGCCTATAATGGGCCAGACTAGATCGTTCAATTGACTTGCTTAACTGGGGGGCATTCTATTTGAACCCAAAAAATATCTTAGTACGCCTAATTTAAATTTATAAATTTTAATTCTTATTATATATTAATGTGAATTTACTAATAAGGACAATCCATATTAAACCCTAAAATAATCTCTTTTTTTTTCATGGTATACCCTAATCTATTATTTCTATTCAAATATCTACATCTTCTTCCCCAAGAGATCAATGTTAGTTTGTCTTCTTCTTCTTCTTTCTCACTCCAAAACTCCAATCCACCTTACCGAAACTCACCATTATCATTAATATCATTGTTTTTTTTTTTTATTATTATTTTGAAACCCTAAACCCTAGAAGAAAGTTTGAACAATCAAACAATAGAGGAAAGTGATAATCAAGAAAATATTTTGAAGCAACCCATCAAAGAGGAGGTAAGCATTCATATAAAAATCAAAATATAATTATTAATTTATGTATTTTTTCACATGTCCTATTATAATGTTAAACCTTTCAATTTTCACAACCATATAAATAGCATTATAGCTTCTCCAAGTCGCAACAGAAGTATTAATTTCAATATAAAAACCAAGCAGCCCAAGTTGCTATTTAGGTCAAATATGTAATAGGAGATTCTATTTGCAGCGACACATTCAATAATTTTTAATTTTAATTTTAATTTTTTTGTTGAGTCCTGTTATTCTTTTTATTTTTATTTTTATTTTTATTTTTTATTTTTTTGAGACCTATATGCTATGACACCTTTCTATATGCTGCCAACCTTTTGGATTTCAATAGTTAAGGTTAAAAAAAAAAATGTACATCTAGTTTCTCACAATTTCTATTGAGATTAAGTTTATCTATCAATTTTCGTTATATTTAAATTTATATATTAGTTTGTAATTAATTATTTTAATATTTGGTTTCATTTTTTTTTTTTTATACATAAAAGTGAATATTCAACTTATTTTTGGTCATTATTATTCGGTTCCAAAAGCCCGAACAAATTCAATTTGTTCAGTTGTACACTGCCGAACAACATGGCAATGTTCAGCTTTGTATATCCGAACATTGTGACTTTATTCATCTTTGTATATCCGAACAATATGAGTAAAATATGACTTTTTTTTCCCTTTGTTTGACCTTGCATGTCCAAACAATATAACTTTGTTCCTTTGTTGATTTCATATAGAATTCTATTTTGGAGAATATGGAGCATGTTGAATGCGTGTTAAACTACACTAGTGAATTTACCACATACGAGGTAGGATTATTATTGCCAATTACTTCTTTTATTTTCATATTTATATTTGTACTAACTATAAGCTAATATGTTTAATGTAGATATTTAAAAGCAGAGAAGCAATGATTGATTGGGCACGCGATGTTGGCAAGAAAAATGGTTTTGTTTGTAATGCCCCAAATTTCTAGCCCAAATGATAATACAACAATCATGGCACTTTCAAGAAAAACCGAATGTAAATCTCCAAACTTATATTACATGATACAATAGTTCTTCATGCAACAATACATTAATCCAACAACAAGTAAATAAACAAATAAATACCCCTAAGGGGTTTATAAGTTTCCAAGGCTTGAGTCTGGTTATACAAAACAGTTATTCAAACCCACACACATACAGCCCTTGGCTTACACACAGAGTAACAGCAAAATGAGAGTTTCGTACTCTCAACACACATTTCCTCGCCTTTAGTTAGGCGGTATCACCACATCTTTTCCTTCACAAAAATCTCGTAAGGTGAGCATAAAGCCTAGTAAGAAATCTTTAACAAAGTATATACATTTTATACAAGTCTCAAGAGATGAAATGCACATGTCATGCTATGCCCCTTTTTGAAGATAAATCACATTTTCATCTTTTGAAAACCATCATGCTCAATGATGTCATGCAATTTCAATTGTTCAAAACTTAACAGTTTATTTCAAGGGTGGTAAATACGACTCTGGTAATCCCTAGATCGGTGTCTGCAAGTAGACTATACAAGTACTACTAAATTGTCATTTTTACCGGTATTAACCGGAAAGCTCGACATCTATCCGCGCGGATTTTTGGTCTTTCACCCCGGACTCTCAGACCAACTTATTCAATATCATCTACACCACCTATCAAGACTTATCAATGTATTTACCCCAAAACTATTTCATGAAAACTTGTTTCTCAACATTTTTTTCTCAATGCAAGTTTTCAAATCAACTTTTAAAGTTTAATGTAATCAAATGAATTGTTATGTCAATAACACAAAATGAAAATAATTACTTTTATTCTAATTCATCATCCAAGGAATAACACAATTCCCTCTTCTCCAGTATCCTCAGTAGTTAGTCATTTCAAGACTATTTCAACGTTTTGAACAATAATTTCCAAATAATTCTCATATTCCCTGAAATTCATCATTTATATAAATATAAATAAGAAAATTTTCAAACATCCATTTATTTTGACACACAAAATAAATGCAACAATATCATTCATGGATTTTCAGTCTCTTTTTAAAAAAATCTCCAAATTTTAGGTTTTCTCACCAAAACTATACAACTCAAGTCCTTTGAAAGAAAATTTTCTAAATTAATCTTTTCTTCAATCAATCAAGATCAAAACCCATAAGATCATTTTAAAAGAACAAAAGACAAACCCACTTTCAAAATCGCTCAACTTCTTGAATCAACAATCAATCTTCAAAGCTATCAAAAGATGATTTCGAAAATCATATAGATCTTGCAAATATATATATATATATATAACTCTAAGAAAATCCCTACCTCAAGTTTTGAAGAAGAAATGAGATGAAACCTCCAAAATCAACGGTGTTGAAACTCGATCTTCACCGCACACAACGAAGCCCTCGAGAAGTTAACCAACTTTAATGAAGAACTTATGGTAGAACTTTAATGGATCTTGAGAAATCAAGGTTTTGATCCAATTTGGCGTAGGGAAATGTAGAGAGAAGGGAGAGGAAAGAGTTTTTAGAGAGAGAGATATATACAAAAGTGATATGAAATATCAGATTCACGAACTGATATAACATGGTCCGCTCGAGCGTGGAATGCCCCACTCGAGCGTCAAATACACTAACCCAGTACTTTTACAGACAGGTCAAACTTCTGAAACCAAACATTCTCCGCTCGAGCGCATAAACGGCTGCTTGAGCGGACAAACAACTTCGAATGTATTTTGCATTTTTGTTTTGGGGGCGCTGCCCCTCAACCCCGCCAGGGCAGTGCCTTAGGACCCGCCAAGGGGTGTTGCCCCCTGGACCCCCGCGAGCTGACCGGGCAGCTCGACCCCTGACATACTCAGCGAAAATGGCAAGACTGGGATCGCTACATTGTTATAATTGTGAAATATTCAAATTCTAGCGGTGGTCATTGGACACCAAGAATTAAAATAGCGTGTGAGAGGAGTGGAAAGTATAGACAAAAAAAGAAGGTGAAAGTTTATTCTCATGATAAGAATGCTAGGATGACCGGGACAAAAAAATGTGATTGTCCATTCTTGCTAAAGGGTGAGAAGTTAAGCACTAACAACGATTGGATGTTGCATGTAGTATGTGGAGTGCATAATCATCCAGCTGCGAATCATCTTGAGGGGCATTCATATTTGGGGAGATTATCACACCAAGAAAATGAATTGTTGGTGGATATGTCTAAGAGTATGGTGAGACCAAAAGATATTTTAGTTACGTTGAAACAAAGGAATCCGTTGAATGTAACGACAATGAAGACAATTTATAATGTATGTCACAAATTTAAAGTGAAAGAGAAAGCCGGAAGATCACAGATGCAACAACTGTTGGGAAAGTTAGCAAATCATGAATACATTGAATGGCATAGATGTGAACAAAATACCATGGTTGTCAGTGACCTCCTTGGGGCTCATCCATTCAGTTTGGATTTGTTTCATGCATTTCCACGTGTTTTGATTATGGACTGTACGTATAAGACCAACATGTATGGTCTTCCCTTGCTTGATATTGTAGGTGTGACTTCCACATATATGACATTTTTAATAGCTTTAGCATATTTACAATTCGAGCGTACCGATAACTATGTATGGGCTTTGAATATATTACGTGGTCTTATGGATGATAATATTTTTCCTGAGGTTATTGTCACAGATAAAGAGCTTGCATTGATGAATGCCATTGTTGTAGTATTTTCTAGTTCCAAACACTTGTTTTGTCGATGGCATATAAATAAGAATGTGTTGGCTAAGTGCATTGATAGTAAAGACACGTGGGAAAAGTTTAACTCTTCATAGAATTTGTTAATCTTCTCTTCGTCTGACGATGAATACCATGAACACCTTAGCACACTGCACAAAGAGTTTAGTGTATATCCAGAGGCACTTGATTATGTTACTCAAATATGGTTGAAGCAATACAAGGAGAAATTTGTTACATCATGGACAAATTCATGCATGCACTACGGGAATGCTACAACGAATAGGTAAACAATTTAGCAGTTATATAAACTCAATTTGTACTTATTTGTATATGAATCTTTTAAATTTTTATTTGATTAGGGCAGAGAGTGCACATTCATCACTAAAAAAACAACTTGAATCCAGTCAAGGGAGTTTTGAAACTTGTTGGAGTGAGATACATAATTTGCTTGAGTTGCAACACACTGCCATCAAGACTTCTTTCTAGAAGAGTTTGATAGTTGTTCAACACAATTTTACTTCTTCTGAATTTGTCTAACTTCGGGGTAATGTATCCATATGTGCTTTGGAACACATATTAGCAGAGACAGAGAGCAGAATCCATTGGAATTGATTCTTCAGCATGTGGTTGTGTCATTCAGCATACCCATGGTTTACCTTGTGCACATGAGATTGCTTATTACATAAGACAATTACTTCATATTCCACTTGAGATAGTACATGGACATTGGAGGACACTTGATATTGTCAAATTGCCTAACAAAGATAAATTGGAGTTAACTTGTATTCCAGAAGCAGAGTTGGTTATTAAGAAGTTTTTTTTTCTAGTGAAACTAGTGTGAGACTTGAGATTTTGAAGAAATTGAGAGAGATTGTGAGTCCGGATAGCACATTTCTCACTGAACCAAAGTTAAAGCCCAATCCAAGACCTCGTGGTCATCAAAAGGTTAATGTATCCACGTGACGTAACCCATGTGCTTTTGAATTGGCTGAATCTAGACATAGCAGTGCCTCCACACCATCACATTCACAGAAAGGTACACAAGAATTTTTCAATGGACAAAAAAAACAAGCTACCAAAGAAAAGGTATATGAATTTGTGGTATTGTAATACAGTATAAGTTCAATATTATTTACTTGGTCAAATGTAATTAATGACATTTTTCTGTAGGTGTACCAAACAAGACAAGTACAACATTCTACATATATTGATGCATTCCCACAGTATATAAGGCCATACATTAAGCATGTGAAGGATGTAAGTCCTGATGGACATTGTGGATTTAGATCGATTGCTGGTTTGATTGGTCGTGGTGAAGGTCATTGGGTTGAAGTAAGACATGACCTGTTACAGGAGTTGCACACTTACAATGATTTATTTACAAAGCTTTACGGGTCGTTTAAAAGGATTGAGGAGCTTGCCCATAGTTTGACATACTTTGATGCAAAACCAGCACGAACGAAATATTGGATGACAATGCCATATATGGGGCATTTGATTGCATCATCCTATAATATTGTCCTTTACCATTTCTCAGTACAACAGTGCCTTACATTCCTACCACTAAGATCAAACCCATTGCCACCACTTGATCGCACAGAGATATTCATTGGTTTCGTGAATGGAAACCACTTTGTTGAGGTATACCCATAATTCAATTACTATGTTGTTATTTACTAACAATAATGTATAACTTTGTTTTGCTGTTGTTTTGTAGTCGTTTATGGAGCGGGACCACCCTATTCCTCCAATAGCGAGCAATTGGCGAAGGTATCGCTACAGTAGTGCTGGGGGATGGGAGAGTCCATATGATAAACGAATTACTCATTTCAAGGAAATTGTGAATAAAAATGTTGCTACAAAAGAAACATTTGAGACCATTGACATTGATTGAGAAGTTTGTCCATGTTAAATTGATGTTAGTTTCAACTTCATTAATTGGCCTTTTTTTTTGTCATAGTACTTGAGTGATGGTGTTTCTTTGAGTTATTTGGACAGAAATAATTTATTTTATTACTTATTTGATTTATTGTGTTGTTGTGGCAGCCAATTCTTGTTTGTGTTATATCCAGTAAGTGTTCGGCTCTGTATTTTCAAACACTTGCTGATATATTTTGTGGGGTTATTTTTTCCATTGCTTAGTTTTCCATTACAATTTGTTACTATGAACTGTTTAATAATTTATTCTTGGGTATCTCTTTATGATATCTAATTTTTGCAATCAAATTTGGATAAGCCATAAGCTCATTTAAGAACCAAAACCAAGATTCATGCCAATGTAACTTCTGCTTGATTACCAAAAAAATAATATATAAAGGAACAATATATATATTAAGGTATTAATATAAAGAGAAGAATTAAAACATCCAAAAATCGTATTTTGAAGTATTACAATACAATGTTGAAATGCCAACAAGTAACGTTAGTTATGTTCCTAGAGTGTTTGGTTTCAAGATCCAAAAAACAGGATGATGTTGGAGTCCGAAGCTGCCTTTGGGGCTGAATTTCCTGGCTGTCGATTGGGATGGAAGTTCCTTTCAATAAGAATTCCCCATTCTGTCTCCAGCATCATCAACCAGCTCAGTTTAAAGATGGAAAACAGGATATATACTGTTTGAAGTATCCATGGAGTTTTCACAATGATAAATCAACTAAGTCATGTCAAAAAAAAAAAACAAGCAAACAAACAAATGAGAGCAAAATGAATTGAGATTTACCAGTTTAATGGAAGACTCTGTTTGTGTTCCTTAATAGGGCCCCCATTTTTAAAAGAAGCTTATTTTGTTTTGGCAAAGGTCTACCTTTTTTATTCTATATTTGGAACTGATTTTAAATGTAAATAATATTAACAGTGGGTTTGAATTTGTTTGGGTTTGGAGGAAAAAAATAGATATCTCCCGCAATTTGAATTCAAATAGAGCTCATTTTATGTCACAATTTAGATGACACATACGACTACATATTGGAAAAATTCCACAGCAGTTCACTAAAAACTCCCTTGAAATGGCATCCAAGAAGATTCTATGAAGCAATAAATATGTTAAGAGTACAAGTACATGGCACTATCAACTTGAGTGAACAAACTAGTTGATGAATACATTCATGCAACTAGATAATTAATTGAACCACTACTGTATTCTTTCCTCAAACAAATTGGCCACATTACAGTAACTATGATGCAACTTAAATTATATGAACTGCAAAGAGGAACTTAGGTGCCTATAAGCACAAGGTTTCCATGTTTTGATGCATGAAAATAGCAGACAAAATAAATTAAAAAAAAAAATTAAAGAAACAAGAAACAAGAAAGTAATAGGAAGAGGGCAAGTATATCTCTTCTAATTGATTGTCCTATTTGGTGTAAATTTTCAAACAGGTACACCAGAAGAGAAAGTTGCATATCAAAAAGAAACAATAAGCCACCAAGAAGATAAGGATTTTATGTAAAAAAAAAATTTGATAAAATGAAACCAAATATTAAAATGATTAATTACAAACTAATATATAAATTTGAATGCAACAAAAATTGATAGATAAACTTCATCTCAATGGAAATTGCGAAAACTAGATGTACATATTTTTTTTTTAACCTTAACCATTGAAATCCAAAAGGTTGACAGCATATAGAAAGGTGTCATAGCATATAGGTCTCAGGAAAAAAAAATAAATAAATAAATAAAATTAAAATTAAAAATTATTGAAAGTGTCGTAGCAAATAGAATCTCCTATTACATATTTAACATAAATAGCAACCTAGGCGGTTTGGTTTTTATATTGAAATTAATACTTCTGTTGTTGCGACTTGGAGAAGCTATAATACTATTTATATGATTGTGAAAATTGAAAGATTTAACATTATAATGGGACATGTGAAAAATACATAAATTAATAATTATATTTTGATTTTTATATGAATGCTTACCTCCTCTTTGATGGATTGCTTCAAAATATTATCTTGATTATCACTTTTCTCCATTGTTTGATTGTTCAAACTTTTTTCTAGAGTTTATAATTTCAAAATAATAAAAAACAATGATGTTAATAATAATGGTGAGTTTTGGTAAGGTGGATTGGAGTTTTGAAGTGCGAAAGAAGAAGAAGAAGAAGACAAACTAATTTTGATCTCTTGGAAAAGAAGATATAGAGATTTGAATAGGAATAATGGATTGGGGTGTACTATGAGAAAAAAAAATTATTTTAAGGTTTAATATAGATTGTCCTTATTAGTAAATTCACATTAGAATATAATAAGAATTAAAATTTATAAATTTAAATTGGACGTACTAAGATATTTTTTGAGTTCAAATAGAATGCCCCCTTAAGTGGAGATAGTCCAAGTTCTTCTTTCAAAAGGTATTGTGTTGCTTAAATTCATTTTAGATATAAGTCTTATTATACAAAAATTAAATATGAATTACACATTTATTTTTTAAGTTTAAGATTGATCAAGGCTGAGTTACTCATAAAACCTACTGTTAGAAACCTCCCCCAAATTTTGCACAAGCCTCTTTTTCTAGCATGTCAAGACAGTAAATCTAGGTTGGGAAAAAAAAAAGTATTAAATT
Organism: Camellia granthamiana; assembly: GCA_036172215.1. Classification (NCBI taxonomy): domain Eukaryota; kingdom Viridiplantae; phylum Streptophyta; class Magnoliopsida; order Ericales; family Theaceae; genus Camellia; species Camellia granthamiana. The sequence goes on from CM069904.1 coordinate 80,804,960, forward strand.
AACACAATAAAAAAAAAAATGGAAAAATTACTACAACTGAATATACAATGACTAAATTAATATAAGAAGTAAATTACCGAGATTCCGGGTTCAATTTATTCTAATTTAACACAAATTACACTAGTGGTTCTTAGACTTTCTCTCTTTTGTGTGACCAAATCAAGTATTATTTAATTTAATTTAACATACAAAATTATGTTTTTGTAAGTTAACATGAATACAAAAAAATATGTTTAGTGATATATATTTTTTTAATATTTTTTTTTTATTTGTTATGATAGTAGAAATTAACGTAGTAGCTCATACTTTCTTTTTTATTTTAGTGCATATTGTTAGCCCATCCAAATATATATATATATATATATATATTTGATTTGTCGTAGAAATTGATTTGTGCTTTTGATTTGTTGTTCTTGGGTCGGTCGATTAGCATTCTTCACATTGCAAAACTACTAATGTGAACATCGGTTACCGCTCAGAATCCTTGAGACTGGGTCACTAACAAAACACTTCATTTAATTAAGTTATAAAAAAACCCACAAAAGTCGTAATTTCTACCGCTAATCTTTCTAGTAAGAGGAGAGAGGGAGAGATGCTACCCAACCTAGCTTTTGACGAGTATTCACACTGGAAGAAATTTCAACCCAGTTTGTTTTTAGAAGTATAATGGAAGAAATTTATATTGATTGAATTAATAGTGAGTAGATTGTTAGTGAGGGGATTCAGTAAAATTGTATTTATTTTAATAATAGTTGTTAGTGCAGGAATTGTTAAATTATTTTTATATAAAATAATAAAACAAATAAAAAACTACAAAAACATTAAACATTAATGTTAAAAAAAAATACCCAACATGTAAAAAATTTTCAAAAAAAAATGAAACAAATAAAATAATAATTTTTACTTAACAAAAATACAAAAAAAAATTAAACATTAATGTTCAAAAAATAATGCCCAACATGTAAAAATAAATAAATAAATAATAAAAAATTTCTAGTCCTTGTGACTATTTTTCTAATACCATCTCCATCTCCTCCATCTCAATCTCCCTTTCAAAGCCCATTCTAATACCAAGGGATTAAGAATCTCATCCTTATCTCTCAAAACAAACACCCCATATAGTGAATTCCACCTTACTATCAACCTCAATTCCCTCCATATAATCCCAAATAAATGAGGCCTTAGAGACAACAAAATGACCTATCCTTCTTGTGTTCTCTTTCAAAATAATAATAATAATAAAATTATTATTAAACATATTTGAACCAATCGATTGATTGATTCCTCATCTCAATTTTATTTTTATTTTTTTACCATTAGTCTCAATTTTATTTGGAAAATTCTATTCATATATAAAATTTATTAAAAAAAAATTCAGAAAAATGATATGGTAATGTCATTATTATAAATAAATGTATCTTTAATAGTATTTTGTTTTGAAGTGAATAGTCCATAATAAATTATATCACTATAAATGAAAATTATATATAAAATTTTTTGTTTTCATTTTGTTATGCTTGGTTCATAATAACTTGAAATCACCTTTTAATGAAAAGATAATACATGTGTGATGAACCAAATTAAACATAATCCAATAAGTATCATGTATATATAAATAATTATGGGGGAATTACATACTAGTAGTGTATCAAAAAAAATATTACAAAAAAGTAATAAACTTTATGAATATTAATATTTAACATCATAATTTTTTCCACTATTTTAGAATATTTTTTCAAAACACCTCCTAAATAATAATTTCTCCAATAATTATTTTGTGTTTATGTAGGATTTATTTATTCATATAATATTTAGTTATTGGGGGAGGTGATATCATGTGGTCGAAATGAATAAAATTATACACACTAATTAATATATCAATTAATATAGTAATGAATGATGTAATATAATTTTAGAGATTTTGAATCTTTGTAATTTGTATATAATAGGTGGAGTCCATAATTTTGAAATAATAATGTCATAACATATGTTGGTACACTAATTGATATACTAATTGGTACATATACCACCACTGTTTTGAAATTGTATCACCATTGTATTATTTTTTCTTTGTCGTTGTTTACTCTTTCATTACACAAAAAAAGGACTTCCGTGACATCTTAAAAAAGTCACTAAAACTATAACGCTGCTATAAGAAGAGATTAGGTTGACTTGCTTTCCATTTATAAGCTCTTGTAATTGATTATATGCTCTTGTAATTGATTTTTCTTGTTTGTTGATCCCAAAAACAAAACAAAACAAAACAAAAAAATATTGTTTCCCACATAACAATAATAATTTGTATGTCAAGCAGGATAAAAGAGATTTCCCCCCCAAAAAGAATAATACATCAAATATATATATATATATATCTCACAAAAGTTCATAACATTAAAGAAATGCATGTGTCTTACAAATTAAGCATAACAAACTCACACGGAAATTGAAAAGCAGGGATTACAAACCAAGCATAACAAACTCCACACTCCTTTACTCTAACACACTATTAAACCTGTAGTTCATTATTAAACATACATACATACACACTACATATTAATACCATTTAATTTTCATTATCAGGACCAGCAATCTGGTCTGGGAGGAAGCCTGTGAACAAGTTCCATGCCTTTAAGCGCACAACAATGACAGAGAAAATGAACCAGATGCCATATGGAAGCCAAATGAGCCAATCTGGGACCAAGACGGAAACAAGCGAGACCGGTGTGAGACCTGCAACGATCAGAGTAACATAGCAAAAGATTCGAGCATAGTTTTCACCGATAATTTGCTGCCCTTCAAGTTCAACAAATTCTTTCAACACAAGGGCCAAGCTGTAGATGCATGCTGACATCAAGGAAGCTAGCATGCTCTTGGGGTGGGTTTGGAATGGTGACTCAGCTGCACCTGCATCCTGATTAATTTGAATGAAACCAACCACCAATCCAAGGAAGGAGAAGTATACAGTAGCAATGGATTTGATGAACACTCTTTCCCTAGAGAAAAAAATAAGATAAAATATGTATTAGACATGTCGCAGGTTTCAACTTTCGTTGTATTAATTTGTGCCTAGATTTTTTGATAAATTTTATAGTGAAATAAAATTTGAATTATTGTAGGTGGTTTGTTGAAAAGCTGAAAAAGAAAATGAATTTAGGGGACATATTACATAGTTTGAGAGGGGCAAATTTGAAGACAATATAAAAATTTTAATAAAAAATTTTGAAAATTCTAAACATAGTCTGGTTTGGAGGAGTAGTACTAAAACTTAACCATGAAGATTAACTCTATTCAAAGAGTAGTCAAGCACTCCACCAAACCCTAAATTAAAATCATTCAACACTAAACACTAAAATCTTTCAACACTAATGACCACCACACCACGCTCTCCCAATCCCTTTCTTTTTTTTTTTAATCTGCAAAAAAGAAAAAATTATTGATGCAATTCAAAGTACAAAGGATACAAACAACAACATCAAAAAAGAGAGGAAGAGGCATTCAAATAGCATCAAAGTAAGCACGGCTCGTCCCAACTAAGCCATCTGAATCCATTTTCTTACCACTGGCAGCCACGCAATCACTGGCGGCGATAACGGTGTCACCGGCGCCGGTAACACCATGCCGGTAATGCAGGCACCGGCGCCCGTAACGCCGTTGATTAGAAATTTGGACTATTCAAAAGTTGTTTTTTGAAATGTGAAACTTTGGACAAGACAACAAAGAAGCTGAGAATTAACATAGCAAAGAAGTCACGAGTAATAATAAACTTATCTTACCGGAGAACAGCAGGCTCCACTCTATTCTCGTTCCCTCTGTCCTGAGCTGGATTCATTCTTCCTCTCTCGCCGTTCTCAAAAATAGTGAACTTTCTTACAATGGTTTTACAACTAGTTTTACTTGTAGTGTCACCTACTTTTATAATTCCAAACCAAACCAATTCGCAGACCCCAAAACCGCCCTTAAGGAATATATCTCTAGAAGGAAGAAAAATCTAAACCACCTTAAAGAAAGAGCAGGTAGAGGAGTGCGATCTAGTGTAACGGGGCAAAAGTGATATCCAGTGTGTTTGGTTTGAATTTTTTAGATTAAGTTTTTTGAAAACTGAGCTTTTTCGTTTTTCGGTTTTTTTGTTTTTATTGAATATTTTTAAAATTTTAAACATTTTTTTTTACTTTTTTAGATGCACCTTATTTAAATGTATTTAAAAAGTAAAAAATTTATGAAAAAATATTTTTAAACATGAATAAATACATAAAAATACAAAAAAAAATATTGAATTCTCGTATTTTTTTTTTATATTTTTGTTATTTAGTGAATTTTTAAAAAGTTTTTTTCATAATTTTTTTACTTTTTAGATATATTTATGTTAAGTATATTTAAAAAGTTAAAAAAAATTGCTTAAAATATTAAAAAAATTTAATAAAAACAAAAAAAATGAAAAAAATAAAATAAAATTTTCTAAAACATACTTTTGGAAAAATAGAACGAAGGTACTGACTTCTAGATACTGACTATAACCCGATTATGAAAAATGTTTGGTAACTCAAATTTTTGTGACTTAAATGGTTTAAATTTGTCAAAACGACGTCGTTTTATACTCAAAATCTGTCAAAACGACATCATTTTAAGTAATTTAAACCATTTAAACCACAAAATTTTAAACTACCTAATATTGTTGCCCGATTATAACCCTCTAAATACTGACTTCTAGCTCAAGGTACTCATTCCAGCCGTCCATCCTCATCAACAAATACTTTCCTGCTTCCGTCACAAAACCTCCAACATGGCTTCAGATCCTCTGTACCTATTGCCTGTACCGATCGTCTGTCCCATTTTACTCCGATTGCCACGTGTCCATCAATTCAATCTCTATTGTTTCTGTGCTTCCACTGTTTATGACTTAAACCTAAAAGTTTAACTCTGTTAACTTTTTGGTTCCTTTTCTCTCTCTCCCCTCATGACTCGAGCAAGAATTCTTTAGAGTTTTTTTTTCCTAAAATTTTCTAGAGTGATGCATTGTGTGGTTGAGATTTAATAACAAGTCACATCAATTTTTCAGCATTAAATCTCAACCACACAATACACCACTTCAAAAAATTTAAAAAAAAAAACACTCTAAAAGATCCTTGATGCCATGACTCACGAGTCAACTCGTCCACCTAGAGATCTGCAACATTCATCGTCTCCTTGGAAAATCTATTACTTATTCTTATAAACTGGTGTTCTTTTGCTGCCTCTCAAGATTCTATTACTCACAATGGTTTCTATTATATTAGATTATGTGTATTTTGTATTACTTTTAGAAATTTTAGATTTGGCCTTGGATCCCTCACTTTTTCAAGAAACATTCTGTTGCCCTAGATCCAGTACCACAGAGAAAATATATCTACCCGACGATGACGATGAATAGTTCATCATCATAATTGGTCTCTTTTCTTTTTCTTTTCACTTCTTTTCTTTTTTCCCATCTTCTCTGAAGCCATCAACTATTGTGATGACTCAATACAACAATGCTAGAGACCTCTAAAAAAGCATCTCTAAACCCACCTCTAATGAGGTGGAAAAGGAAAAAAAAAAAAAAAAAAAAAATCAAGGCACATGATTGGCTGTGGCAGTGGGGGACCCACTGCCACATCACTAGTGGTACCTCTAAATTAGAGGTCCCAAGCATTTTTCTGACTCAATAATGTTATGTTTAGTTGAGGGATTTAAGTAGGAATTTGAAAAGGGAAATGGAAAAGGTAGGTGAAATATGAATAAAACATACCTATATTTCATCTAGTTTCACATACCTTTTTCCTTTCCCTTTTCAAATTCCTTCCCAAATCACTCAACCAAACACAGCATAAATATGGGTTTCTATCAACTACAATGGTAATCATCAAGTACAACTTCTCTCTTTTACATTTGGGTTTATCTCCATTGTTTGAACTTCTATTATGACAGATTAATTTTGGGTTATAGATTTGTTTTGAAGTTTTGATCTCAATTTTCTTTTGGCAAAACAGCAGCATCGTCCATTGTCGGTTCCCACTAGCATATGGCCTATGGCTCTAAGAAATAGTAGAATAAATTTTCATCAGAAATGTAACCACTCAATTCATATTTTCATATATGGCATAAAAAGAGAAGAAAATTCAAGATCATCTTATGGCTTTATAATTATTGAATAGAGGTGGTGGTGATAATGGGTCTAGAGGGAAACAAAGCTTTTTAGGTTAAGATCATAACGGCAATGGCAGAATTTATGGTAGTGGCCGCACTTCTTGATGATGGAGACGAAACTGAGTTGACCCATCGAGAAGTCATGACTGTTTAGTGAGAAACCAGAAAAGAGGTGAGATTGAAATAGAGATTGAATTGATGGACACGTGGCAACCGAAGTAAGATGGGAAAGACGATCGGTACAGGCAATAGGTACAGAGGATCCGAAGCCATCCAACATAGTATGATTCAAACAGGGGCAATTTATCCCGGTCGGTGGGGTCTCTTCATTTGGGTTGAATAATGTTCATTTAAAAATTAAATTGAAATTAATGAATAAAATAATTTATTTACTCCCTTTAAAATGATTATCCTTATTTTGATTTGTGTGTAATTTTAATAATCCTATCAATTAGACTCAATTGATACGATGTAAAGAAATATAAGGACAAAAAGATGTAAACTAAGAGTATCTTTAACGGTGCATCAAATTTGAGTAAAAGTTTTATTTGAAAGTGTTCCAACGGAGATTTTTGAAACTTCATTAGAACACCGGTCGATTAGGCGAATGACCGGCTGGATGTTCGGCCTGTGTAAGGTTTTCACTTTTTTGCCTTTAGGTGGTCATCTGAAGGGTTGACCGAGCGGACAACGAGAAGGTCGACCAGGCAAACAACGAGGGTCGATTGATCAGTGTAATTTTTTCACAAATTTTTACTTTGAGGTGGTTATCCAAAGGGACATTCAGTAGTGAAAATCAAACGGTTATGAACAGTGCTTTGATGAAAGACACATTGGTCTTCAGTTAGATGAAAGAAAAGTGAAATCTTGAATTTCATACCGATTTGATGAAACCGTTGGAACTGAAAAAAGAATTGTTTTTCATCAAATTTAAATTTGATGATAAATTTGATATATCGTTAGAGATGGTCTTAGAAATGACTTCATATATTCTAAAGTTTTACAAAAAAATTAATGAATTTTGTAATTTTTTTTTTTTTCCTCTCACGTGCATCATGCATTAATAATGATATAGTTAGAATTAATTGTTTTTTCAAATTCCAAAATATTTGGTTAGTGTAATTTCACTCCCCATTTTTTAAATTGTACTCATTTTTAATGTATTAAAAATTCGGAAGTGAAATTGTGTATTAAAAATTTGGAAGTGGGCAAGTGCTGTCACAGCGTAGTGCCGTAACGACACAATCGCATCGTTTTGTTTATTATATATAAAAATAAAAAATAAAAAAACTTAAAGCACTAGCACGCATTAAGCCGCCATCTTGCTTTTTAGGTGAAAAAAAGTGTAGAACGATAATTTTAGGTTGACCTTAGATAATGACGAGTAGCTATAAACAAAATATAAATAAATAATTGAAATTTATGATGTAATTCACCAATTTCTCAGTCTTTAATATATTTAAATTTTTAAAAAAATAGTTAGTAAATTTATTTTTTTTAAAGAAAATTTAGTTAATTCAACAGTGCAAATTCCCATGGAGGCTTTGCCGAGTTTCAACAACCGATAAATTTTTTAATAACCATAGGATGGTTGGCCTAGTGGGTGACAACTGGGACCTGGAGGTTTGTTCCCTCATAGGTCTCAAGTTCAAATCCTTAACCAACAAACGCATATTTTGGGGTCACAGACTACAGGGTGTAAGTCTTGTTTTGGAAGGCTTGTTTGGGTTGTATGGACTTAGCCTGGTGCGCTTAAGTTGGCCCAGGATATCGTACATAACAAAATCTTCTCTTTTTTTTTTTCTTTTCTTTTTTTTTTTAAATTTCTTTAGCAATTCACAACTATCCATACAAAATTAAAAGAGATGGCATTTGATTAAGATGTAACTATTGCCTTATCATTATTGTAATTTTTTACTTTTCATAAATATTGGGCTCGATTATATTATTTTTTACTTATTTCAATGATTTGGAATTTGAATTTCGAATGATTTGGTATGAGAAGGAATTATATTTAGAATGATATTGAACATTAAATTTGTTGGTTGGTTCACAATTTAAATTCAACTTAATTTTTTTTTTTAATTTTATTTTGATTTAATTTAGTTGTTACAGTTATATATATGGTAACTACATGTACTTTTTATATTATATGGTTGTTATAGGTTGTATAATTGAAATATCATTTGTTTCAAGGGTATTTCAACATTGGTTTTCTTTTAAAATTTAGAGTAAATTACATCGGTAGTCCTTAAATTTTGCCCCTTGTATCGTATTGGTCTCTATTTCTAATTGATTCAATTTTGACTCTTAATTTTTAAAATTTTTATGTCAATTTGGTCTAATTGATAATGACATTAAGATTTTAGATGAAAATTAGTTACTAAGTTAGTTGATGTTAACTCAATAAATTGATAAAATTTATAATATTTCCCTTACGTGATACATGTAGCACATACGTGCATTTTTCATTTAAAAAAAATTAACAATTATAATGAATTGAATCAAATTGAGACAAAGTCAAAAATATATAGTCAAAATTGAATCAATTAAAATTACATAAATCAAAATGTCACAAAAACAAAATATAAAAACTATCAGTGCAATTTACCCTAAAATTTATTTTTACAAAAAAATGATTTTGAGACAAATAAAAATATTATAAAATTCAATTTCTATACAATTTTTTACTTATTTATTACAACTAATTAAACCTATTATTTCTTAGAGCAAATGTGAATTTTATTTCTATTTTTCTTCACCTAAATCCATTCACTACAATTGAACTTAACAGAAAACGGTGGGGGTGTTTCAATTAGTATTTTTTATTTTTTGTTTTGTTTATAGTTTCTCCCTTAAGGGGTCGTTTGGCAGGGTTGTTTGGTAATAACTTTTTAATTGATTTTTTGGTTTTTTTTTTACTTTTTTAGTCTGAGACTTTTTTGCTTGTTTGGCTTTTTTAGCTTTTTGGCGTTGGAATGACAAAATTGCCCTCCACTTAGAAATGATGCTTTTTTGATATTTTGTTTGTATATAGGTTAGTTTGGTAATTTTTTAAACTTTTTTGTCTTTTTGTAATTTTGTAACTTTTTTTTGTCATTTTGTAATTATTTAACCCAAAATAATTTGCCAAACCAGAACTATGTCTACTTAAACGTGTTCTTGTACACTCTTTCCACCTAAAGGAAGACCGTGGTGTGTTTTAATTTTATTTATTTATTTATTTTCCTCCTAATATAATAAACAAATCACCTACCCTGCTTCCTTTTAATGTTTCAATTAATTAATATACAGAATAATGGAGAGGGTGAAATAATCACCCGTGACGTAAAAAAAAGTCTCCCGCAGTCCATGGGATTCGGCGAGCCTGGTCGTTCGAATTTTTTTTGACGAAGAGAGACACAAAGCTCATCATTCATTCCAATTCCATTACGACATATAAATAAATTAGCCAATTAGCTATATCTGAAAGCACTCATAACATAATTTGACACTAATTAAAATTAATTATTTTCATGTAATTAACCTACTCTTCCCATAATCACAATTTATTTTAGGTTAATTACATTTTATTTTTTTATAGTTTGTCTTTTTTTTTTTTTTTTGAACCTCAAAAAAAGAATTTTCTTTTTGTTGAAAACATATAACCCCCTTATGGTCAAGAAACATATACATAACCTCCCCCTAATTTGGCGTAAAATGCAAAACTTAACTCTATTAACAATTTTTGCAAAAATTTCTTATGTTTTTAACTTGCTTTTCAATTTTCTTCTAGTTGCCATCGCAACCTAACAACTCTCTCACTCTATAGAATTCTCTCTCTTCCAGCCTGTTTGGATTGGGTGATTTGGGAAGAAAAGAAAAGAAAAGAAATACATTTCTCTTTGTCCATATCACTGTTTGGATAAGCAAAGTGCACAAAAATTGAATGAAATGGGATGAGATGGAGAGAAACGTATTTCTCTCATAACCTCTATCTTGAATCTCTCCAAAAATGGAGAGATTAGAAGAGAAAAGAAACCAACTAAATTCTATATTGCTATTGTTATAATACTAAAATTTCCCTTTCAAGTACAGAAGAAATAAAAAGACTAATTCTTATAAAAGGTTATTTTGGTTATATAACATGATATCATTTCTTTTCATTATGTATATATATAGCTGTGTGAGTGATTTTCTGATCACACTGCCCGCTTAGTAATCAGCTAGAGAGCACCGGCAGAATAGATGGCTTCAGCTAACCTGCAACAGAAAGAGAAGGCTCCAGTGGTGGTTCTTCCACCCAAGGGCACTCCGACGATCAAGTCAGTATATCTCTCAAAGATAATCAAGTGCTAAATTCACTGCTCAAAGCATAAATTGCGTACCTTAGACCCACGGGGGTGCCCCTCTTTTATAGCTTACTCAATCCTAGTCCCACTAGAAGCCTGACTTCTATGGATTCCCATTCAGTGCTTACTTTGGACTCTACAAGAGATAAGGATAGACTCCCTAAGAATACTATCCTTATCCATCTTGAAGTCTTTCTTCATTCTAGGACTCTTATCCCTTATCTGTTTATATCGGACTCTGATATCTTCAGAGATAACCCTGGCCTAGCCGAGATAACCTCGGTGTCACATTCAAGACACGTGGCACTTCGGCTGACACGTCGGCGTCACCTTACCACGTGTTGGTACTCAGAAAATATATCCCCACAACTGCCCCCTAGGTTCTATTACCTCGGTATTCTGAGGTGATGGAACCTATATCGGTACTTCCTGCCAGTACATCGGCTCAACATCTCTCAGCCGAGGTTGTTTATTCAGGCCGACATGCCTTCCTAAAGACCAAGGACTCCAAGAGCTCCTTCTTACACATGACCTGTCTTACACAAGAGTTTAACCATTTCATCCATGTGTCTCATCCTCACTGGATCGTATTCTGCACGCGTTTGTAAGTCATTTCGCGCCTGTGTGCGCCGTCTGACAGATCCGTCATTTAAGGTTCATCAATTCTGTCTTTGCCGCCGTTTCAAGTTTTAACAAAACTTTTCCCTCTTTTTCGTCTTTTCATTTTGCATTCAATTTCTCTTGCTTTTTCTCTCTCTGGCTCTTTCCTTCTGAATCTGCCATTGCCGAAGCTTCAAGCTCTGCAACTGCTCCGTTCACTCTTTTCGGCGAGATTTTTACTGTTTCGTTGCCTCTACGACTGTCGTCTGACTTCGGCGATCCTCACATTGGCTTCATATTTTCTGGTAAGCCATTGTTCCTCTTGTTTTCAATTCCTTGATGTTTTCCATCATTTGTTGCCATGACTACTTTGTTCAACATTTGTTTTGCGAATCATATATCTGAAATGCATTTATTCAATGGCTTTGCTTTTGCCCATGTCTTGAATACGTACTGTTCACCTCTTTCTTGCATTTTTGTCACTGCTTTTGACCTTGTACCTCTTGTATTTTCTATGCTTTTGGTAGCTCACCTTTGTTCTTGATTCTGAAACTCGTTCTTGTTTCTTGTGTTTCTGTGTTTTTTTTCCAGATCTGTGCCTTCAATCTTTGTTTTCATAGATCTAGGTTTGGGATTCGTCTGTAGAACCCACCAATCCTTAGGAAAACTGAAACAATCTTTACAAATTCTTGCATCAATACATACCTAGGCTTTTGCCGAGGTCCCAACAATCCTTTCGAAACATCTTCTTTCTGTAATCCGGCCCCTCTAATTCAGGCCGACATCATGGGTATGTGGAAACATAGGGTAAACACCCCATCCAAACTTGAATACTTTAGGCAAAAGTTTGAAATCCCAGCCGACGTTCATCTAAGGTTGGCTGGGGATGATGACTCCATCATGCCTACAGATGACTCCATGCCTTTCCCTGTGGTTGCCTTTATTGAGTGTAGACTTCGGCTTCCACTTAACATCCTTTTTTGCTAGATTCTCCATTATTATAAGTTGAACCCCATGCAACTTGCCATCAATTCTTATCGAGTGATCAATGGTATCATAGCCTTCTAAATAGGAAAACGCTAGGATCACCTTAGCCGATATTCAATACTGTTATACCATGTGCGGCCTTAATTTGAAAGAAAAAGGCTACATTTATTATCTTAAGCCGAAGTCCACAGAGTTCAAAATCGTAACCGACCTTCCAGACTCCAACAAGGGAGCTGGGGACGACTATTTCATTACTTCGGGGAACTGGGAGTTTGCCCCAGATGAAGACCTCCACCTCTACCCTCTTCCTCGGACAGTTTTCGTAGAGGGCAATGGTAAGAGCCCTGTGTTTTACATTTACTTGTTTTCAAAATCTTTACTACTTCAAATATTCTGATGTTTTGTCTTTCCTTGCAACTCTTCCAAAGCCAGGAAAAGACTTCCGCAAGTCCTTTTACCCAAGTCCTGGTTTAAAGAAACTACTGAACCTTCTTGTTCATAAGCGAAAGGCCCCACTGGTGCTCAATTTCATCCCGATGTACAGATCAGTTCTTCCCGACGTTCCTAAGAGGAAAAAGAAGAAGAGCCTATCTCCTCCCTCTGCCACAACCCCTTCAGTTCCTACCGAATCTCGGCCAGATCAAGGATCAACTTCTGATCCAGCAGAACAGCCGTCTACCTCGGCTCCATACTTGATCCCACCATCTCAACGAAAACGTCGCCGACGACTTACAGTTTCTTCTGCCGAGATGGGTCGCCCAAAACCAGTTGCAAAAGACCTCTTAGCCAATATTCCAACTGATGTTGATGCTCAATCAACACAAGCCCTGCCTCCACCGAAGCCGAAAAGAGTTAAGAAGGCTCAACCAAAGGCCAAGGCGACTCAGGTTGAGACTGAGAATACTCTGCCAATTTCCAAATTGTCTGAGAGTGAGAAGACTACTTCTGTCCCTACAAAGAGATCTGCTAAAACACATCCATCTGAGTCCACCCGTTCCAAGAAGCCGAGGACATCCTCTGCGACTACCTCGGGGTCCAAAAAGCCTGACGCCCCCTGGGCCCCCGAAATCACTCTGTAAGACAAGCCTGTTATGGCTAGTGATAGCGCCGATGACATCAATGTCGGCGCTGCCCTTAGTACTGCTCTACTTCTTCCAGGCGATCTGGAGCGAAACGTCGAGTTCAGCAAATATGAGAACTATGCTTTGATGCTCCAGCGCTCTGTTCAAGTAAGTGTCTTTACTTGGTAGATTTTCTTCCTTTTTTTGTACTTAGAAAATTTTGTAATACCTTTTGCCTTGTGTATTTTCAGGCCGTTCAGCATGCCCATTCCTTCTCTATACAGTCTTTTGAGAATAGAGAGAAGTTGACCGAAGCGAGGAGGGAGGTCTCCAGTCTTCAAAAAACCAACAAAAGTCTACAATCCAAAATGAAGAAGTTGGAGGACCAGGCCGAGGCTGCCCTTAAAGCTCAAACTGATGCCGAAGAGAAGGCTGATTCTGCCGAGGCCATAAGGAAGGTAGCCGAGTCCCAGAAAAAAGAGGCCGAGGAGAAAATGGCCCAGGCCCAAAAGGAACTGCAGGAAGCCTTGGCTACCAAAGAGGCCGAAATCAAGGATGTCGACGAGAAGGCATATGCTCAAGGCATGGCCAACGTCACGGAGGCTTATGAAATACAAGTGAAGCAGGCATGCAACAGGGGTTTCACCTTTGGTTGGATGTCTCTTCTGAAAAAACTTGAAGTCCCCGAGGACTCACCTCTTCGTAATGCCGACGTTATTCCTCTTCCATTTCCTCCACCTCCACCACCACTTCCAAGTCAATCCGACGATGAATCTGGATCTGAGTCCGAGGAGGAGACCTTGGTGAGGAAAGCAAATGAGGTTACTAGGTCCCAGTCCCTTTCTTCAACTGAGCAAGTCCTGGACTTGACTCAAGATGATGATGGTGAGGAAGTTCTCAAGGAAGCTACTCCTGGGAAGGCACCTTTGGACGTGCCTCTTGCCGACAAGAGCCTTGATCAGACCCTTGCAGAAATTGATGCTGAGCTTGTGGCAGAGAAGGTGGCCGAGATGTCCTCTCAGAAGTCTTCCGAGGTCGAGACCCAGCCTACCAACAATGTTGAAGAATCTTAACTTCATGTTTTTCTTTTTCTCTTTGAAGTAGTGTAAAACTTTTTTATATCGCCGATGTTCTCTTAATGCAACTCTTTTTACTTTTGAATACTTGTACGTTTATCCTCTCTTTATTGCTCCTGTATGTCCTCCATACATAGAATATTCTAAATATCTTTAATATACTCTTCCTTTTTTGTGTAACCTTCTCGGGGTGACATTCATCGGTTTACATGAACTGATGATTTACCTCGGCAAGTACTTGTCTTGTAAATTGCTCATAAACTTCAACAAGGGTAAAACATACACTGTTTAATTTCAACTTGTAAACTTTTCTCAAGTTTTAACAAGTGTTTAAACATCTTCTTGGTTTAACTTCAACTTGTAAATTGCGACAAATTTCAACAAGTGTTAAACATCACTTCGGTTTAACTTCAACTTGTAAATTGCTACAAATTTCAACAAGTGTTAAACATCACTTCGGTTTAACTTCAACTTGTAAATTGCTACAAATTTCAACAAGTGTTAAACATCATTATTGATTCTCTGCCCCCTAATGTGAACTTAAGTTCCACTTGGGTTCTCATCATACATGTATTCCTGAAACATCGTCAAGTTAAAAATCAAACTCCAATCTTTATTTATTTACTTTGGCAAGTAACAAAAGAAAAAAGAAAAGACTCTAATGATAAAAAAAAAGTTTTCAAATTGCAAGTTTTCCAAGGCCTTGGCAATTCTTTGCCCCCATTATCTTCAAGCCGATCTTCTTAGGACCTCCGCGTCCTTATCTTTGATTTCTTTCCTTTGTATGCTGCAGGTGAACTTCATTGCTGCCATGGAGCAATTTTTTGCCTGTAGCTGATCTCCTCGGACCTCTTCTATCCCATGCTCTGTTGGAAACCACAATAGTTGGTGCAATGTTGAGGGAACTGCCCTCATTGCATGCAACCATGGCCTTCCCAGAATAGCATTGTAAGGGGATGGTGTGTCGATGACGGTGAACTCTGTCTTGATTTTCCTGGTGCCAGCCTGCACCTCCAGGTTTATGGCTCCCAGTGGCCATGTCGGCGTTCCATTGAATCCGACCATCGGGCCGTTGGATTGTTCCATGTCATCGGGGTGAAGGCCGAGCTCCTTGTAACATCTGACGTACATGATGTCACAAGAGCTTCCTTGGTCAATCAGGATGCGTTTCACTTGGCACTCCCCAACCTGGAGGGATACTACCAAAGCATCATTATGCGGGTGCTGGACCATCTTGAGGTTGGCTTCGGTAAAAGACACTACTGGTCCCAAGCACTCATCTTCCCGATGTCTTTTGTCCCCGACCTGGTAGACGTGTTGTAGGTGCTTCACCTTCTGAGTCTCCCCCCTGATTTCGTTCTCGTTGACCCTTGAGTGAATTACATTAATTACCCGAGGTCCTCCTGCCTGAGGCTGCTGTGCTGGGGGGGGGGCGGGCGGGGCTACTTGTGCCTCGGGCAATCTTGCATGTTCTTCTCTCGTTCTGGCCTCGTCGACAAGGTCTCTCAGATGGCCTTGCCTCACTAAGTTTTCCAAGTGTGCTTTCAGGGCTCTACAACCCTGAGTCATGTGCCCATCTTCGTTGTGGTAAGCACAACGTTTGCCAACGTTCCTTCCCATAAATTCTCCTGGTGCCTTTTCCGGTGTTATGAAATAGGGTTGATTCCGAATTCTATCCAGGACTTTGTGAATTGGGATTCGGAACACAGTTGTCACTGTCTGTGCAGCCCTCAGTTCTACCTCTTGCTTGTTGGATCCGTTGTTACCTCGGCCTCGCTTCAGCGAGCTGTTGGCTTTTTCTTGCTTCGTCTCCTTATTTCCCGATGTATCTTCCTCGGCTCTGGCGTACTTCTCGATTCTGGCCATAAGCTCTTCCATGCTTTTTGGCAGTGTCTTTGCCAAAGACTTCCGTAGTGGACAGTTATCTTTCAGGCCGTTCTTGAAAGACACGACTGCCACTTCTTGATTACATTCAGGTATTCGGTTGAATACCTCATAGTATCTTTTAGCGTAGGCCCTAAGGCCTTCATCCTTACTGATCTTTAGAGCCATCAATGCGTCCACCCTCAAGGGCTGTAGTTTGTTCGTCACAAACCTGGCCACGAACATCTCGGCAAGGCCTTCCCAAGTCTTCACGCTTCCCTTTGGTAGTTTTCGGAACCAATCTGATACAATCTCCCCAAAAGATGAGGGGAATACTTTGTAGAGTAACGGCTCGTTCCCACTGTATAGTGCCATTGAATTCAGGTATAACCCAACGTGGAAGTTGGGGTCCGACTTCCCATCGTAGATCTGGAACCTCGGCATACTGAATCTCTTTGGCGCCTCAAATCTGTCCAATTCTACTGAGAATGGTGTTCTCGGTTTAACAGTGGATGTTACCTCGGCATGATCCTGCCTCCTCTTGAGGTAATCCCTCAAGTTTTCTTTAGTCCGGCCAGGAGCTCGGCTGTCTCCTGACTTCAGTCTCTTCGGAGTACTGCTCTCGGCTTCGTTGCGCGCCCTTTTCGACCCTTCTCCGTTAGGCGTGTTGAAGCATAGCACCTGCCCCTGAATATGCCGATGTTCTTTGGGGTCGGCCTCCTTGGTGCGATGTGTCCTCTGTGACTCTTCCGTCCTTGACTCCCCTCGCCCGACCTCTCCGGAAGTCTGGTGAGAGTGTCTTTCGCTCTTGGTGTGTTGAGGGGCTATAGGGATTGTTTTCTGCCCTCCCTTCCGGGCATTAGCCGCTGGAATCGGCGTGTCCTACAGCGGGAATGGTGGCTGCATGACATTGTTTTGCATCATGAAGTTGATGACCGATTGCAGGTCTGCCAACTTGTTTGCCATCTCTTTTGCTTCTTCGTCCCTCCGTAGGCACCTATCCTTCCATACCTGGAGGTTTTATTCGTTATAGTACCTGCTTTGGTCTACTTTCTTTGAAGTGTCGCCCTCCTGGCCGACGTCTTTCTCTCCGTGACCCTGGTCATGAGTTTTCATGTTGTGGTTGTCTCCTTCGACGTCAAGGTCGATAGGCCTACCACTCCCAGTAGGAGCGTCGTCCCCAATCTTTTCCTTCTGTCCGTTATCTGCCATCTATTCTTCTTTCTTTCCCACAGACGGCGCCAAATTGTGTGAGTGATTTTCTGATCACACTGCCCGCTTAGTAATCAGCTAGAGAGCACCGGCAGAATAGATGGCTTCAGCTAACCTGCAACAGAAAGAGAAAGCTCCGGTGGTAGTTCTTTCACCCGGGGGCACTCCGACGATCAAGTCAGTATATCTCTCAAAGATAATCAAGTGCTAAATTCACTGCTCAAAGCATAAATTGCGTACCTTAGACCCACGGGGGTGCCCCTCTTTTATAGCTTACTCAATCCTAGTCCCACTAGAAGCCTGACTTCTATGGATTCCCATTCAGTGCTTACTTTGGACTCTACAAGAGATAAGGATGGACTCCCTAAGAATACTATCCTTATCCATCTTGAAGTCTTTCTTCATTCTAGGACTCTTATCCCTTATCTGTTTATATCGGACTCCGATATCTTCGGAGATAACCTCGACCTAGCCGAGATAACCTCGGTGTCACATTCAAGACACGTGGCACTTCGGCTGACACGTCGGCGTCACCTTGCCACGTGTTGGTACTCAGAAAATATATCCCCACAATAGCTATAGCTTAACCAAACGAGATAGAATAGAAGAGAAATCAATCTCTTTTCTTTTTCTTTTTTTTCTCTCCTATTTATCCAGACAAAGGAAGAAAAGCCACAATCTTTTCTTTTCTTCTCTCTCTTAACTTAGGTTGCCAAATATAGTGTTCATTTTCCTTTTTTTTATTTCGTTATTCTCCTCTCTCTCTCTCTCTCTCTCTCTCTCTCTCTCCTCATTTTCCTTCTTTCTCATTTCTTCTCCGCTACCTCACGAGTACCACCAGTGGCCAATGGTTGCCCCAGCCGAAAACACCACCATGGTTGGTTGCAATATTCATTACTTTTTATTAGTATCGTTTGCCACTGTATAATGTAATGCATGCATACATATCTTTTATCCGTTTAGTAACTAAGTAATAGTAGCTTGAAAGTCAAAATTTGATAAATGATATGTGTCATATTTTTTACGAGATAAAATTGTAAATTTCATCAATCAGTAACTTAATTTCAACTAACTTGGTGAATATTTTCCGTTAAAAACCCATCAACATTATCAATTAAACTAAATCGAAGAAAAATAAAAAAAACATGAATTAAAAATAAGTCAATTAAAACTGTAAAAATTAAAATAACACGTACGACAAAACGTATGAACTATTAGTATAACTTGTCCTTTTTTTAATCCAAAAAATGCAAATTGTTTTTTCTGACAAAAGATTGAGAGGTCTACATGTGTTCGTTTGCAACCCGCCCGCAATTTGTTGGATGACCCATATGGCACGAAATCCCTCTTCAATATGTTATACAAACATAAAATATAATACAGATATTAAATGCAAAAATGATGATATTAAATTTACCTTATGATTTAAAAGAGAGAGTAGGGAAAGGGAAAAAAAAAAAGGACTTCCTATGAAGTGTTTTTAGAGTTGCGGAATTTTAGATAATAATTAGATTAAGTTATACTTTTAACCTTTATAATTTGACTTTAGTCTCCATTGTTTTAAATCAAATAATTTTATGTATAATTTCAATTTAATTTTTCCATAGAAGTTGGAGATTAAAATTAATAATTTTGGGACATTTGTTTGTCTTTTGAGGCATATACGTAGAAAAATTAACAAAAATTTGTATGAAAAGACCAAATTAAAATTAGACTTAAAGTGTAAGAATCAGATTGTTCTAATTGAAATAATAAAAATTAAAGTGAAATTTAAGTTAAACCCATAAAATGAAAAGTGTAATTTTTTACCCTAATAATTATGTAAGAATTTAATTTTGTTTGTTTGTTTGAATTTCGAACAATCTTTTTATTAAGTATGTATACAATCTCACACAAACCCAAACATGTTCAATTTTTTCTTTAAATTTTTGTGCACCATTTTTACATATTTAAAAGGATTATATCAATCAAGCATATATGTAGTATTGCAGAGTGACATTTTGTCTAAACAATCTCTAGAAACTTTATAAAGTATTAATAAAAAAAATTAATTTTTTAATTATTATTATTTTGTTGGTATATATTTTTATTATATCTGGTTTTTATTTCTTATTATTTATTAAAACATTGTTATTTAAGTCCAAAAATCAGACCCACTTTTCAAGCTCAATGATGTGGCAATCAATTAGGGTATCTAAGGCAGCACTATCGATCATATCTTCCCTAATCATCAATCAATCATATCACTTATATATCATTGGGTTTGGGTTTATAAAATAGGTCTAAAAAGTGAGTTTGTGTATCATTTTTTTATTTATTATTATATTTTTCCTGCAAGATCTCTACCTTGGGCCTCAAAAATTTCCTAAAAACTACAGCACCAAATCTTCGAGCCCTATAGAATAACTTAGGCCTAGGGCCCTTAAATATTTCAGCCCGTAGAGTATAACTTAGGCCCAGAGACGAAGACCACAAGTCCAAAAGTGAAACTAAATGACCCCAAACAAATATCCCAGCCCTTATAGAATAATTTGGGTACCTTAATTTTATCGTTTGAGTAAATTATTTTTTACTTTTTTTTTTTTTGTGTTTGGTCAGTTTTTTTACTTAGGCCATTGAAGTCCCTTTTTTTTTTCTTTTTTTCTTTTTTTTCAATTTGACCCTTTACGTTTCAATTTTTCTCATTTTACTCCTAAAGCTAACGCTTTTTTTTTTTTTTTTTTTTTTTTTTTTTTTCACTTTAACGCTTCATGTTTCCATTTTTTTTCATTTCAGTCCTAAAGCTAACATTTGTTCAAATTAGGCAAAAAAATGTCACGTTAATTAACACATGTTTAAAAAAAAAAAATGGCACATGACATAAAAACATATTATTATATTGAGATTTGAGTTTATGTCGTAGGTGTGAATTATATATAATAAAATATTTTTATATCATATGACTATCAATGTGTAATTTTCTATCAAATTTTGAATATAAGTTAGCTTTTAAAATAAATTTTTAAAAAAACTTAAACATTAAAAAAAAAATTTAAAAATCAAAATAAAAAAAATAGCTAAACATAAAAAGTGGGAAGTATAATTTTACCCTTTGATAGAATGAAGTGGTCTCTTTGTATGTGAAGTAATAAGATTGTTTACTTGTCCGTGACAAGATTGTTTACTTTGGTGTGTGTGTCACAAATAAGAAAACCCCTCTAATGGTATGTATCATATATACTATATTATAATTAATATAATTTTATTATAAAATTTTATAATATTAATTATAAAATGTATAATTTTGCTATAAATTAGGGTTATAAAATGTTTAAAATTTTGTGATTCGTGTAACAAAACTTTGTGATTTTGTTATGACTTTTTTTGTTAAGTTAATTTGTGACGAGATTACGCATTTTATAATTAATGTTATGAAATTTTATGATAAAATTATGTCAATTTGTGATAGGTTACATATGGAGGGGTGTGTATCCTAAAATTTCCTCACAAATAAAGACAGCCTATTTAACACTTCTTTATATTAATTTCAATAAATTTCTTATGCCTAATTTACCATATTTGATATTTGCATTCCAGTATAAAGTTACTAATTTCTATTTGATTTATACTGTCTTTGATGTTAAAGATTTATAATTTGTGACTGATTTTTATTTTTATTTTTATAGTTATTGTAATGAATTTATTCATATTTTTATTTAAGTAAATTGTAGTATATAATTTTCATAATTATAATCGAATGAACTCCCTTCCATACTTTCATCTTTACATACTCATTCATACCCTTCTTGTGGGTCTCAATTAGGACCAACATCGATGATTTGAATCGTCTATCTTGTAGACTCTGCATTAAAGGTTATCCATGTAAAAAAAAACAATTTCATCAAACATTTACAAGCACAACAACCGATCACATTTTGTTTTATAAAACTAATGACAAATTAGACTATAAAGTTAAACCATCTACTTTATAAAACAAAATATGTTTATTTTTATTTTTTTTGATCGGCAAAAATAAGCTTTATTGATGAAAAAAACAAGTACAAAGTACAAGAAAATACATCAATAAAGGAGAAGGAAGTGCAAAAGCATCACAGTGCGCTAAGTGATCCCAACTAGGTTGGCACCACCGAGCTCACCCTATCATTTGCTAGCACCCCAAGTTGGTGAGAGACCAACGGAAAGAAGAAAGAAAGGAAAAAACCAAAGCTGCAGCAGCTTTAGAGTCCTGAAGACAACACCAAAGCTGAACAAAATATGTTTATAGTTGTTCAATGAAGCTAAATTTTTGCATGAATAACTTTTATTGTGAGGCTTATGAACTAGACGGTTCGAATCATCTATGTGTGCCTGAATTAGAGCCCACAAAAGAATTATGGAGGAGTATGGAGAGATGAACTATGGAACAGAATTTATCCCAATTATATAAGCAAGAAAAGTACTAACAAATTTTTTTTAAAAATGAATATTTATCCTTTTTATTCAATTTTTGTTTTGAGTGTGAAAGGGTTCCAATCTAGGCCTAATTAAGGAATGTTTGAGATGCCTAAATAAATGTACTTTTTGACTTTTTATTTTTTAAAAAATGTGTAGAAAAATAGAGAGAAAATATTGATAGATGTTGATTGATGTGATCCAAATAAGTGTATGTATGTAAAAAAGTGCACTTTTTTAATACAGGCCAAACAAGCACTAACTCAATGAAATGCCTATTTTTCAAATTATATTTATCGTTCATTTTTTTAAAATAACTGTGATCCAAACGTGTTGCTTCCAATATTTGATAAATCTAATTTTTTGTATGCAGGATCTATTCGAAATACATTAAAAACTGAACAATTCAAATGAATCAATTGAACGGGCCCCTTATAGGCGAAATTGGACCCTTTAGTCGAAACAATGGACTGCAGGAAACTGCTCCCTAAACTATAATACTTGTGATTTGTGGCACTAATTTTTTTAGCACTAATGGCACTAATTTCTATATCAGGTAAAAAAAAAAAACAAAGTTACCAAAACAGGAAATTAGTGCCATTAGTGCCAGCAGTTTTAGAGCCACAAATCATTTTTCTACTTCTAATTGATAAGCATTTATGTACATATAAATTTATTGTAGCTGTATAATTTTGTCTATGCATAGCAGGAGGCTTTTGCCAGTAATTATTTTTATAGAAAACTCTATTCTTAGAGAAAATTTATGTAGTATTACAAGAATGATACTATAATATTATTCTTAAAGTAAATCTATACTCTATTCTCATATAAATAAATAAAAAGTGGGTGGTACTAATGCTAGAAATTAGCCTAAAAAAAAAGTCAAACCTTCTTAATGCTTCATTTTCTCTTTCTGGTTTCTTGAATCAATTTTCATTCTTCTTCTTCTTCTGCAGTCTCCCTCTTCAGACTTTCTATGTTTCTTTTCCATTTGACACTTTCTCCGGCTGTTTCATCCCATTCCTTTGTGACCTGTGTCAGTAAAATCATTTAAATTATATTTAGATTAAAAAAAATTAAAAATAAAGAAATTCATAATGTAAACATAGCATTCAGGTGAGAAAGTACAACCCACTTACGTAAGCCAATGTGCCTCATAGCCACCTCTAATTTCTTGCTTTTTTGCTATGTTTACTTTAGAGAGAGATGTTTGCCAAAATATATATATATATTACTTTAGAGAGAGATGCATTCACATCATTCGTGAGCTCAAATAAAATAAAATAAAAATAAAAATAATAAAAAAGGGAAAGAGAGTGGCAATTATATACACACATTGTTAAGAGTAGAAATTGGGCATAGTGTTGTGATTTTTTACTTGTGTTTGATTTGAACTATGAAGAGATATACATAATTTTTTATTTAAAATTCTTTGGATTTGAGTAAGATATCAATAGCGAACACAAAATATGAAATAAACGTGAGTCAAATATATAAGTTAATTGACCCGGATATCCAATTACAAATATATATGTAAATTAAAAAATTTCATTATTTTCTTTTATTTTTTTTCCACTCCACAAATTTTTACTCAAATCATAAATTCAAACACAATTTAATTATTAAAGAGAGGAGAAAAGAAGAGAATGAAGTAGAGAGCGCGGACTGGTTGTAAGGAGAGAGGAGAGAGAAAGAGAACGAAGTAGAGAGAGGAGACAGGCGGACTGATTTATATGGAGAGAGGAGGATATATATAGATGGTTGGTGAGTAGGTTTGATTATTGTTAAGGTTAGTTTCGTAATTACAGGAGAAATGTGTGAAAGCAAACATTTTCTTGCTGGTATTGTGTGTACATATACACAAACACATAAAAAAAGACTGATTGAGGTCAGCCAACGGTAGGCAGGAGAATGTTCCTCCCAACTAACAAAAACGTGGCATATGATTTTATTTAAAGGAAATTTATTAAAAAATCATTTTTAAAATATTTGTATCTCAATTAATTTAAAAGATATTCATATATTTTAATAGATCCTGTTATTTGAACATTTGATCTATCAAATCTTAATTCTTATATATAAAGTATTTTGTAAATATTTCTACTCTTACAACTATTTTTTGAACGGTTAACAATTTGATGATGTGAACGTTCGTATTTGACAATGTGAATATTCACATTGACATGTTAACATTCACATTGATAGTGTGAACATTCACATCACGGAACATTCACACTGTAAATGTGAAGATTATTAAGGATATTTTGGTAACTATGTCACCCCATAGGACTTATTGGAATATAAGAAAATAATGTAGACTAAATGGAGCATAAATAGAACTCCAAGGCAAGTGGCCGAATGGTAAGGTCTGAAGGATAAAATCCACAGGTCTCGAGTTCGAGTCACCCCTTGGGGCCACTGGAGGTTTGCCCGGTCGTTAACTTCAGGGCCCTCAGGATTAGTCCTGGCTTCCCTTAAAATCAGCGGGTTGGGGATACCTGAGTTATCCAAAAAAATGGAGCATAAATAGGTTAAAAGGGATTTATGAAAAATGCCCCTTTATTTAAAGTATCTACACACAAGTTTTTTTTGTAAATTTATACTCTATTTAGTTCTAGATAAAAAAAAATTTATTCCTTCAAATCTTACTAATTTTTAATAGACGAAATTATTTTTCAAATAATAGTTGTTCATCATTTATAATTGTTTATAAAAAAAATATATATATGATGATCTAACATTTATTTTGAATTTTTAAAATTTTAAATCATCATAATTTTTACAATATATATATATATATTTATTTATTTTCGATAAAATTTATATTTCTAGAATCAATGTAACGAAATTTATTAAACAAGATTAACATTAAACACAAAATTATATAAGAATAAAAGTATGTTTTTTTATTATAAATTTACAATTTAAACTATTCTTAATAGTAAATTTCTCAACTTACTTAGCTAATAAAATTTTTTTGGTGTAATTTTTTCAGTTTTTTCCAAGTTTAAAATTAAGAAATTTCTCAATTTAAAACTGAAAAAACTAACTCAGTTTTAAAACTGAAAAAAAAAATTGAGAAATTTCTCAAAAACAAAGAATATTCTCTTTTAATATTGAAAAAAAAAATTGAGAAATTTCACAGTTTTACTGGATAGTTTCACAAATTAAGATATTATTAGTTTTGTAAAACTAAAAAAATTATATTTTATTTTTATAAATTTTATATTCAATATTGGTTTTCCTTGATAGATCCCATTGTGTAGGATCCAAATATATAAATTTTATTAAAATAAATGTGTATAGTAAAAGTTATGAAGTTTTGAAATAACAAAACAAAAGTAAAATGTCACATGAGTAATACTATTTGAATAAGGGAAAATATCTAATGCTTTTGAGGTACGATTAGGTGATTACCAAAATATTTGTGATTGATAGATAGGTGGGGCACACAATTTTGTTTTGGGGCATGAGGCATAATGATGGGTGATTGTTAGATAACATTGTCATGCATTACGTTTGTAACACCTAATAATTTTTTATTAGCACTCAATGAATTGATACTTTTCAGTTTCTTTCACTTTTTAATAAGGGTAAAACAGTCATATATATATAAATATTTTGAAAATATGACTTTGTGCGTTGAAAAAAAAGGAAGGAGGACCTAATAGAATACCAAACTTAACAATAGAATTTTTAGATAATTAACATTTTTATTTATTATTAGGGAAAATTTTACTAGTGGTTTTTGTGGGAAAAAAAAGCTTCTCTTCGATCCTCATCTGGATGGGAGAGGCATTATGTACATATCTTATCTTGGTAATTTAAATTGTTCACTTTTTAGGACTCTTCATGTATATTATTTACACAAAAAAGATCCGATAATAAGAACATCTTCATTTTATTATATTTGTCACCAAAAAAATGAATGGCAAATGTGTTTTTGAAAATAGGCAATTTATTTTGTTGAAAATAAATGTGATAAAATGAGGATGTTACAATTATCAGATCGGCCCAATTTTTATGTAAATGATATACACGAAGAGTCCTAAAATATAGACGGTTCAGATCATTAAAACATGGCCTGTGGTGGGCCCTACGAGCTCGGACAATGCATCTTTAGTCCAAATGAGGACAGAAGAGAAGCTTCTCTTTTCTTTATATCAAGGGAAAATTACGAAAGTAGTCCCTGTATTTTGGTTCTTATGTCATTTTAGTTGTGATTTCAATTGATTCAATTTTGACTTTAAATCTATAATTTTGTTTTAATTTAGTCCAATTAGTTACAACTCTTAGTATTTTTTATGAAAAATATGTACACAAGTGTCATGTGCCATATTTTTAAGGGCAAAATTATAAACTTACCAAACTCAATAAGTTAAGTTCAACCAATTTAGTAATAATTTTTCTTAAAATACACTAACGATATTATCAATTAGACCGAATTGACGCAAAATTCAAAATTAAGAATAAAAATTGAGTCAATTAAAAATGTAGAGATCAAAATAACACAAGAAATAAAATATAAAAACTACTGATATAATTTGTCCTTGTATCAATTTGATTTGTATAGATTTTGTTTGGTTGTGACTTATAGATTAGTTTATTAACTAAAAAGTTTATTTTGTTAAAAATAGCTTAACTCATTACATTTATTTCTTGCAAAAAGTCCATTGTAGCCATTATAAAAAAAGCTATAAAAAAAGGTTCAACATTTTAAACTACTCTAATATATTTTGTTAATGTATACTCTGAAGGCACATGTTAAAAAGTTCAAAATATTTGTATAATTTTTATTGTACATATTTTTATATAAAATGTACAATAATTTTAAATTATCCCAGGGGCACATGTTAATAAAACTTTAATTTTAATGACATTATTATGTTATTCCTAATTTTTTATTTTATTTTTTAGTCCAACGGATAATGAGCATTAAGATAATAAGATATTCTAAGTTGAGACCAAATAAAAAATTTAAAGACAAAATTGACACAATCAAAATTAGAAAGGTTAAATTAACACAAGAAAAAAAATACATATATTAATGATATAATTTACACTTATTATTATTTTGGTGTTTAAGTGTAGCTTATGTTTCATATCTCCCTTGTGCGAAAGACACAAATTTTAGACAAGAGCATGACAGGGTACTATAGTGATATGCTGTTATATGAAAGCTTAAAATACCCTTTTCATCCTAAACTATTTGTTCATTTTTGACATTTATGCTCTTTAATCATGTCAATAAATAATGCATTTTTATAAAAATAAATAAATTTTTTCACAAATTTAAACATTTCAATTAATTATTGTAAATAAAATCAAATCATTGAAAAAAGATTAAGTAGGTGTTTGGCATCCCCTAAAAAAATCAAAAAGTCACAAAAAAAAAAAAAAAAAAAGTTAACACTATTCACATGTTTGGGCGGGAAATAAAAGTCTAAATAGATAGAGGGTAAAAAAACATATATGCCCTTGGTACACTCCCCTTCAAACAGTGCACTTTTTGGTGAAAAAAAAAAATTCAAAATAGTGCAGCACAGTGCACTAATGCACACTGACGCACAATACAGCACATCACAGTCACTGACATGCACGGAAGCATGTCAGCGTTTAGAAGGGTATCAAAGTGATTTTGCTAGTTGATACAATATTTTAATACACATTTTTTCGTAAAAAGTCAAAAAATTATCCCAAACATACTTTTTTTTTCCCTCTACTTTTTTAGCCAAAAATTCAAAAAGTGCACTTATATAATTTATCCCAAACAATCCCTAAATTAAGAAATTTAGACAATTTTTTTGGATGTTTGTCAAAGTGAATGAGCAAATAATTTAGAAACAAAAATATATTATTTTCATATTTATGGAAAAATATCTTTGATTGATAGATATTTGGCCTGCCAAAAATAAATTTTGTGGGCTTTAGGATATGGAATACATTGAATATTCTTAATATTTTCTGAATTTTGTGTAATTATTGCTATGGGTGTTGATTTCTGACCACATAACCAAATGGAGAACTCAGCTGAAGAGCACCAGCAGAATAAATTGAGTCAACACCTGCCAACAAAAAGATAAGAATTTCGCGGTGGTTCGTTCACCTGGGGGCACTTCGACGATAAATCAGTAAATCTTATCTCTCACAGATAGCAAAAT
This sequence comes from Camellia granthamiana, assembly GCA_036172215.1. Lineage (NCBI taxonomy): Eukaryota > Viridiplantae > Streptophyta > Magnoliopsida > Ericales > Theaceae > Camellia > Camellia granthamiana. The sequence goes on from CM069904.1 coordinate 80,832,844, forward strand.
AGTACTTAAATTCACAAGAAAGAACTTATCTCAAACTCACGAGGGTGCCTTACTTTTATAACTAGTAGTGACCTGATCCCCTAGAAGCCTCACTTCATTGGACTTAAGCTCAATGCTCAACCTGAACTCTCAGCTAGATAGGGATAAACTCTTCATGAGTCTTATCCTTATCCAGACTGAGATCCTCCCCTGTTCTAGGACTCTTGTCCCTTATCTGGATATGTCGAGATTCCGGTATTACTGCAGAACATCTCGATAATGCCGTAATCATCTCGGCAACATGACTCATCCACGTGACACCTTAGCCAATATCTTAGGATTATCTTGACCACGTAGTACCATTCGTAAAATACTTCCGCACAATTGCAAATTGTTTGTCCTTGGGTATGGAATTTACCGAGACTTTTTTTTTTGTTAGGATTGTGTGGGTCTAAAGATCTCAATTACATAGGGTTGAAATGCCATGTGTCATTGATTAAAACCCTCTTTAGAGTATGATTCCTAGAAAGTGCAATCCCAACAAAGATATGACTTTTAAGATCCCAATAAAGATACGACTTTTAAATTGTGTAAGAATGAGACATTTTGAGAAGATTAAATACAACCCGATTAAGAAGAAAATTTTTAACCATTGTTTGGGAAGTTGGTTTGGGTGGGCTTGGAACTAAAATAGTCACAAAAAATAAAATAGACTTTTTAATCCCAATAAGACAAAACATACATCCAACCCATAATCATTACATTCTTTCTCTCACAAAAAGTCAAAAAAGCCAAAAGCCCTTTCTAAACCAGGTTTTTTATCCCCAAGCTAAAATAGTCAAAAAAGCCAAAAAGTCAAAAAGCCAACCCACTTCCCAAACCAAGCCTAAATAAGCAATACTTGTTAGGCAAATCATATTCCTAGAAAAGAAAATAATGAATCCTAACGGGCAAGTCGACTTTGACATTTTTGAGATTTAAAGTGAATTTTTGGTATGGCATCTTTCATACAATTTAAAAAAATATATAAATATAAATATAATTAAAAGATAAGTATTACTATTAGCATTTATCTTTTTTCTTTAGACCCTTACCTCTTTTTATTTATTTATTACAATTTTACTCTAACACCAATTTTTATTTTTACCCATCTCTATTGTAATGTCCTAAGTTCTTTTTAAAAACAAAAGGAGTATTTTAATTTAAAATTTCAATTTCTTTGAACATCCTTGCTATTGTGGAGCCTAGTGTTGTTGTCTATTCTCTTTTCTTCTTCTTTTTTTTTCCGTAGTTGTTCATCTTTATCCTAGCGTGATCTAGGGTGTCATTTTGCATTTCTAGGAGTTGGAGTGAATCCAAAAATGATGGAAATGCATTAAGGTTGTTGTTGTCTAACTTTTGAGTTGAGACCGCTCTAGCGGTACTTTCGTCGCTCAAGTAGTGACGTCGTCCTTCCAATATCTTGTTTTGCAATCTAAACTACTGGGAGTATGTATTCTTCGCTCAAGCGAATGTTTCATTGCTCGAGCGGTCTGTTTATGAAAAGGAGAGATTCTGGGAGTTTGAATTCTTCACTCGAGTGTCGAGTGGTCTATCCGCAGTCTGTTCTGAAAAATGTATCCAATCACTTAAAAGTTGAGCTATTACATATCTATCCCTCACTTTCCACTTCACACACTCTCTCTATATTTCACTTTCTTCTTTTCTCTCATCTCTCTCTCTAAAATACACCCACCAAAATTGTATGGGTTTGTTAACCACTTTTGTGTAACCAAGCTTAAGTCTCGGAACTTGTAGCCCTTGAGGCATTCTTTTTGTTGATTATTTTCTTGTTTAAGAATTGTCGCACATGCTACAACTTCAACTTAGAAAAGATTGAATATGTAGGCTCCTTTCATAAATCTCTTTCATGAATGAAATACGGTCATTAAGATTTGATTAATGAAAACTTGAGCTTATTGATTAGATGAATTATTGGGTTATTTATGTCATTTATTTTAGGGTCATTACATCTATCCTTCCAACCCTAACCCTAATGCTAACCCTAATAACCCTCTACCTCCACTCCGGCCAGCAGCCTCTCTCTTTCTCTCTCTTCTTCTTCTTCTTCTTCTTCTTCTTCTTCTTCTTCTTCAGCAAATCCATCCACTCTTCACTCCGCTATCACCGCCCCTCCAATCTTCATCCTCACCAACAACCTTCTTTCTTCTTCCGTCTCATCTTCTTATCTTCATCCTCACCATCACCGCCCACCATCATCGTTGCCAACCACATATTCACCAAACCTTAGCTACTCTCTCTCTCTCTCTCTCTCTCTCTTCTTCTTCTTCTTCTTCAGCGAATCCGACCATCCTTCACTCTGCAATCACCGCCCCTCCAATCTTCATTCTCACCAACAACCTTCCTTCTTCTTCCATCTCATCTTCTTATCTTAATCCTCACCATCACCGCCCACTACCACCGTCGCCGACCACATCTTCACCAAACCCTAGCCACCAAACCCTATGTAAGGCCCCGGGAAAAATTACCTCAATCAAACATGTTCACCAAAGGTCATCCAATATCAGGAAGTATGTGTGTGTGCGTGTGTGAGAGAGTAAATCCATAATAATATTAATAAAGTTCCATGACTATCTCTTTCACATTGAACTATTCCAGTGATTACATCATTGTTTGTTTACATCTACCACAAAATAAAAATAGTTCAAAAGACAAGAGATGATACAAAGAAGGAGCCAAAAAGGCAAACATATTTTCAAGGAGTGCCTTTGAATACATAAAATGGAGTATAAATTTTCATACAAAAATAGCCCGTGGCTTAAACATCAAACATCAAACATCAAAAGAGAGCTTCCGTGCCCTCATCCAAAATCTCTTCCCAAGTCAATCATTTAGGTTGCGCCTCAACATCGTTTTCTAAAAGGTGATTAGTTTTGGGATGAGCTCGTGCCTAGTAGGAGATACAATTAGCAAGCTATATAAGCAATTGAGATGCATATGATCATGCCATATTACACTTAAGAAATTACCACATATATATCTCAAATCAAGAATATAATGAGTTAAAAGTACGCATACCTCGAAATGATAGCTAAGAGTTGAAGACCCAACAAGAAGTTTGGCCAAAACACGCTCCAATCGGTGAGAATCTTGAATCAAGCTTGGTCTTCACTTTTCTTGAAGGATTTTAGGTAAATCTTTAGTAAAACTTGAGGAATTCAAGTGTTTTTAGGGTTAGGGCTCGAAAAGGGGTGTTAGAGAGAGAATTGAGTTGGAAAAAGTAAGAAGGAAAAGTGTTTAATTGACCTTTAAGTGAGCTGTGACGACCCCCAATGTGCATATTATTTCATTGGGCGTATTTGCATAATTATGTGTTTAATTTGTTCTTATCTGTTTGTTTATGGAAAATCTGTCTGTTTATGCAACATCTATCTAAGTGCTTACTTTGGATTGGAAATTGAAAGCCGAAACGGATTCAGAAACCGAAATTTATTGGTTCAATAGGCTAATTAGAATATTTAGAATCATATGGTAAATTTAATTAAAATTTGATTCCGATCAAAATAATTAAAATAAATTAATTAGAATTGATTAGAATTAAGATTAATAGATTAGCCTTAATCTCACTTAATTAACTTAACTTAATTAAGCCTATAAATATGCAATATGAGCTTAATGAGTTCACATTCTTCATCATTTTGGCTGAGATTAGAGAGAGAGAGAGAGAGAGAGAGAGAGAGACTTCAACTTTGAGAGAGAGAACTTGGAGAATTGTAGAGATTTGACGGGGGCTTGAAGAAATTAAGCTTCTAACCCTTGAATTCAAGCTATAGGTATGGAATTCACCCATAACTCTTGTAGATTATCCATGAAGAAGTTGAATTCACTTAGTTTATAAGAACATTTGCGTGAATTTGAAAGGAAAGAGTTAGAATCAACATGAATTTAGTGAGTTTGAGCTAATTGAGTACATGCATGCATAATTGATCATTTGCAAGCTTAATTCTCAACAAAATCCTTGCATGCATGAAGTTTTACTAGCTATCTTTGAAGGTTCTTCATCATTTCACACTAAACATCTCATATGATCATGCTTTGAAAAGAAAATAGGACAATTCATTACATCCATGGCTAAAGTATGGACTTTTGAGTTTGATTTTAAGAATTAACAATGATTTTGAGCGATTAGTTATGTATATATTTTTCAAAGAGTTTTGGTACTTTTGGGTCCAGCCATACAAGATTTACAACTTGGAATTATGCTTTTGAACTTGAACTCTATTATGGAAATTCTAGAATTCTGCTCCACCGCTCGAGCGAACTATCTGTCGCTCAAGCGCACTTTGCATGCATCCAGTGTTTTTGCAAACACGTTGCACATGGCTTGAGCGATATAATTACCGCTCGAGAGAACTCACTCTTTTATCCCACAAGGCTTGAGCGACCATCGACTACACGTTTCGACTATCTAGTACTTTTGCAAACAGGCCACACCACTCGAGTGACCAGAGGTGTGCTCGAGCGAACTGCCCTGTTTTCTGTATTTTTGAAATACACTCCCATGTGCATGCTTTTATCCTTAGGCATTGTTTAGGCATCTTTATGCATTGTTTAGACATCCTTAATAGGGAATAAACTAGAAACACATTAAAAGGGAATTGAATTATAAAGCGTTTAATTGAGATTTACGTTTCAATATGTGTATTGTGTAGGTGGATGTATGAGGCCTAATATTGATCTAACCCACTGTGAGTAATGTCTTTATAAAGCTATATTCGAAATGTATTTTGAATTCCATTTTGTTAGTTATAAATGAATGTCCCTTTTGAATTATAATCGTGGCATCCACTAGTGAGACTCTCGCCTGGGGGAAACAATATCGTGGCCCATTGATTAATAGGCATATCCCTAGAAGAAACAATACTATGGCCCATTGGATTAATTGAAACACAGAGATCTCTGGTGTTAGACCTTAATAGTCCACATCGTATTATGAATTATTGATTAACCTGTCATGGTCCCATTGGATTAACCCTTGTGGTCCCATTAGATTAACCCTTGTGGTCCTATTAGCTTTGGCACATTGTCTCTTTGATACTCTGTTAGATGTATCACGTTAATTGAATGATTGATTATTGTTATCGTAAAGAATAGATTGATATGATTGTTTACTCTAATGGTTGCTTATTGACATGAATTGTTTCGGAAACGAGAAATGCATTTTATAACATGCTGAACTTCATTCATATAAAACCTTTATATTGATATTACTCACTAGGCTTCAGCTCACCCCTTTCCATTATATATATATATATGTAGGTGAGCAAGCGGGATATCAAGTTTAAGGCAGCTTCTGTGTCTATTCCTGTGAAGTCGTTCTAGAGTGCCTCTGTGAAGGGCGTGTTTGGACTCAACTGGAGTTAAGCTTTGTTAACCATCTTTTTTGTTTTGTTTTGTTTTGTTTTGTTTCTTTTTGATGTGTTGGAATGACAATATATGAAAAGTCCAACTTTGATGTATTGTGTATAAGTTGAATGAAGTTTAAAGTTTTTAAATTATTATGATTTTGGCATATATGCGTTACTCAATGGACTCAGTTTATATATCTTTATTGCTTCCACAAAGCCCGGTTATTTTATTATGATTGTTTTGTCATTGAGACTGAAGGTAATCTGGGATTATTGGTCGGTCATGACCTAAGCCTATAGGGGTGAGTTCGGGTCATGACAGAGTAGTATCAGAGCACGAGTTATATCTCACTCACTTGTCCATTGAGCAGTAAGGTGTCTAGAAAAGACTTAAGGATTGCATCCGTATACATTTGAATATTAAAATGAAATAATTTTTGTAAATATGTATATGTGTATGTGTGCATACAATGTGTTTGTTATAATACAAGTTTTATATAGATAATGGTGAGAACAAGAGGGGATGAATTGGAGGAGTCAACCTCCTCAAGACTTGACAGAATGGAGAGAATGATGCATGACATGGCTGAAAGCTTAAGGAACAACAACCGCTATCCCCACCTCCGATGCTCGTACCACCGGTACAGGACCACCAAATAGATGACCGAACCATTGCCCTCACCAAAGAATTCAAAATGATGAAGCCACCCTTATTTCACGGGGGAGTTGATCCACTAAAGGTTGAGGCTTGGGTGTTAGGAATCGAAAAGTTATTTGAGGTGTTTCCTTGCGCAGAGGCACAAAAAGTTTAATTGGCTGCATTCACTCTAGAAGATGATAAGGGAATTGATTGGGCTTAGTTTTTAGAAATTTTCTATGAGAAGTACTTCCCACAGTGTGCCCGGGATAAAAAAGTATTTGAGTTTAAGCAACTAAAGCAGGGGGAATAAGACCGTAGTAGAGCATGAAGCCCAGTTCACTGAACTAGCACGTTTTGCACCACACATGGTTGATACAAACTACAAAAAAAAAGCTAGAAAGTTTGAAGGAGGTCTTAGAGATTCAATTTTAGAAAGAATTAATGCACTTAAATTGCCAAATATGTTAATGTGCTGGACAAAGCACTGATGTCAGAAGCAAATATGGCTGCTCACAACCAGAATTTTGAATAAAGAGGTAAGTGACAAAATTTCAATAAGGGAGCAACGTCTTCAATGAGCAAGAAATCAAAATCTAGTGATTCAGGTTCAAATCAGAGTGGCAACTCGGTACCCACTTGTGCTATATGTGGAAAGAAGTATCGGGGTGTTTGTTACCGTACTACAGGAGCTTGCTATCAGTGTGGGAAAGTTGGTCACATGGCAAGAGATTGTACACAACCTCGACGAGATGGTAACCGAGGCGCTACAAGTTTGACCGGGTCAGTTCTAACAGTGAGATCAAATGCAACACCTGCTACAACAAGAAATGATGTAAGGCAATGAAGAGATTTCGCACTTATTCCAGGGGATACTGAAACACACAGAGGTTGTGGTTTCAGGTACACTTTCTATTTGTAGCCAACTCTATTTTAGAAATTCCAGAATTCTGCTCCACCGCTCGAGTGAACTATTTGTTGCTCAAGCGCACTTTACATCCATCTAGGATTTTTGCAGACACATTGCACATGGCTAAAGCGATATAATTACCACTCGAGCAAACTCACTCTTTTATCCCACATGGCACGAGCGACCATTGAGCGCACATTTTGACAATCCAGTACTTTTGCAGACAGGCCACACCGCTTAAGCGACCAAAGGTGCACTCGAGTGAATTGCCCTATTTTTTGCATTCTTGAAATACACTCCCATGTGCATTCTTTTATCCTTAGGCATTGTTTAGGCATCTTTGAGCATTGTTTAGACATCCTTAATCGGAAATGAACTAGAAACACATTAAAAGGGAATTGAATTATAAAACGTTTCATTGAGATTTCCGTTTCAATATGTGTGTTGTGTAGGTGGACGTCCAAGGCCTAATATCGATTTAACCTACTGCGAGTAATGTCCTTATAAAGCTATGTTTGAAATGTATTTTGAAATTGTTCAAGAATGGTATTTTGAATTTTATTTTGTTAGTTAAGAATGAATGTCCCTTTTGAATTGTAATTGTGGCATCCACTAGTAAGGCCCTCACCTAGGGGAAACAATATCGTGGCCCATTAATTAATAGGCCCTTGCCTGGAGGAAATAATATCATGACCCATTGGACTAATTGAAACATAGAGATCTCTGCTATTAGACCTTGATGGTCCACATCATATTATGAATTATTAATTGACCCGTTGTGGTCCCATTGGATTAACCCTTGTGGTCCTATTGGCTTTGACACATTGTCTCTTTGATACTCTATTAGATGTATCACGTAAATTGAATGATTGATTATTGTTATCGCAAAGAATAGATTGATATGATTGTTTACTCTAATGGTTGCTTATTGACATGAATTGTTTCGAAAACGAGAAATGTGTTTTGTAACATGCTGGACTTCATTCATATAAAACCTTTATATTGATATTACTCACTGGGCTTCAGCCACCCCTTTCCCTTATATATATATATATATATGTATGTGAGAAAACGGGATGTCAAGTTTAAGGCAACCTCGATGTCTACCCCTGTGAAGTCGTTCTAGAGTGCCTCCGTGAAGGGGCATGCTTGGACTCAACAGGAGTCAAGCTTTGTCAACCATCTTTGTTTTGTTTTGTTTCTTTTTGATGCTTTGGAATGACGATATATGAAAAGTCCAACTTTGATGTATAGTGTATAAGTTTAATGAAGTTTAAAGTTTTAAACTGTTAAGATTTTGGCATATATGCACTGCTCAATAGACTCAGTTATATATCTTTATTGCTTCCGCTAAGCCTCGTTATTATATTATGATTGCTTTATCATTTAGGCCGAAGGTAATCCGGGATTACTGGCCGGTCATGACCTAAGCCTATAGGGGCAGGTTGAGGTCGTGACATGAGTTGTCCTGACCAGATTGCTTAATTGAACTTTTCACCACTCGAGCGATAAACGCAAGGTTTCAGAAGTTTTGTAGAGCTACAGTGAAAATACTGAGAGTCTGGATTCTACGCTCGAGCAACCACTTCATCGCTCAAGCGGTCTTGCCTGCAAACGAGCAAGATACTGGGAGCTTTGCATCTATGCTCGAGCAACCGAATGACCGCTCAAGCGGTCACCCAAAACAGACTGTTACAACCTACCCTCTTTAAAGAATTTCGTCCCTGAAATTTCATAATTCCTGCCCAAACAACTTCAACAATTCCCAAGAAAGATGAAGACAACATTAACAATAACTCCAATCATCACAACATCACCAACTGAAAACCAAAATCAAATCAAAACTCCTATTATGACACAAAGTTCAAGTCTTTAAGGAAATTAACATTTTTACATTGCTCTATTCCATAAATCGAGATGTACATTGTCATGAACATAGTTATCTAACAAGATTACACATTATCAAATAAATCCGAATATTTTGCTCGGACCTTGACTTCTCGTTCCCAAGTAGCTTCATTCATTCCATGATGGTGCCCCAATACCTTTACTAAAGGAATAGTCTTACATCTCAAAACTTGTTCTCAGGAGTCTAGGATCTTCACAGGTCTCTCCTCGTATGAAGAGTTCTCATCCACTTCTAGGCTTGTCCAATCTAAAACATGGGAAGGGTCGGGTTCATACTTGTGAAGCATAGAAATGTGAAACACATCATGTATCTCGGACAATTGTGGTGGTATGGCAGGATGATAGGCTACTACTCCGACCTGTTTGATGATATCAAAGGAACCGATGAATCTAGATGACAACTTCCCACTTCACCCAAATCTCATCAAAGCCTTCCTAGGTGATATCTTAAAAAACGCATAATCGCCCACTTCAAATGATAGAGGTCTCCTTCTTTGGTTGGCGTAACTTTTCTATCGACTTTGGGTCATAATTAATCTCTTTCAAATGAAAGCTACTTTCTCGGTGGTCTCACAAACCAATTCTAGCCGAAGCATAGGTGAATCCCCCACCTCCAATACACCGGGGACCTACACGGATGCCTATGCAAGGTTTCAAAAGGTGTCATCCTAATGCTAGCTTGAAATCTATTATTGTAGGAAAACTTTGCTAAAGGCAAGTGTCTCTCCTAAGAACCTTTGAAGTCTAGTATGCAAGCTCTCAACATATCTTTCAAGATTTGGATAGTGTGCTCAGACTGTCCATCAGTTTGAGGGTGGTAGGCGGTGCTAAAGGTTAACTGAGTGCCCATAACAGTTTGTAAACTTTGCCACAACCGTGCGGTGAAGCGAGGGTCTCTATCTGAGATAATACTCACTGGAACTCCATGAAGCTAGACAATTTCCCTAACATAAAGTTCAACCAAGTAATCAACCGAATCGTCCATACATATAGAGAGAAAATGAACCGACTTACTCAGTCAATCTACAACAACCCAAACCACGTCATTACACCTCTGTGTTCTAGGAAGACCCGAAACAAAATCCATAGTGATGTGCTTCCACTTCCACTCAACTATAGGCAAGGATGGTAACAACCTAGCTGGCTTATGGTGCTCCTTTTTGACTTGTTGACTAGTTAGACACTTGGACACAAATAGGGCCATGTTTCGTTTCATACCTCTCCGCCAAAATTGATGACTAAGGTCGCGATACATTTTTGTGCCTCCCGGATGTACCGCAAGGCGTGAATGTCGAAATTCTCGGAGTACTTTGTCTCTACAAGATTCTAGTACAAAAAGGCAGTCTACATACCGGATACTCGAGTCAGAATCTACTTTCAACCCTTTTTCCTCCTTCTGTTGCGAGATTCTCTCTCTAATTGCCTTTACTTCTAAATCACTCTGTTGTGCATTTATAACTCGTGTGACAAGTGTGGGATGCACAAGAACTAAGAACAAAGTGCCTTGCCCAAGAGACTCGTCAAGCTGCAAGTCAAACTCACCTATATCATCCAATATCTCTCATTCTCTCATGGTCAGACGAGCAACAATGCTAACAGACTTCCTACTCAAGGCATTGGCCACCACGTTGGCCTTCCCCGGATGGTAATGCAATTCAAAATCATAATCTTCCATGAACTCCATCCATCTCCTCTGACGTAGGTTCAAATCTTTTTGTAAAAACAGGTACTTGAGACTTTTATGATCCGAAAACACATCAAATTTTCTCCCCATCGAGATAGTGCCTCCAAAGTTTTAGAGCAAACATTACAATGGCTAATTCAAAATCATTGGTAGGGTAGTTCTTCTCATGAGTCTTTAACTGGCGTGAACCATATGCCACCACCTTACCCTCTTGCATCCGAACACATCCTAAATCTTCCCTAGAAGCATCACAATATACGGTGTAACCCAACCCTCTCTCCGGAATGATTAAGATTAGTGCAGAGATCAATCTAACTTTTAATTCTAAAAAGGATTTTTCACAAGACTCGCTCCAAACAAATTTTACTTCTTTTCTGGTTAGTCTAGTCAATAGTGATGCTAGGGTAAAAAAGTCTTTCATAGACTGCCTATAATACCCTACAAGACCTAAAAAGCTACGAATCTCGAAGGCATTCTTAGGTTGCTCCCAATTCTGCACTGTCTTGATTTTTGAAAAATCTACAATAACCCATTTCCCAGAGACAACGTGACCCAAAAACTTCACTTTGGAAAGCCAAAACTCACATTTCTCATACTTAGCATACAACAGGTGATCCCTAAGTAGCTGCAAGACAATGCAAAGGTGCTCTTCATGCTCCTCATTGGAAGGTGAATAGATAAGAATATCATTCGCAAACACTACTACAAATTTATCAAGATAATCTCGAAAGACTCAACTTATTAAGTCCATAAAAGTGGCAGGGACATTGGTTAAACCAAACGACATTACAAGAAATTCATAGTGACCATACCAAGTATGAAAAGCCGTCTTCAGAATATCTTTCTCCTTCACACGCAATTAATGATAACCCAATCTTATATCTATCTTTAAGAAACATCGGGAACCCTTAAGTTGATCAAAAAGATCATTTATCCTAGGCAATGGACACTTATTTTTAACTGTGACCCTATTCAGCTTGCAGTAGTCGATGTATAACCGCAACGAACCATCCTTCTTCTTAGCGAAAAGAGTCGGTGCTCTCCAAGGTGACGTACTAGGGAAAATGAAACCCTTGTCTAACAACTATTGTAATTGCTCCTTCAAAACAAGCAACTCTGCTGGTGTAAACCTGTAGGGTGACATGGAGATAGGTGTCATACCAGGTACTGAGTCTATAGAAAAGTCAACCTTGCAGTGATGTGGTAATTCTGTGATATCCTCAGGAAAAACGTCTGAATTCTCACAAACCACTCTAGAAAATACCCCCCGAACCACATTATCTCCATCAACCATAATGGTTGCAAGAAGAAAACTAACTTTTCCTCGGCTTCGCGGGTCATACAACGGCGACAATCCACCATCGGTCCTATCCTCCAGAAAATAAAAAACAATCCCCACTTGCTGTGCACACAGTAACTCTTCTATGGTAGCAATCTATGGTGGCATGATAAGAAGATAACTAGTCCATAGCAAGGATGACGTCAAAATCCAACATATCTAATAACACAAGATTAAAAGGAAGTCGACGATCAGCGACTTCGATTATGCACCCACGACATCCCTAATTTAAGACAATATGACCCCCAATTGGTGACTATACCATAAGTGAAGATTCTAGTTGTTCGATCTTTAAGCCCAACATGGATGCAAATGCAGATGCTATGATGCTCCAGTATCTATTAACACATTGGCCCAAGTATTATAGATAAGATATGTACCTCTCATCACCGATGGTCCAAAAGATTGCTCAGAAGTAGTGACAGCATAAACTCGTCCTTGTGGTCTCTGCTCACTCCGATCACCCTTCAGAATGTAGGTCAATTACGCTGACTATGCAGATGTAACCCTTGCACCGCTCTAGATGCCTGCCCAGACTGAACTGGCTAATAATTCTGTCTCTAACCCTGGCCTGCCTGATGACCTCTAGACTGTCAGGACCCTGAAGCACCTCCCGTTCCGGCTAACTGTGGACAAGACCTCTTCATATGCCCCAACCGTCCACAATGATAACATACGGGGTGACTGGCCCCTACCTTGGGATTGGCTCTGAGAATGAGCCGATTGCTGATGGTTAAGATTCTACTTACACTCCGATGCCTTGTGGCCCTGCTGGCCACAACTAAAACAAGTAATACGGCTAGGGCCCGTACTCCCCGAACTCCTCATAGAAACTGACCCCATACCCACATAGTCATATAAATATATAAAGTACTAACGTCCCATCCCAACGTAACAACCCATTGTGGCGTATGCCACATCCCACGAGTTCTAGGTATTCAAACCCAGTTAGCTCAGATACCAAATTGTAATGCCTTAGAAAACATTACCTCAATCAAACATGTTCACCAAAGGTCATCCAATATCGGGAAGTGAGAGAAAGAGAGAGAGAGAGAGAGAGTAAATCCATAATAATATTAATAAAATTCCATGACTATCTTTTTCCCATTAAATTGTTCAAGTGATTACATCATTATTTGTTTACATCTACCACAAAATAAAAATAGTTCAAAAGACAAAAGATGATATAAAGAAAGAACTAAAAAGGTAAACATATTTTCAAGAAGTGTCCTTGAATACAAAAAATGGGGTCTAAATTTCCATACAAAAATAGCTTGTGGCTTAAACATCAAACATCAAAAAAGAGCTTTCGTGCCCTCATCCAAAATCTCTTCCCAAGTCAATCATTTAGATTGCGCCTCAACATCGTTTCCTGAAAGGTGGTTAGTGTTGGGGTGAGCTAGTGCCTAGTAGGAGATACAATTAACAAGTTATATAAGAAATTGAAATGCATATGATCATGCCATATTACACCTAATAAATTACCACATATATATCTCAAATCAATAATAAAACGAGTTAAAAGTACCCCTACCTCAAAATGATAGCTAATAGTTGAAGATTTAACAAGAAGTTTGGCCAAAACACGATCCAATCGGTGAGAATCTTGAATCAAGCTTGCTCTTCATTTTTCTTGAAGGATTTTAGATAAATCTTTAATAAAACTTGAGGAATTTAAGTGTTTTTAGAGTTAGGGCTCGAAAAGGGGTGTTAAAGAGAGAATAGAGTTGGAAAAAGTGAGAAGGAAAAGTGTTTAATCAACCTTTAAGTGAGATGTCCCAACTAGACCGCTCGAGCGAACTTTTTACCACTCGAGCAGTAAACGTAAGGTTGCATAAGTTTTGTAGAGCTACAGTGAAAATACTGAGAGTCTGGATTCTACGCTTGAGCGGTCTTGCCTATAAACGGGCAAGATACTGGGAGTTTCGCATCTATGATTAAGCGACCGAATGACCACTCTAGCGGTCACCCAAAACAAAATGTTACACCCTAGCCATCGCGAGGGAGAGAGATCGAGTGACAAAAAGAGAGCAAGATAGAGATCGAGCGAGATAAAGAAAGCAAGACAGAAATCGAGCGACAGGAAGATTGAGAGAGAGAGAGAGAGAGAGAGAGAGAGAGAGAGAGAGACAGACAGACAGAAATCGAGCAAGACAGAGATAGATACGACCCAAATTAGGGGAGGTGGTGGTGGTGGGTCTGGTCATCTTCTTCTTTTTATTATTCTTCTTATTCTCCCCAAATCAATTCAGCGGATGGAGAGCTGCTGCCATGATTTCCACCGTAAATCTGAAAAAAATAAAATAAAATAAAAAGGGAAGAGGAAGGAGGTCGTGGTGGTCGGAGGTTATGGAAGGATGGCCGTCGGTGGGGGAGGTGCTGGGAGGTCACCGAAGGGATGGGACTGCCAACCAGAGTTAGTGGCGATGAAATTAGGGTTAGGGGCTAGGGTTTGTGTTTGGTTTGGAGTTGGGGATATAGTTGGTATTAAGGTAAGGCTTCAAAGAGAAAATGGGGGGAACGCATTTTTCTAGGTGAGGGTTCAAAGAAGTTGGGAGGAGGGCAAAGTAAAAAGGTGGGGACAAATAGCAACCTTCTAAAAGATTATGTATCTATTTTTTTTTAAATAGTATTTACAAAAAGGTTACTTCCATATATAATTATTAAATTTTATTTAAATATATAACAAAGCTTATAATAAGAAAAACGACTAAAATAAAAATCAACTAGTACATAAAAAAATAAACAAATTGTAATGAAATATCAAGCTCGTTTAGGATGTGGGTTAGTTTTTTGACTTTTTGATTTTTTGACTATTTTAGTCTGGGGCTAAAAAGTCTCGTTTGGGATAGATCTTTTTGACTTTTTTTGACTTTTGTGAGAAAAAAATAAAATCATTATAGGCTGGATGTGACATTTTGTCATATTTGGCTAAAATAGCCTATTTTGTCTTATATGGCTATTTTTGCCCCCATATTCTTCCCAAACAAGCTTATGTCACAATTTTAACATTTTTAATTGCAAAATTACCAATAAAAAATGTATAATCTAATTTATCAAATATGCCTTTGTTTGGAATGTGCGTTAACTTTTTAGTTTTTTTGACTTTTTGACTATTTTAGCCTGGGGTTAAAAGTCTTATTTAGAATGAGTTTTTTGGCTTTTTCGGCTTTTGTGAAAGAAAAAATGAAATGATTATGGTTTAGATATGACATTTTGTCTTATTGGGCTAAAAAGCCTATTTTTTCTTTTTGTGACCAAAATAGCCCCAATCCAACCCAAACTTTCATGCCAAACGAACCCTAAAAGAAGTGTTTTTTGAGATGATCTAAATAAGTATATTTTTTATCTTTTTAAGAAAAGATGTGTAGAAAAGTAGAGAATTAATGTGATCTAAATAAATGCACTTATCTAAATAAGTGCACTTATTTAGTCTATGCCAAATAGTGCTTTAAATACTTTTCAATGAATAAAATTGATAATCCAGTTAAATTTTCTTGTGACAGAGTCGACCAAAAATAAAATTTAATTAACTTTAAATTTAAAAAAAAAAATCTCCATAAACAATTGTAACTAATATAATTAATCATTTCTACATATAATTCATGCATTTGAGAAACTACCATCTTTAATTTCAAATAATTTACCATATTAATCAGCTTTATAATTTTTTTCGATAAAAATATTTATTTATTAATTTTAAATAATTCACCATATCAACTATCTATTAATTTTAAATTTTTATCAAACTTTGATGGGTCCTTTTTAATTCAAATTAGTTTTTTTTTTCTTTTCTTTTTTAACTAGCAGAATAGCTAAAAAGAAAATTGGAAACTTTTTTTCATTAATTTTTGGGCCCAAAGCGGGCTATGCTATGTATAGATCACACTTCGGTTGAGGTATGCATAAGTAAATTTTAGTATTCCTTCCGTCTTAAAATAGTAATTTTTTTTTTTTTTTTGTTGAGAAATTTAACTTTTTTTTTAATATTACAATTATTACATTTTAAAA
Source organism: Camellia granthamiana (assembly GCA_036172215.1). NCBI lineage: Eukaryota > Viridiplantae > Streptophyta > Magnoliopsida > Ericales > Theaceae > Camellia > Camellia granthamiana. The sequence goes on from CM069904.1 coordinate 80,848,720, forward strand.
ATATTAATTTTCTAATATTATCATTTGATAGTATATTTTTTTTAAAATATCAATTATCATAATGTATATTTTATGTTATTAATAAATTCAAAAGAAAGATAAAATAGTAAATTCATATTATTTTATTTCTTAAATTTTAAAAAGACACTAATATTTTGAAATAATAAAAAATAGAATAAAAAAGTAATATTTTAAGAGGGAAAAAGTATTTTAATTGTTATTTGTTCTAAAAGTTGTTGGCTAATTTTAACATCGAACTATCCTTTCCGTTGACCACCAATCGGAACAAGTATTAACTTCAGTCTTATAAGCATAGATCTCGATGAATTAGTGGTGTTTTGAAAAGTTGATAAAAAATTAATTTTTTTATTTTTTTGTGTAAAAAAATAGAGAAGTAATGTGACTTAAAAAAGTCAAAAAGTAAAGAAACTAACTTTTTTTCCAGCTTGCTAAAATGTCCCTTCATCATGACTTACCAATTTCTCATTTCCAAATATTTTAGAAAAATTAATCTTTTCAGATCTTATTGATTGTATAGTCAAATTTTAACAGAATTGATGTTAATTAAGGTTCGTTTGTTTCGGAAAAAAAATATTTTACACAAATAAATATTTTTCTTATAAATTAATTTTACATAAAAAAATATTTTTATTTTTATTTTTCAGTGTTTGGTTAATTCTTGAACAAAAATATTTTATTATTTGAAAGAGAAATTTTAATTCAATAAAAGTGTTACTTATGACTTTTTACTGAGTTAAGATAGTTATTTGAAAATACTAAATGTATTGAAAAGATAGTGAGTGAGAGTCAATTTTATAAAAATTGACTTACGAAATTTTTAAAGGCAGGCCATTTTTGGAAAAATGATATAAAAATATTTTTCTTAAAAAATATTTTACTTACTTTTTGTTCAATCAAATAACAAAAGATAGATAAAATATTTTTAACAAAAACATTTTACGTTAAAACAAATAGAACCTAACAGCCATAAAATTAAAATTAAACATAAAGTAAAATTAAAAACCATAAAATTTTGAAAAACTTAAACAATATATAGTAATTTAACATGAGATGTAATGACCATGAAAAAAATTTAAACTTTTGATTTAGATTTAAACTTTTGATTTTGATTTAAACTTACACTCGAGCGAAGTTTTACAGGTTTGAACTACTGGGAGAGGTGCATTGTGCACTCGAGCGACCATTCTTGCGCTCAAACAGTGTCTTCATTGTGTCTAGTTGCTTGAGCGATCTACACGTATATTAGTCCAAAAGGGGTCACTTTTGAGTCACTTTTCTCATCTCTATCTCTCTTTCTCTCTCTCTCTAAAACTCTCCAAACCTAGATCTACTTACACTCTCTCTAGAAACCCTCTCTAAAACTCAAATACATCTTGATCCGTTGATTTCTACACCATAGTCCCTTTGATAAAAAAAATGTAGAGCTTACCTAGAACTTCATTTCAATCGGAGCAAAGTTGATTTTCAGCTTCGTTAAAGTTTCTTCACACACACACACACACACACACACACACACTCTCTCTCTCTCTCTCTCTCTCTCTCTCTCTCTCTCTCTCTCTCTCTCTCTCGTCTTGTAGCCTTGAGGTAGTGATTACTTTAAACCTTTTAATGATTTTTAACTTAGTTATTTGCTTTTCTAAACAAGATAGTGATTTGGGGATTTTTTGATAAAACCTAGGGTTTTGTTTGAAATCAAAAGAGTGGTTTTCAAAATGGGCTCTTGTATATGATTGTGACTTTGTAAAAATGGTTAGGTGTGTGATAGATGGTGGATTTTACCATGAAAATTGATTTTTAAAGAAAATTGAGTTTTGCTCCAAATTTGTGAAAATTTGGTTTTGTAAAGGAAAAATGGGATTGATGTTGGTTTTATGAAATTAGAATAATGATGATGATCATGGTGGAGTTGGATATGAACTATCACTCCTACTTGGAAATATTGGAAAGTATATCTATGTTGAAAATTAATTATCTGTTTAGAGATATCTATTTTAGCTATCGGTAGAGGATAACTATGATTGTTATAGAAATTGCATAAGAATTAGGTGAATTGAAACTATTTTCTCATCCATTTGTATTGAGCATTGTAACATATTTAACACATTGAAAATGTTGTTGTTTTAAGAAAATAGGTGAATACCTTGGTGAATTTGGGTAGGAGTGTACTTGTGGTATTATGTTAGCCTGTGTGTCCTTAGTGAAAGTCCAGAAACCCGCGCAGTTAGGTGTCGAGTCTTCCAGCTAATACCGGTAAAAATGACAAATTAGTAGTGCTTTTGGCCTACTTACAAATATGTCCTAGAAATTCCCAGTGTTGTATCCATTATCCTGTTTTCTATTGAAATGGAATTGATTGCATAGATT